>OY992883.1:1986698-2299198 GCA_963921405.1 Cepaea hortensis | reverse complement strand
ACAGCAAGAGGAAAGGTGATAGTTTACTGACAGCACGAGGATAATTGATAGTTTACTGACAGCAAGAAGAAAGGTGATAGTTTACTGACAGCACGAGGATAATTGATAGTTTACTGACAGCAAGAGAAAAGGTGATAGTTTACTGACAGCACGAGGATAATTGATAGTTTACTGACAGCACGAGGATAATTGATAGTTTACTGACAGCAAGAGGAAAGGTGATAGTTTACTGACAGCACGAGGATAATTGATAGTTTACTGACAGCATGAGGATAATTGATAGTTTACTGACAGCACGAGGATAATTGATAGTTTACTGACAGCAAGAGGTCAATTGATAGTTTACTGACAGCAAGAGGAAAGGTGATAGTTTACTGACAGCAAGGGGAAAGGTGATAGTTTACTGACAGCAAGAGGTCAATTGATAGTTTACTGACCGCACGAGGATAATTGATAGTTTACTGACAGCAAGAGGAAAGGTGATAGTTTACTGACAGCACGAGGATAATTGATAGTTTACTGACAGCAAGAGGTCAATTGATAGTTTACTGACAGCAAGAGGTCAATTGATAGTTTACTGACAGCGCGAGGATAATTGATAGTTTTCTTACAGCAAGAGGAAAGGTGATAGTTTACTGACAGCAAGAGGTCAATTGATAGTTTACTGACAGCAAGATGTCAATTGATAGTTTACTGACAGCAAGAGGTCAATTGATAGTTTACTGACAGCGCGAGGATAATTGATAGTTTTCTTACAGCAAGAGGAAAGGTGATAGTTTACTGACAGCAAGAGGAAAGGTGATAGTTTACTGACAGCAAGAGGTCAATTGATAGATTACTGACAGCAAGAGGAAAGGTGATAGTTTACTGACAGCAAGAGGAAAGGTGATAGTTTACTGACAGCAAGAGGTCAATTGATAGTTTACTGACAGCAAGAGGAAAGGTGATAGTTTACTGACAGCAAGAGGTCAATTGATAGTTTACTGACAGCAAGAGGATAATTGATAGTTTACTGACAGCAAGAGGTCAATTGATAGTTTACTGACAGCAAGAGGAAAGGTGATAGTTTACTGACAGCAAGAGGTCAATTGATAGTTTACTGACAGCAAGAGGATAATTGATAGTTTACTGACAGCAAGAGGGCATGTGATAGTTTACTGACAGCAAGAGGAAAGGTGATATTTTACTGACAGCAAGAGGAAAGGTGATAGTTTACTGACAGCAAGAGGAAAGGTGATAGTTTACTGACAGCAAGAAGAAAGGTGATAGCTTACTGACAGCAAGAGGTCAATTGATAGTTTACTGACAGCAAGAGGGCATGTGATAGTTTACTGACAGCAAGAGGAAAGGTGATAGTTTACTGACAGCAAGAGAAAAGGTGATAGTTTACTGACAGCAAGAGGTCAATTGATAGTTTACTGACAGCAAGAGGTCAATTGATAGTTTACTAACAGCAAGAGGGCATGTGATAGTTTACTGACAGCAATAGGTCAATTGATAGTTTACTGACAGCAAGAGGGCATGTGATAGTTTACTGACAGCAATAGGTCAATTGATAGTTTACTGACAGCAAGAGGGCATGTGACAGTTTATTGACAGCAATAGGTCAATTGATAGTTTACTGACAGCAAGAGGTCAATTGATAGTTTACTGACAGCAAGAGGTCAATTGATAGTTTACTGACAGCAAGAGGGCATGTGATAGTTTACTGACAGCAATAGGTCAATTGATAGTTTACTGACAGCAAGAGGGCATGTGACAGTTTATTGACAGCAATAGGTCAATTGATAGTTTACTGACAGCAAGAGGTCAATTGATAGTTTACTGACAGCAAGAGGTCAATTGATAGTTTACTGACAGCAAGAGGGCATGTGATAGTTTACTGACAGCAATAGGTCAATTGATAGTTTACTGACAGCAAGAGGGCATGTGACAGTTTATTGACAGCAATAGGTCAAGTGATAGTTTACTGACAGCAAGAGGGTATGTGACAGTTTATTGACAGCAATAGGTGAATTGATAGTTTACTGACAGCAAGAGGGCAATTGATAGTTTACTGACAGCAAGAGGTCAATTGATAGTTTACTGACAGCAAGAGGGCATGTGACAGTTTATTGACAGCAATAGGTCAATTGATAGTTTACTGACAGCAAGAGGTCAATTGATAGTTTACTGACAGCAATAGGTCCATTTATAGTTTACTGACAGCAAGAGGGCATGTGATAGTTTACTGACAGCAATAGGTCAATTGATAGTTTACTGACAGCAAGAGGGCAAGTGATAGTTTACTGACAGCAATAGGTCAATTGATAGTTTACTGACAGCAAGAGGGCATGTGATAGTTTACTGACAGCAATAGGTCAATTGATAGTTTACTGACAGCAAGAGGGCATGTGATAGTTTATTGACAGCAATAGGTCCATTGATAGTTTACTGACAGCAAGAGGGCATGTGATAGTTTACTGACAGCAATAGGTCAATTGATAGTTTACTGACAGCAAGAGGGCATGTGATAGTTTATTGACAGCAATAGGTCCATTGATAGTTTACTGACAGCAAGAGGGTATGTGACAGTTTATTGACAGCAATAGGTCAATTGATAGTTTACTGACAGCAAGAGGGTATGTGACAGTTTATTGACAGCAATAGGTCAATTGATAGTTTACTGACAGCAAGAGGGCAATTGATAGTTTACTGACAGCAAGAGAGCAATTGATAGTTTACTGACAGCAATAGGTCAATTGATAGTTTACTGACAGCAAGAGGGCATGTGATAGTTTCCTGACAGCAATAGGTCAATTGATAGTTTACTGACAGCAAGAGGGCATGTGATAGTTTATTGACAGCAATAGGTCAATTGATAGTTTACTGACAGCAAGAGGGTATGTGACAGTTTATTGACAGCAATAGGTCAATTGATAGTTTACTGACAGCAAGAGGGCAATTGATAGTTTACTGACAGTAAGAGGTCAATTGATAGTTTACTGACAGCAGGAGGGCATGTGACAGTTTATTGACAGCAATAGGTCAATTGATAGTTTACTGACAGCAAGAGGTCAATTGATAGTTTACTGACAGCAATAGGTCAATTGATAGTTTACTGACAGCAAGAGGGTATGTGACAGTTTATTGACAGCAATAGGTCAATTGATAGTTTACTGACAGCAAGAGCGTATGTGACAGTTTATTGACAGCAATAGGTCAATTGATAGTTTACTGACAGCAAGAGGGAGTGGAAACCAGGGTGGGCTGCCCATTCCAGTCCTCCCAACAGAGAGTGTATAGAATATAAAGATGTCTAAGCCTTCGTAGAAAGCAGTGTGGGAGGCTACTTCTGACCATCGAGACCTCCTGACGTAGAAGGCAGTGTGGGAGGCTACTTCTGACCATCGAGACCTCCTGACGTAGAAAGCAGTGTGGGAGGCTACTTCTGACCATCGAGACCTCCTGACGTAGAAGGCAGTGTGTGGGGCTACTTCTGACCATCGAGACCTCCTGACGTAGAAAGCAGTGTGGGAGGCTACTTCTGACCATCGAGACCTCCTGACGTAGAAGGCAGTGTGTGGGGCTACTTCTGACCATCGAGACCTCCTGACGTAGAAGGCAGTGTGGGAGGCTATTTCTGACCATCGAGACCTCCTGACGTAGAAGGCAGTGTGGGGCTACTTCTGACCATCGAGACCTCCTGACGTAGAAAGCAGTGTGTGAGGCTACTTCTGACCATCGAGACCTCCTGACGTAGAAGGCAGTGTGTGGGGCTACTTCTGACCATCGAGACCTCCTGACGTAGAAGGCAGTGTGGGAGGCTATTTCTGACCATCGAGATCTCCTGACGTAGAAGGCAGTGTGGGAGGCTACTTCTGACCATCGAGACCTCCTGACGTAGAAGGCAGTGTGGGAGGCTACTTCTGACCATCGAGACCTCCTGACGTAGAAGGCAGTGTGGGAGGCTACTTCTGACCATCGAGACCTCCTGACGTAGAAGGCAGTGTGTGGGGCTACTTCTGACCATCGAGACCTCCTGACGTAGAAGGCAGTGTGTGGGGCTACTTCTGACCATCGAGACCTCCTGACGTAGAAGGCAGTGTGGGAGGCTATTTCTGACCATCGAGACCTCCTGACGTAGAAGGCAGTGTGGGAGGCTACTTCTGACCATCGAGACCTCCTGACGTAGAAGGCAGTGTGGGAGGCTACTTCTGACCATCGAGACCTCCTGACGTAGAAGGCAGTGTGGGAGGCTACTTCTGACCATCGAGACCTCCTGACGTAGAAGGCAGTGTGTGGGGCTACTTCTGACCATCGAGACCTCCTGACGTAGAAGGCAGTGTGGGAGGCTACTTCTGACCATCGAGACCTCCTGACGTAGAAGGCAGTGTGGGGGGCTGCTTCTGACCATCGAGACCTCCTGACGTAGAAGGCAGTGTGGGAGGCTACTTCTGACCATCGAGACCTCCTGACGTAGAAGGCAGTGTGGGAGGCTACTTCTGACCATCGAGACCTCCTGACGTAGAAGGCAGTGTGGGAGGCTACTTCTGACCATCGAGACCTCCTGACGTCGAAGGCAGTGTGGGAGGCTACTTCTGACCATCGAGACCTCCTGACGTAGAAGGCAGTGTGGGAGGCTACTTCTGACCATCGAGACCTCCTGACTTGCTTGTTCCACTGGGGTGTATATACTATATAGAGGGTTTATATACTATATAGAGGGTGTATATACTATATAGAGGGTTTATATACTATATAGAGGGTGTATATACTATATAGAGGGTGTATATACTATATAGAGGGTGTATATACTATATAGAGGGTTTATATACTATATAGAGGGTTTATATACTATATAGAGGGTGTATATACTATATAGAGGGTGTATATACTATATACTTGCTTGAAGATCTACAAATTGATGGAAAAGATCTTAGACTTGTAAAAAACATATATTGGAAACAACAAGCTGCCATAAGAGTTGATAATGAAGTAAGCCAATATCAGCCTATTAAAAGGGGTGTGAGACAGGGATGTGTAATGTCTCCAGATCTGTTTTCCCTGTACAGTGAAAGTATTTTCAGAAATATTGAAGATATGGAAGGAATCAACATTGGGCGACGATGCATCAATAACATTAGATATGCAGATGATACAGTCTTGATTGCAGACAATGAACAGGACCTGAAAAATTTAGTAGATGCGATTGTGACACACAGTGAACAACTAGGGTTAGAATTAAATTGTAAAAAGACACAGATTATGGTCGTCACTGGGAAGGACGAAATACCACAATGTAATATACAAGTAAATGGGAATATTCTTCAACAAGTGAGCAGGTACAATTATCTCGGAACAGTAATAACATCTGATGGGAGATGCCTTGAAGAGATTAGAACAAGAATCGCCATGGCAAAAGTAGCCTTTAGCAAGATGAAAAACATATTGACCAATAAAAAGATGTCAATTGAAACGAGAAAGAGAGTGTTGAGATGCTACATTGAGCCTGTACTTTTGTATGGATGTGAAGCGTGGACAATGAGCAGTCAGGCTGAAAAACATCTGATGGCTGTAGAGACGTGGTTTCTGAGGAAAATGCAAAGAATACCATGGACAGCCAGAAAGACCAATGAACAAGTCCTTCAAGAAACAAATGAAGATCGTAAATTGATTAGAGAAATTAGACGTAGACAGTCACAATTTTTTGGACATGTTATGAGAAGAAATGGATTGGAGAATTTGGTGACAACTGGTAAGATCGAGGGGAACAGACCAAGGGGAAGACCTAGAAGCAAGTACCTGGATGGCTTGGCCTTGTGGCATAGTCGAGACAGAAACACGGAGCTGATCCACGACTCTGGTGATCGGGTGAGATGGCAGAACATGACCGCCCACGCTTACCGGCATGGCACATGATGGATGGATGTATATACTATATAGAGGGTGTATATACTATATAGAGGGTTTATATACTATATAGAGGGTTTATATACTATATAGAGGGTGTATATACTATATAGAGGGTGTATATACTATATAGAGGGTGTATTTGGGTGTGTGCTGTCCTGGACACCAGCATGCGACCAGAGTTTCCCTAACGGTCACCCATAGAGTCATCTCCCTTCTACCAATTTGTCTAGAGGGGTCTGCGGGCAACGTTCAGAATCAACAATTAAACCTGGGAATATTTAAATGGTAACCTTCCAATGTAACTACCTCCGTGTTTCTGATAAATGTCTCGGTGTCAATGTTGAAGAGATGACTGACTCGGTGTCAATGTTGAAGAGATGGCTGTCTCGATGTCAATGTTGAAGAGATGGCTGTCTCGATGTCAATGTTGAAGAGATCTGGCGGTAAACCACAATCTTGTCTGTCGCATCTGTTGGTTGCTGTGACGTCACTAAAGTCTACCTCCTCTCTGTTGGCAGATTCTCTCTCCAAATATATTTTACTTATTATCCGGAAATCTCTCCTAACTGTGTGGATTTCATGCACAGTGTTGCACAGATTTGATGGTTCTTTCTTTAGTTCATGCACAATGTCGCACAGATTTGATGGTTCTGTGTTGAGTTCATGCACAATGTCGCACAGATTTGATGGTTTTGTGTTGAGTTCATGCTAAATGTCGCACAGATTTGATAGTTCTATGTTTAGTTCATGCACAATGTCGCACAGATTTGATGGTTCTATGTTGAGTTCATGCACAATGTGGCACATATTTGATGGTTCTGTGTTGAGTTCATGCACAATGTCGCACATATTAGATGGTTGTATGTTGTGTTTATGCACAATGTCGCACAGATCTTGAGGGCACACAAACCATTTCGTAAAAAACAAACACCAACGCAAGACGGTCTGCTGCCAAATCGCCCGCAGCTGTGTTTCCAATGCGGGTATGCGGCATTACGAACTGCGTCCCTAACACTTGCGCCACGGAGACGGCACTGCTAATACTACTACTTCTATAATTACTACTACTACAACTATTACTAGTATCACTATACTAATATTACTACTACCACATCTACTACTAACACTACTACTACAACTATTACTAGTATCACTATACTAATATTACTACTACCACATCTACTACTAACACTACTACTACAACTATTACTAGTATCACTATACTAATATTACTACTACCACATCTACTACTAACACTACTACTACAACTATTACTAGTATCACTATACTAATATTACTACTATCACATCTACTACTAACACTACTACTACAACTATTACTAGTATCACTATACAAATATTACTACTACCACATCTACTACTAACACCACTACTACTACTACTACTACTACTACTACTACTACTACTACTACTACTACTACTACTACTACTACTACTACTACTACTACTACTATTACTACTATAAGGTGTATTTTTAATGACTGTGCAGTGTTTGAAAATATTGCCGGTCCAAGTTTCGTATTCACCCTCTGTAAAGTTCTTGCAACATAGTTAGTTAGTTAGTTACTCGACAGATCATCCTCATTGCACATCGAACCATTCAGTCCATAAGTGCTCGGATCCCCTCCTCAGCAAATCCCGCAGCGTGTAGCGGCTAACGTCGCCAGTTCTGTGTTGGTTTATCAATCTTCTTTGGCTTCCTGAGTAGTGTTCATCTAGTGCGGCCGCCATAGACTTAGAGGACGCATATAACAGAGTATCTTTCGAGCACTTGATGCAAACCCTCCTCAGACTGAAAGTGCATCCTCACCTTGTACGATGGATAGCTGCAGTTCTGCTCCAAAGGAAGGTGGTGCTAAGATGCGGGAGTTGGTCTTCTGAGCCGATAACGATATGTCCAGTTGCTGACGACATTCTCGTGTATCGACAGGGTCGAGATTGACAGGCGGTTGCCAATGATATGCAGGGCGAACTAGATCGAATTTCCTCATGGTGTGCTGATGCCGGCGCCCTTGTCAACCCTGCAAAGGCAACGGTTACATGGTTCTCCCTAAACAACCATATTGTGAACACAGACCTGCCGGCAGTGAGAATGGATGGGAGCATTCTGAGTAGAACCCAGTCAATGACATATCTTGGCGTGAGACTTGATCGTAGCCCGTCCTCTAGAGATCATGTCGATTATGTTTATAACGAAAGCTCGAAAAGGTTTGTCAGCAATGAGAGTCATGGCGATTGCCAATATCGAGCAAAGACTGCTAATACTTTTGTTCCAAGGACTTGTGCTTTCACGCATCGAGTATGCCCTGGCCATCATCACTGTCAGCCCTACACAGATTGGAAGACCTGAAAAGGTACAAAACGAAGCCATGCGCATCATTTTGGGCTGCACGAGAGACACCAGCTGTGTAGCAATGAGAGACCTCCTTGACTTCCCGACAATGGAACACAGGATCAAGATCTGGAGAGCTCGTGCATACTTAAAAATAAGTGCAGATGAGCAGCACCCGCTACATGACGCTATATTCAGAGAAAAGGGTGACAGGCTAAAGAGGGGCAAATCAAGGATGGGTCGGTCGGAAGATGTCGTCAGACAGGTCTGCAGTCTTACCAGTATCAACCCCGGCAAGGAATGGGTGCCGGTGCCTCCAGCTTTTAAGTGCACTTTCTCCTGCATTATCACACTCGACAGACGGTGCAGAGAGCAGAACCCTGCCGCTGTCAATGCAGAGGTTAACGCGCTCATCTATGAACACTCAGATAGCCCCGAAGTGCTCATCTATACAGATGGATCTGTTGTAAAGCAGCAGAGAAGTGCGTGGGCATTTACAGCCCGTTCAGCGGGCCGAACCGTTCAAGAATCCAGTGGTGCCCACTCTATGACCACGAGCAGCATGACGATGGAGGTGATGGCAGTTACACAGGCTTTAATATGGCTGGAATCACAGCATTATACCAACGTGTGTGTACTAAGTGATTCAATGAGCATGATTTAGAAGGTCGAAACTGGATCTGTACGTAGACAGTGGACTGAGTCGCTGCGGAAGTCTGTTGTCCGTAAAATCACCTTCATCTTCGTCCCGGGACATGCAGGAGTCGAGGGAAATGAAAGAGCTGACAAACTGGCTGGCTCTGCACACCCTGTAGATGGCCAGCCCATGTTCCGTGCCGATGTTATTAACGTCCTCAAAGATATGGCGAGAACAGAGGACTTTGACGTCAGTGAATCCACATCGCTGTCCAGGCTGAAAGACTTGGGAGTAAGAATCGGCACAGCCAGACGCGAGAGGTACATCGGGAAAACAAAGCGCCTCGTCAACCAACACAGAACTGGCACTATTAGCCACCGGACGCTGATGCATATGCTGGGGGAGGATCTGAGCTCCTATGGACATGTCCGGAGTGCAATGAAGATACCCCAACTGATAACTGATAACTGATAACTGTAGTGTTCTTGTTTGGCCACCCCTCTTTTAATTTGCTGTTCTCGCAGTCTGGCCATGGTTGTAGATTCACAGTCATCACTTGGTTCTCGCAAAAGTCTTACTTCTCGTAGACCAGTGGTTCTCAACCTTTTTTGGCCCGTGCCCCCCCCCCTTTTTCACCATATTTTTAGGACGTCATTCCCCCCCCCCATACCGTATTTTTAGAACGTCATTCCCCCCTTTCGTATTTCCTCCCTAAAAATTCCCCCCTGCCTCTACACAGTATACGTAATAGTTGAAGCTAAATTTAATAGCACATACTAAAACAAGTCTAGACGTCCACATAAAACGTGATTTGTGGGTCTACTTACTTTATAAAATGAATTTTAGAAGGGTGATACGTACAGAACCTTAAAGTATGAAGGGAAAAACAATATCAAGTAATCGGTTCTTTTGGTTCTTCTATTAACGCAATCTTGAAATAATGTTCATCCCCCCCCCCCCTGGAAACCATAAAATTCCCCTCTGGGAGGGGGGGGGGAATTCCCCACTGGTTGAGAACCACTGTCGTAGAGCATTCAGAATGTCAGCCTGGTCCATGGCGCGTCCGCCCTCCACATTAGACATACCTGCGAGTTTGTCAGCCCGCTCATTTCCTTGTACTCCCGCATGCCCTGGCACGAAGATGAAACTAATCTTTGCCAGGCGAGACCGCTCCAGAGACAGCAACTCTTCTCTTCGGATCCACCTCTTCTCTATCCTCTTGAGCGTGCTCATTGAGTCGCTAAGGAAACATGCCCTAGTGAATGTCTGTGTCTCGAGCCAGTTATTGCTTTAATTACTGCCATGACTTCCATAGTCAGACTACTTGTGGTCTCAACAAAAGCACCAGAGTCCTCCTTCACAATTCTCCCTCCGGCCCGAGCCGTAAAGGCCCATGAGCTTCTCACATGTCGAACGACCTGTGTAGATGACAGCATCACCGTCTAGCGAATTCTCGAAAATCAACGCTTGTACTTCCGCCTCCACAGCAGCCGGATTTTCTTGTCTGCATTTTCTATCTAGTTGGATGCAAACTGAAAAGGATGTGCAGAAATCTGTTGGCACTTGTACCCATTCCTCGCCAGGCTCTAAGTCCTCAAGTGAACACACCTGTTGAAGAATGTCTTCGGCTTGACCCATCCACGACCGCCCTCTTTTTAACCTGCTGCCCTTCATCTTCATAATTTCACTATGCAGTTGATGTTGTGTGTTTGCGTTAACTCTGAGGTAGGCGCGTGATCTGCAAACTTGTATTCTGTCTTCAATGGTTGGAAAATCAAGAAGGTTTGCCCTGCATGCTGTATCTCTTGAACATCCAAAAATAATGCGCATAGCTTCATTCTGTATCCTTTCCATCCTTTCTATCTGCTTACGGCTGAGAGTCAGGATCGCCATCGCGTACTCAAAAATATACATGACCAGGCCCTCGTACAGAAGACATAGATGGCGCTGTTCACAGTTTGCTGCCGCCATCACCCGCATCGCAGCCAAACCCCGCTTGGCCTTTGTTATCACCTGGTCTATGTGCTCATTATAAGCAGGCTTCGATCAATCCATATCCCCAGGTAATTCATTGCCTGCGTTCCTTCCACCGTCTCTGAACACAGCTTTACAGTTGGTGTTGGAGTGTTGACAATATGATTATTCAACGAGAACCAAGTCATTGTTGCCTTGTTGGGTTGACCATTGCCCCAGCTTCATTACACCAAGTACTTATGCGATTGAGTTCGGTTTGTAGTTCCACGGCAACCTGATCTCTATCCTTACCCTGATGATACACTAAAACATCATCGGCAAATGACAATGTCCTGGCATGTCCAGTGATCTGCTCACTCTTGATTCTCACTGTGTAGGCGTTGAACAGTACCGGAGATAATGGTGATCCCTGTGGTAGGCCAGGATATATTGCCGTTGTTGGTTCCGAAGTCCAACTGCCACATCTAAAAACTACTTTCCTTTGGAAGAGAGCTGCAGCGATCCAACTAAGGGGGAATGGACTTATTTTGAGTTCAACAAGCTGAAGCATTAAAAAATCCAATGGTACTCTGTTGTATGCGTCCTCAAGATCAATCGCTGCAGCAAAGGTTTCAATGCCTGAGTGGAAACCTTCATAGACATCATGGGCAAAAACTGCTGCATTGGTCCAGGTTTCTCTTTTTGGATGGTACTCACCCAGGGTAGGTGGGAAAACACCTTGCCTCTTGCAACATAATAGATAAGTACAACACTTCTATTACAACCACAACTACTACCACAACCACAACCACTATCACAACCACAACAACAACCACTACCAATACAATTACCACTACCATAACTACTACCACAACCACTACCAAAGCACAACCATAACTACTACGAAAACAAAAACCACTACCACAACCACAACCACAACTACTACCACAACCACAACCATAACTACAACGACAACCACTACCACAACCACAATCATAACTACTACTACAACCACTACCACTACCGCAACCACAACCACAACCATAATCACAACGACAACCACTACCACAATCATAACTACTACTACAACCACTACCATTACCAAAACCACTACCACAACCACAACACAACCACACCTACTACCACAACCACAAATACTACCACAACCACAACTACTACCACAACCACAACCACAACTACTACTACAACCACAACCACAACTACTACCACAACCACAACCACAACTACTACCACAATCACAACCACAACTACTACTAGTACTACAACCACAACCACAACTACTACTACAACCACAACTACAACTACTACTACAACTACAACCACAACCACAACTACTACAACCACAACCACAACCATAATCACAACTACTACCACAATCATAACCATAATCACAACTACTACCACAACCATAACCATAATCACAACTACTACCACAACCATAACCATAATCAAAACTACTACTACAACTACAACTATAACTACTACTCACAAGAATGTTAAACAACAGAGATGAGGCAAACCGGAAATCCTGACGACATGACGTCACATCGATGATAAAACAGGCGTTGACGTCATCACGGGGGACAAGCACGACCAAACTCTGCGGACACAGGGAAACAGTCGTTAGATCAGCGGACACAGGGAGACAGTCGTTAGATCAACACAAACTGAGAGATACACATTACATCTCTGCGTGTTGCGTCGTTAGATCAGCATAAACTGAGAGCTACACATGACATCTCTGTGTGTTGTGTCGTTAGATTAGCATAAACTGAGAGATACACATGACATCTCTGTGTGTTGTGTCGTTAGATTAGCACAAACTGAGAGATACACATGACATCTATGCCTGTTGTAGCGTTAGATCACTGTAAACAAATACATGTCTATCACTGTTGTGATTTAAGATTTAAAGAATGAAACAAGAGACGTAGTAGTAGTAGTAGTAGTAGTAGTAGTAGCAGCAGCAGCAGCAGCAGCAGCAGCAGCAGCAGCAGCAGCAGCAGCAGCAGCAGTAGTAGTAGTAGTAGTAGTAGTAGTAGTAGTAGTAGTAGTAGTAGTAGTAGTGGTGGTGGTGGTGGTGGTGGTGGTGGTAGTGGTGGTTGTGGTAGCAGCAGTAGTAGTAGCAGCAGCAGCGGCAGAAGAAGAAGAAGAAGAAGAAGAAGAAGAAGAAGAAGAAGAAGAAGAAGAAGAAGAAGAAGAAGAAGAAGAAGAAGAAGAAGAAGAAGAAGAAGAAGAAGAAGAAGAAGAAGAAGAAGAAGAAGAAGAAGAAGAAGAAGAACAACAACAACAACAACAACAACAACAACAACAACAACAACAACAACAACACAACAAAAACAACAACAACAACTAGGATAATGGAGATGAGTGGGAAAATTCAAATGAAAGAATCAAGAACAATATATAGAGCCAGCAGCAGAAGATATCGATCGAGACACATTTCTTCTTATTCAGCGTTCCGAGCCATTGAGGTTCTTTGCTGCAGATACAATCCGTCTCCATTCGTCTCTCTGGTTGACCTTCTCTTGCCAGTCGTTGATTCCAAGTGCTTGTAGGTCTGTACATGTATTATCTCTCCACCGTCTTCTTGGTCTACCTCGGGGTCTACGGTCATTTATTTCCTGAGTGTAAGCGAGTTTTGTTTCCCTATTATCTTCCATTCTTTCTATAAGCCCCAGCTATTGTAGTCTATTAACCTTCATGATACCAGTGATTAGCGGGGACTTAAACAGATCATAAATGTCTTTGTTACTTCTTCTTTTCCACTCTCCACTTTGTGTATCCCTAATGGGTCCAAAGATGCGTCTTAAAATTTTGTTCTCAAAGGTTTGTAGCAAGGCTTCGTCTCCTTTCGTTGTACTCCAGGTTTCAGAGCCATACAGCACAACTGGTCTGATTAGTGTTTTGTATATTGTGATTTTGGTGTTACGAGATAGCGCATTTGATTTTAGTAGATGTTGTAGTGCATAGTATATCTTATTTCCAGAATTGATTCTAGTTTGTATTTCTTCCCTTATGATGTTGGAGCAGTTGAAGATTGTACCCAGGTATTTGTATGTTTCCGTTCTTTTAATGGTCATATTATCTATTTGTATGTGGCCAGATTTTTAGCCATTCCTTCTCTTGAAATTACCATATATTCTGTCTTATCTTGGTTGATAACCAGCCCCATCTGTTGGGCTTTTTCCTTTAAGTGAGTCAATATTTTCAATGTCTTTTGTTCATTTTCCCCTTTAATATCTATATCATCTGCATAACCAAGCAGTCTGGATGTTCCTCCAATATCACATTCCTTCTTTACCCTCATTACAACTTTCTCTAGAGCCAGATTGAAGAGTAGCGAGACACATTTAGGCAAGGAAAATACTCGTTAGATGTGCCAGAGATGTGACATTTGGGCAAGGAAAATACTCGTTAGATGTGCCAGGGATGTGACATTTGATCAAGGAAAATACTCGTGGGGTGTCCCAGGGATGTGATATTTGGGCAAGGAAAATACTCGTGGGGTGTCCCAGGGATGTGATATTTGTACTAAAGCTGCGCCAAGGATACACATAACCACCTTAAACATGCGTATCGTGGACTGTGTGTATCTCTGAGAGGTAAAGTCACAGATATCCCGGACAATAAGCTGTAGAGTTCATTTACTATCTTCATTTGACCATCGACCCACTCCCTGGACCCCAGCAGTGGCCTAACAGATTGTCCTGTTGACACAGTATTGGACCTGAAAAGTCCTGGCCATGTATTGGTGTCAACACAGACAGCTAGATGTTATCTGTCCACACCCAACCGTAGAAGTGGAACGGGACAGACCGAATTAAAGGTACACTTTAAACACACAAAACAACAACACGAGACATACTGGTTGTGCGGCATTTTCAAAATCCAAGATGGTTGTACTCGGTGCAAAGCCGGACTGGGCCAGGCTTCCGTCCTGGGAGTAGAAGGCCACGAATTGTCTGTAGCTGTCAGCCTCGCCTGGGGACAAACTGACATGTTTCTTACTGACCAACCAGAAGACATGTGATTGTGTGACTGATCTATGTGATTGTGGCGACTGGACTATGTGATTGTGTGACTGATCTGTGTGATTGTGGTAACTGATCTATGTGATTGTGTGACAGATTTATGTGAATGCTGTCAATCACAACTATAACAACTCACACTAATAGTGCAAACCACACACTTAACAATGATAGTTCAACTCAGACAATAACAATTCAATATACACAATTATTATCTTCCACTTTTGCCGTCAAGTGTCGTGGGGAGGGATAGTTGTCGTTCCAGCGCCCGATGTGCGGTACTGGATTAGCAACCATAATGACATCAGTAACACGTTAGAAAACATAAAGACATCAGTAACACGTTAGAAAACATAAAGACATCAGTAACATGTTAGAAGACATCAGTAACATGTTAGAAGACATCAGTAACATGTTAGAAGACATCAGAAACATGTTAGAAGACATCAGTAACATGTTAGAAGATATCAGTAACACGTTAGAAAACATAAAGACATCAGTAACATGTTAGAAGACATCAGTAACATGTTAGAAGACATAAAGACATCAGTAACATGTTAGAAGACATCAGTAACATGTTAGAAGACATCAGTAACATGTTAGAAGACATAAAGACATCAGTAACATGTTAGAAGACATCAGTAACATGTTAGAAGACATAAAGACATCAGTAACATGTTAGAAGACATCAGTAACATGTTAGAAGACATAAAGACATCAGTAACATGTTAGAAGACATCAGTAACATGTTAGAAGACATCAGTAACATGTTAGAAGACATCAATAACATGTTAGAAGACATCAATAACATGTTAGAAGACATAAAGACATCAGTAACATGTTAGAAGACATCAGTAACATGTTAGAAGACATCAGTAACATGTTAGAAGACATCAGTAACATGTTAGAAGACATCAGTAACATGTTAGAAGACATCAATAACATGTTAGAAGACATCAATAACATGTTAGAAGACATAAAGACATCAGTAACATGTTAGAAGACATCAGTAACATGTTAGAAGACATCAGTAACATGTTAGAAGACGTCAATAACATGTTAGAAGACATCAATAACATGTTAGAAGACATAAAGACATCAGTAACATGTTAGAAGACATCAGTAACATGTTAGAAGACATCAGTAACATGTTAGAAGACATAAAGACATCAGTAACATGTTAGAAGACATCAATAACATATTAGAAGACATCAGTAACATGTTAGAAGACATCAATAACATGTTAGAAGACATAAAGACATCAGTAACATGTTAGAAGACATCAGTAACATGTTAGAAGACATCAATAACATGTTAGAAGACATCAATAACATGTTAGAAGACATAAAGACATCGGTAACATGTTAGAAGACATCAGTAACATGTTAGAAGACATCAGTAACATGTTAGAAGACATAAAGACATCAATAACATGTTAGAAGACATCAATAACATGTTAGAAGACATAAAGACACCAGTAACATGTTAGAAGACATCATCAGTAACATGTTAGAAGACATCAGTAACATGTTAGAAGACATCAGTAACATGTTAGAAGACATCAGTAACATGTTAGAAGACATCAATAACATGTTAGAAGACATCAGTAACATGTTAGAAGACATCAGTAACATGTTAGAAGACATCAGTAACATGTTAGAAGACATAAAGACATCAGTAACATGTTAGAAGATATAAAGACATCATGTTAGAAGACATCAGTAACATGTTAGAAGACATAAAGACATCAGTAACATGTGAGAAGATATAAAGACATCATGTTAGAAGACATCAGTAACATGTTAGAAGTCATAAAGACATCAGTAACATGTTAGAAGACATAAAGACATCAGTAACATGTTAGAAGACATAAAGACACCAGTAAAATGTTAGAAGAAATAAATACATTAGTAACATGTAAGAAGACATAAAGACATCAGTAACATGTTAGAAGACATAAAGACACTAATAACATGTTAGAAGACATAAAGACATCAGTAATATGTTAGAAGACATCAGTAACATGTTAGAAGACATAAAGACATCAGTAACATGTTAGAAGACACCAGTAACATGTTAGAAAACATCAGTAACATGTTAAAAGACATAAAGACATCAGTAACATGTTAGAAGACATAAAGACATCAGTAACATGTTAGAAGACATCAGTAACATGTTAGAAGACATAAAGACATCAGTAACATGTTAGAAGACATAAAGACATCACAGACATGACATCAACAACGGCTCACCGCTAGCCTGGAACTCCTGGCCAGATGATGTCCTGAAGCGAAAGTCCGTCCTGGGTTGAAATGTTGTCCGTGTGACGTTTCCCTGTGGATTTTGTGATAGTACACAATACATGAACCAGTAAACAAGCATAGGCAGACAGACAGACAGACAGACAGACAGACAGACAGGCAGGCAGGCAGGCAGGCAGGCAGGCAGGGGGCGGGCGGGCAGCCAGACAGACAGACAGCCAGACAGACAAGTAGGAAGACAGACAGACAGAAAGGTAGGCACACACACACACACACACACAGAGATGGTCGGCAGGCTAGAAGACAGACAAACATACACACAGACAGACACACAGAGACCCATACACACACGCACACACACACACACATTAGCAGACGGACAGGCAGGCAGGCAGGTAGGTAGGTAGTTAGGTAGGCAGGTAGGTAAGTAGATAGGTAGATTCTTCCAATAGGGACGATGTTCTCCAATGTCTCTCTTCTCACTGCGTGAGCAAAAAAGGCTGTTTAATTTCTGTGTAACAGTTGTATATACTGTTCTAGTTTCATTAGCCTCTTCTAGGCAGTCATTGTTAGTTACTCGGACAGTCCAAGGAATTCGCAACATTTGTCTCAGGAACCACATACTCCTTCCTTCCAGGCTCTTCATAATTTTTCATTCACATTCCTTAATTCGCTGCCATACAGCAAAACTGGTTCTGTATGATATTTCGGAACTCTGTTTCTGACTTTCGATGGCTTATATTGACTTATTGCATAAGATACTTTTCATTTTTTTGAAATGCAGATTTTGCTTGACTATTCTGCTCTTAAATTAATCTCTGTCGTGCATCTTTCATCCGATGTTATGATTTCCCTGAGGTATTTACATGTACTAATTTCGTTCAGCATTTTCCCTTCTATTGTTATCTCGAATTTACGTAACAATGTTTGTTTAAAATAAGCAGTTCCCGTTTTCTTGATATTCAAGGTCAACCTTTATGTGTACCCTCTTTACTACAATTACATGTTCAACCATCAAGACCGTTCCACCCGCCCGGCCTTGATTGTGTATATTATAACCCCCATTTCGTATTTGTGACTTGTCTTCGATCTCTCTCATTATTTGTGACTTGTCTTCCATCTCTCTCATTATTTGTGACCTGTCTTCTATCTCTCTCATTATTTGTGACCTGTCTTCGATCTATCTCAATATTTGTGACATGTCTTCTATCTCATCCATTATTTGTGACATGTCTTCTATCTCATCCATTATCTGTGACCTGTCTTCTATCTCTCTCATTATTTGTGACCTGTCTTCTATCTCTCTCATTATTTATGACCTTTCTTCTATCTCTCTCATTATTTGTGACATGTCTTCTATCTCTCTCATTATTTGTGACCTATCTTCTATCTCTCTCATTATTTGTGACCTGTCTTCTATCTCTCTCATTATTTGTGACCTGTCTTCTATCTTTCTCAATATTTGTGACCTGTCTTCTATCTCACTCATTATCTGTGACCTGTCTTCGATCTATCTCAATATTTGTGACATGTCTTCTATCTCATCCATTATTTGTGACATGTCTTCTATCTCATCCATTATCTGTGACCTGTCTTCTATCTCTCTCATTATCTGTGACATGTCTTCTATCTCTCTCATTATCTGTGACCTGTCTTCTATCTCACCCATTATTTGTGACCTGTCTTCTATCTCTCTCATTATTTGCGACCTGTCTTCGATCTATCTATTACTTCACTGGATACTGACACACCGGGGCTGTGGCTTACGGCAACGTGACACACAGCCTTGTACCATTCCCGGTCACGTCGACTACAACGTGACACACAGCATTGTACCATTCCCGGTCACGTCGACTACAACGTGACACACAGCCTTGTACCATTCCCGGTCACGTCGACTACAACGTGACACACAGCCTTGTACCATTCCCGGTCACGTCGACTACAACGTGACACACAGCCTTGTACCACTCCCGGTCGCGCCGACTACATTGCGGCACACATGCTTGTACCATTCCGGGTCACGCCGACTATACCGTGACACACAGACGCGTACCATTCCCCGTCATGCCGACTACAATGTGACACACAGGTTTGTACCATTTCCGGTCACACCGAGAACAACGTGACACACAGACTTGTACCATTCTCGGTCACGCCGACAACAACGTGACACACAGACTTGTACGATTCCCGGTCACTCCTACTAGAGGCTGTGAAATCAGCTGTGGCAGACTTGGGAACAGGCCGCTTCGCGTTGATTTCGCTGATATGAGAATGGTAAACTACTGAATTAACAGTGCCTGGTAAACCACAAATAGCACATACAGGCTGGGGTTGACTGCAAGCATCTCTTAAACATACAGGCTGGGGTTGACTGCAAGCACCTGTTAAACATACGCAACTATCTGTATCTAGAGTGCAGAGATCCGGGGACACAACACATCCCTGTCTTACACTTTGTTTTATCAATTCATAATTTACCTCTTTATTTCCCATTTTAATTCCCACTACTTGTGTTCAGTAAATATAATGTATTATTCTAAGATCCTTTCATCATTGTTGATATCCTCCAACACTTCGGTCATGTTGTCGTGTCTCACTCTATCAGATGCATCGTTATCGTCTACGGTCGTGTTATCGTGTCTCACTCTATCAGATGCATCGTTATCGTCTATAATGGCACAAATATATTTTCTGTCTCGATTGATCTCTCCATTAGTGCTGGTAATGTGTACATTGCATTATATCTACCCGTTCCTTCCACAAATCCAGAGTTTTTCACCAGTTCCCGTCATTATTTATTTCCTTTATTGTCTTCTCGTGATCATTCTGAGTAGAAGCTCTGTTCCAAATAATGTTTTCCCTAAGTGGATGAAACACACAAGCCACAAACAATGTTGTACATTTGTTGCCATGTATTCACGTCATGTGATATATCACTCTGCAGTATCTACCTGACGAGATGCAGCGAAATATGCCAGGCAATAAATCGTGCAACATTTTCTTTGTGACTTCTATGTTTAGAAGCTTGGTGACGTGGCTTATGAGGTTAATTGTCCGAAAATCTTTGCATTCAGTTGCTCCTGGTCTTTTCGGTATAGCTATAAATACAGATTTCAGCATATCATTCGGTAGATATCCACTGCTGTATATATCATTCGCCGGTCTCTCTGGCCGAGGGGTTACAACACTTTCTCCGTAATCACGTTTATCACGCAGAGTCTCGTAGCGGGCGAGAGCTGGAAGCGGTTCGACCCCCGCTGGTGACTTGCGGGATAACTGAGTCGGCCGCTCAGAAAGTAATGGCAAACTACTGAGCGTAATCTTGCCAAGAAATCAACAGACAGCTGAAAGATGCTGCTGTTTACAGCGATGTCCTGTAAAGGATGTGCGGGAAAAAAATATATCATTCAACATTTTGATTAATATATCTACTCCAGATTCTTCCAATACTTCTAATTCTTCTATTGTTATTTCATCTGGCCCAGCTGTTTTCTTCCTTTCTGCATATGTTTGACAGCCTCAGTGGCTTCTTCTTGTAGAACAGGAGGACATTCTGAGCTATCTTCTTCTGTTTATTCCGCCCTGTCTCCTCACGTTCCAAAGGTTGTGCGTTCGATTCCAGGCTGCAACGGTTCACGAGTGTTATGTTATCGGAAACCCCTGGAGTTCGTCGCTGAAGCTGCAGAGTTCGTGCTACATTTGATATTTGTCTCACAGCTTTACAGGGTTTTCTTAACATTTGATATTTGTCTCACAGCTTTACAAGTGTTTCCCAACATTTGATATTTGTCTCACAGATTTACAAGTGTTTCCCAACATTTGATATTTCCACCTGACAGCTTTACAAGTGTTTCCCAACATTTGATATTTCCATCTGACAGCTTTACAAGTGTTTCCCAACATTTGATATTTCCATCTGACAGCTTTACAAGTGTTTCCCAACATTTGATATTTCCATCTGACAGCTTTACAAGTGTTTCCCAACATTTGATATTTCCATCTGACAGCTTTATAAGTGTTTCCCAACATTTGATATTTCCATCTGACAGCTTTACAAGTGTTTCCCAACATTTGATATTTCCATCTGACAGCTTTACAAGTGTTTCCCAACATTTGATATTTCCATCTGACAGCTTTACAAGTGTTTCCCAACATTTGATATTTCCATCTGACAGCTTTACAAGTGTTTCCCAACATTTGATATTTCCATCTGACAGCTTTACAAGTGTTTCCCAACATTTGATATTTCCATCTGACAGCTGTACAAGTGTTTCCCAACATTTGATATTTCCATCTGACAGCTTTACAAGTGTTTCCCAACATTTGATATTTCCATCTGACAGCTTTACAAGTGTTTCCCAATAATTGATATTTCCGTCTGACAGCTTTACAAGTGTTTCCCAACATTTGATATTTCCATCTGACAGCTTTATAAGTGTTTCCCAACATTTGATATTTCCATCTGATAGCTTTACAAGTGTTTCCCAATAATTGATATTTCCATCTGACAGCTTTATAAGTGTTTCCCAACATTTGATATTTCCATCTGACAGCTTTACAAGTGTTTCCCAATAATTGATATTTCCATCTGACAGCTTTATAAGTGTTTCCCAACATTTGATATTTCCATCTGACAGCTTTATAAGTGTTTTCCAACATTTGATATTTCCATCTGATAGCTTTACAAGTGTTTCCCAATAATTGATATTTCCATCTGACAGCTTTATAAGTGTTTCCCAACATTTGATATTTGAGTCTGACATCACCTATATCATCATCATCATGTGTCATGTCGATAACCGTGGGTGGTCAAGTTCCCCATCTCGCGAGATCACCAGAGTCGTGGATCAGGTCCGTGTTGTCTCGACCATACCACGTGGCCAGCCCATCCAGGTATTTACTTCTCTGCCTTCCCTTTGTTCTTGTCCCTTTAATTGTGCCAGTTGTCGCCAAGTTCTCAAATTTATTTCATCTAATAATGTATCCAAATAATTGTGACTGTCTACGTCTAATTTCTGTAATCTGTTTACTGTTCTCGTTTGCTTCTTGTAGTGCTTGGTCATTGGTTTTTCTGTCTGCCCATGGTATTCTTCGCAATTTCCTCAGAAACCACATTTCAACTGCCATTAGACGTTTTTCAGCCTGTTTGCTCATTGTCCACGTTTCACTTTCATACAAAAGTACATGTACTATGTACACTTCAACACTATGTTTCACGTTCCAATCGACATTATTTTATTGGTCAGTATGTTTTCCGTCTTGCAAAAGGCTACCTTCGCCATGGTGATTCTTATTCTAATTTCTGATGATTTCAGATGATATGACTGTTCCGAGATAATTGTATCGATTCACTTGTTTAAGAATATTCCCATTTATCCTCTACAACTGTTATGAATAAGATATCATTTATGTTTATATTAAAACTTAAGACTGTGCTCTAGCGTGTTGTTATTACAATACTCAAGATTGTGTTCTAGCGTGTTGTTATTATAATAAAGTATTTTTGAAATACTCACGGCTGTCCGAGGCCTGCAGTAATCAAGCTGAGTTGGTCGTAAAGTTGATGGAACTCTACCATATGATTGTCTGGCTGGCGGAGCCCCGGCTGGTGAGCCTTCCCTTGATGTGGCTCCATCATATGATTGTCTGGCTGGCGGAGCCCCGGCTGGTGAGCCTTCCCTTGATGTGGCTCCATCATATGATTGTCTGGCTGACGGGGCCCCGGCTGGTGAGCCTTCCCTTGATTGAGTTCCATCATATGATTGTCTGGCTGGTGGGGCCCCTGCTGGTGAGCCTTCCCTTGATGTGGCTCCATCATATGATTGTCTGGCTGACGGGGCTCCGGCCTGACTGCTGTAGGTGTCGGGAGCGACTGCAGCTATAAGTATAGCATTATAGGGGACTAAGTAGGGGAGCCTGGAGGCTGCGGGTGGTGGGTAAGTGGTGGTACTGGTTGGGGACAGTGTTGTTGTTGTCTCAACGGTTGTGACTCCTTCTGATACCTGAAAGTCAGTCCCCAGTGATATTGTCTCTGTGGTTGTGGTTGCCTCTGTTGTGGTGGTTGGCTCTGTTGTTGTGGTTGGCTCTGTGGTGGTGGTTGGCTCTGTTGTTGTGGTTGTCTCTGTGGTTGTGGTTGTAGTTGTCTCAGTTGTTGTGGTTGCTTCTGTGGTGGTGGTTGGCTCTGTGGTTGTCGTTGTCTCAGTGGTTGTCGTTGTCGCAGTGGTTGTGGTAGGCTCGGTGGTTGTGGTGGCTTCTGTTGTAGTTGACTCTGTTGTTGTAACAGTGGATACTGTGGTAGTAGATGGCTGCGTGGTGGTGACAGTAGACGCTGTGGTTGTAGTTGACGCCGTGGTGGTGACTGCCGGCGTGCTGTCAGGCTCGCTGACACCCTGGGCATCAGTTGCCAGAGTGGAATCATCTATCGGGTTCCGTGTGGTCTTTCTTCCATATTTGTTGCCTGCGGGGTTAAAGGGCCCAGGTTCCCCAAGAGCGGCCACCGGAAAGTCTTCTGAGTCATCCCCCGGTACTTGTACATTGAAGCTGAGCGGTACAACATTGGAGAAGTCGCGATTCTTGCCCGGGTATTTCTTCCTCAAGTATTTCTTCTTGTATCCAAATGGAATACGTCCTGGGAATCCTGGATACCCACGGTTGTCAAATGGGCCACCTTCTCGGGAATCATCTCCTTCGGCATCGAAGTCAAAGATATCAGCTCCTGTTTTTCTGTACTTCTGGGCGTATGAGGTGGTTGTCCCTAGCTGTCCGGCGGTTGTGTCTACACCTTGTAAATCTGTTGATAACCCGACGGTAGTAGTTGAGGCCGGCGTAGTTGTAGCCGTAGTTGTTGTCGCTTCTGTAGTGGTGGTTGTGGAGGGTTCTGTTGTTGTTGATGTTGTTGTTGTTGATGTTGTTGTTGGTTCTGTTGTTGTTGATGTTGTTGTTGGTTCTGTTGTTGTTGATGTTGTTGTTGATGTTGTTGATGTTGTTGTTGGTTCTGTTGTTGTTGATGTTGTTGTTGTTGATGTTGTGGTGGTTGGCTCTGTTGTGGTTGATGCTGTTGTGGTTGACGTGGTTGTACTGGTGTCCTCTGTGGATTCTATGCCCTGGAAGTCGGTGAGCAGGCTCTGCGTGGAGGTGGACGTGCTGGCCGAGGATGTGGCAGCTGGTGGCAGCCGAGTTGTCCGATAATATCTGCCCTGTATGTTAGCTGCTGCGGGGAACCGGAGAACTGTGGAAGATAACAAGAACAGGAGATAACGGGAGATGTGTGGGAGATAACAAGACCAGGAGATAATGGGAGATATGTGGGAGATAACAAGACCAGGAGATAATGGGAGATATGTGGGAGATAACAAGACCAGGAGATAATGGGAGATATGTGGGAGATAACAAGACCCGGAGATAACCGGAGAACTGTGGGAGATAACAAGAACAGGAGATAACGGGAGATGTGTGGGAGATAACAAGACCAGGAGATAACGGGAGATGTGTGGGAGATAACAAGACCAGGAGATAACGGGAGATGTGTGGGAGATAACAAGACCAGGAGATAACGGGAGATGTGTGGGAGATAACAAGAACAGGAGATAACGGGAGATGTGTGGGAGATAACAAGAACATGAGATAACGGGAGATGTGTGGGAGATAACAAGACCAGGAGATAATGGGAGATATGTGGGAGATAACAAGACCAGGAGATAATGGGAGATATGTGGGAGATAACAAGACCAGGAGATAATGGGAGATATGTGGGAGATAACAAGACCAGGAGATAACGGGAGATGTGTGGGAGATAACAAGAACAGGAGATAACGGGAGATGTGTGGGAGATAACAAGACCAGGAGATAACGGGAGATGTGTGGGAGATAACAAGACCAGGAGATAACGGGAGATGTGTAGGAGATAACAAGACCAGGAGATAACGGGAGATGTGTGGAAGATAACAAGAACAGGAGATAACGAGAGATGTGTGGGAGATAACAAGAACAGGAGATAACGGGAGATGTGTGGGAGATACAAGACCAGGAGATAATGGGAGATATGTGGGAGATAACAAGACCAGGAGATAATGGGAAATATGTGGGAGATAACAAGACCAGGAGATAATGGGAGATATGTGGGAGATAACAAGACCCGGAGATAACCGGAGAACTGTGGGAGATAACAAGAACAGGAGATAACGGGAGATGTGTGGGAGATAACAAGACCAGGAGATAACGGGAGATGTGTGGGAGATAACAAGACCAGGAGATAACGGGAGATGTGTGGGAGATAACAAGACCAGGAGATAACGGGAGATGTGTGGGAGATAACAAGAACAGGAGATAACGGGAGATGTGTGGGAGATAACAAGACCAGGAGATAATGGGAGATATGTGGGAGATAACAAGACCAGGAGATAATGGGAGATATGTGGGAGATAACAAGACCAGTAGATAATGGGAGAACTGTGGGAGATAACAAGACCCGGAGATAACCGGAGAACTGTGGGAGATAACAAGAACAGGAGATAACGGGAGATGTGTGGGAGATAACAAGACCAGGAGATAACGGGAGATGTGTGGGAGATAACAAGACCAGGAGATAACGGGAGATGTGTGGGAGATAACAAGACCAGGAGATAACGGGAGATGTGTGGGAGATAACAAGAACAGGAGATAACGGGAGATGTGTGGGAGATAACAAGACCAGGAGATAACGGGAGATGTGTGGGAGATAACAAGACCAGGAGATAACGGGAGATGTGTAGGAGATAACAAGACCCGGAGATAATGGGAGATATGTGGGAGATAACAAGACCCGGAGATAATGGGAGATATGTGGGAGATAACAAGACCAGGAGATAACGGGAGATGTGTGGGAGATAACAAGACCAGGAGATAACGGGAGATGTGTGGGAGATAACAAGACCAGGAGATAATGGGAGATGTGTGAGAGATAACAAGACCAGGAGAAAATGGGAGATGTGTGGGAGATAACAAGACCAGGAGATAATGGGAGATGTGTGGGAGATAACAAGACCAGGAGATAACGGGAGATGTGTGGGAGATAACAAGACCAGGAGATAACGGGAGATGTGTGGGAGATAACAAGACCCGGAGATAATGGGAGATATGTGGGAGATAACAAGACCAGGAGATATCGGGAGATGTGTGGGAGATAACAAGACCCGGAGATAATGGGAGATATGTGGGAGATAACAAGACCAGGAGATAACGGGAGATGTGTGGGAGATAACAAGACCAGGAGATAACGGGAGATGTGTGGGAGATAACAAGACCCGGAGATAATGGGAGATATGTGGGAGATAACAAGACCAGGAGATAACGGGAGATGTGTGGGAGATAACAAGACCAGGAGATAACGGGAGATGTGTGGGAGATAACAAGACCAGGAGATAATGGGAGATGTGTGGGAGATAACAAGACCAGGAGATAACGGGAGATGTGTGGGAGATAACAAGACCAGGAGATAACGGGAGATGTGTGGGAGATAACAAGACCAGGAGATAACGGGAGATGTGTGGGAGATAACAAGACCAGGAGATAATGGGAGATGTGTGGGAGATAACAAGACCAGGAGATAACGGGAGATGTGTGGGAGATAACAAGACCAGGAGATAACTGGAGATGTGTGGGAGATAACAAGAACAGGAGATAACGGGAGATGTGTGGGAGATAACAAGACCAGGAGATAATGGGAGATGTGTGGGAGATAACAAGACCAGGAGATAACGGGAGATGTATGGGAGATAGCAAGAACAGGAGGTAATGGGAGATAATAAGACACAGGAATAACAAGGGATAAAGGGAAATAACAAGAATAGGAGATAATGGGAGATATGTGTGAGATAAAAAGAACAGGAGATAATGGGATATATGTGGGAGATCACAAGAACAGGAGATAATGGGAGATAATAAGATACAAAAAAAACAAGGGATAAAGGGAGATAACAAGAGCGGGAGATAATGGGAGATGACAAGATATAGGAAGGACAAGGGATGAAGGGAGATAACAAGATGCAGCAAGAACAAGAGTTAAAGGGAGATAACAAGATAAGGAAGAACAATGGATACAGGGAGATAGCAAGATGCAGGCAGAACAAGGGATAAAGGGAGATAACAAGATAAAGGAAAAACTAAGGATAATGGGAGTAACAAGATAAAGAAAGAACAAGATATAATGGGAGATAACAAGATACAGGCAAAACAAAATATATTGGGAGATAACAAGATACGGGTATAACATTAGATAATGGGAGATAACAAGATACGGGTATAACATTAGATAATGGGAAATGACAAGATACAGGTATAACATTAGATAATGGGAGATAACAAGATACAGGTATAACATTAGATAATGGAAGATGACAAGATACAGGTATAACATTAGATAATGGGAGATGACAATATACAGGTATAACATTAGATAATATGAGATAACAAGATACAGGTATAACATTATATAATGGGAGATAACAAGATACAGGTATAACATTAGATTATGGAAGATGACAAGATACAGGTATAACATTAAATAATGGGAGATGACAAGATACAGGTATAACATTAGATAATGGGAGACAACAAGATACAGGTATAACATTAGATAATGGGAGATAACAAGATACAGGTATAATATTAGATAATGGGAGATAACAAGATACAGGTATAACATTAGATAATGGGAGATGACAAGATACAGGTATAACATTAGATAATGTGAGATAAGAAGATACAGGTATAACATTAGATAATGGGAGATAACAAGATACGGGTATAACATTAGATAATGGGAGATAACAAGATACATGTATAACATTAGATAATGAAAGATGACAAGATACAGGTATAACATTAGATAATGGGAGATGACAATATACAGGTATAACATTAGATAATGTGAGATAACAAGATACAGGTATAACATTATATAATGGGAGATAACAAGATACAGGTATAACAATAGATTATGGAAGATGACAAGTTACAGGTATAACATTAAATAATGGGAGATGACAAGATACAGGTATAACATTAGATAATGGGAGACAACAAGATACAGGTATAACATTAGATAATGGGAGATAACAAGATACAGGTATAATATTAGATAATGGGAGATAACAAGATACAGGTATAACATTAGATAATGGGAGATGACAAGATACAGGTAGTCCCAGAGATAATGGGAGACAACAAGATGCAGGTAGTCCCAGAGATAATTGAAGATAATTAGATACATGTAGTCCCAGAGATAATGGGAGATAAGATAAATGTAGTCCCAGAGATAATGGGAGATAAGATACATGTAGTCCCAGAGATAATGGGAGATAATTAGATAGAAGTAGTCCCAGAGATAATGGGAGACAAAAAGATATAGGTAGTACAGAGATAAAGACTGCGGCTAGAAAGAGTTCGTAAAATATGTATCATCAAGAATTTAATCTACAAATTACGATCAACATTAGACAGCTGGCCGGAAAGAGTTCAGTTAATTATGTGACATGACGAGTGTTATCTACAAACTTACGTATGTGAACAGACAGCATCAGGGCCACGACAATCCTGGCCATGCTCACGGGTCAACTTGGAATCACTGAAAACAAAGGAGGTAAGATGTTGACACTTGGCCAGTCCTGGACAACAAAGCGTGACCGGTAGAAGGATGTTCTCTTATTTATACTTCTCTGGTCCAAGGAAGCCACGGGGGCTTCCACTGTTTGATTATTCATTCAACAACTAATGCGTAAGTGGAGCGGCCAGGGCGCAGCGGACTTCCGCAAATAGTTCTATATTATCTTCTGCATTTGATTTGCATTTCAATGGCCCCGCATCAGTGGTGTCAGTGACTGGACAGTTTTTGTGAGTTACATGAAAGATGGCACTTGCCAGCATGCACTTCTGGTGAGAATGTCCGTGTTTTCCCACGCTTATATTAATTCATTGAACCGGCTATTTTTAGTTTTTTAACAAGCTGAAGTTTTTCAATCAAACATGGCGGACAGGATTGCAGGCATGATTGGATGACTTGTGTCGATAATTTGCTCACTTGACGAGGACAAACATCAGCATTTCTATAATTTGACTTAAATTTAGGAAGACTGGGCACATATAGATTTGTCAAACTCGATACAGATAAATGTGTGGGTACACAGACGGGTATTGCCTTGGCTAGACGGGTAGGTAGATGTATTTACATGTCAATATTGTTCTGACTGACTACAGACTGGGTCGTGATGACAACAACAACTACTGTCAGAAATGGAATTCAATGGACTCCAACAAAGCAATCTTTTCACGACATCACAGTCCTGCCACACACACGTCACCATATTCAGAATAAACTTAACTCATTTTATGAGAGGTCACAACAATAAGGTCTAAATGCTCACAGAGAAGAGACAAAGACAGTCAGATTAAATCATTAAACCCAGCAAATAACAACCCGATATTTCCTTGGTGAAACCCCACGTCAAGTTGCGCAATCATACTCCTGTGTGGGAAGCAGTGTGGACAACAATGGGGGAACAGACAGGGATATTAACATAAGAATACAGAAGGCGAGAGAAGCTGTCATAGCACTGGGAAATGTGTGGAAGTCAAAGTTAAACTGTGCACCAAATCTAGAATTGTCAAATGCAATGTTATATTCGCGCTACTGTATGGGCCAGAGACATGGAAAACAGCTACAGGAATGACTGTATGGGCCAGAGACATGGAGAACAGCTACAGGAATGACAAATAAACAACAACCATTCGCTAATTGGTGACTGCACAGAAAAGAGGGAATAAAATGGTGTGACAGAATGTCCAGTCTAGAGTTGATGGAGAGAACTAAACACAACACCCCCCCCCCCCCAGTTTAGAGTTGATGGAGAGAACTAAACACAATATCCGGCAGTCTAGAGTTGACGGAGAGAACTAAACACAATATCCCCCAGTGTAGAGTTGATGGAGAGAACTAAACACAACATCCCCCAGTGTAGAGTTGATGGAGAGAACTAAACACAACATACGGCAGTCTAGAGTTGATGGAGAGAACTAAACAGACCATCCGGCAGTCTAGAGTTGATGAAGAGAACTACAGACAACATCCGGCAGTGTAGAGTTGATGGAAAGAACTAAACACAACATCCAGCAGTGTAGAGTTGATGGAGAGAACTAAACAGAACATCCGGCAGTCTAGAGTTGATGGAGAGAACTACACACAACATCCCCCAGTGTAGAGTTGATGGAGAGAACTAAACACAATATCCGGCAGTCTAGAGTTGATGGAGAGAACTAAACAGAACACCCGGCAGTCTAGAGTTAATGGAGAGAACTACACACAACATCCCCCAGTGTAGAGTTGGTGGAGAGAACTAAACACAACATCCCCCAGTGTAGAGTTGGTCGAGAGAACTACACACAACATCCCCCAGTGTAGAGTTGATGGAGAGAACTAAACACAACATCCCCCAGTGTAGAGTTGATGGAGAGAACTAAACACAACATCCCCCAGTGTAGAGTTGATGGAGAGAGCTAAACACAACATCCCCCAGTGTAGAGTTGATGGAGAGAACTAAACACAACATCCCCCAGTGTAGAGTTGATGGAGAGAACTAAACACAACATCCCCCAGTGTAGAGTTGATGGAGAGAACTAAACACAACATCCCCCAGTGTAGAGTTGATGGAGAGAACTAAACACAACATCCCCCAGTGTAGAGTTGATGTAGAGAACTAAACACAATATCCGGCAGTCTAGAGTTGATGGAGAGAACTAAACACAATATCTGGCAGTCTAGAGTTGATGGAGAGAACTAAACAGACCATCCGGCAGTCTAGAGTTGATGAAGAGAACTACACACAACATCCCCCAGTTTAGAGTTGATGGAGAGAACTAAACAGAACATCCGGCAGTCTAGAGTTGATGGAGAGAACTAAACAGAACATCCGGCAGTCTAGAGTTGATGGAGAGAACTAAACACAACATCCGGCAGTCTAGAGTTGATGGAGAGAACTAAACAGAACATCCGGCAGTCTACAGTTGATGGAGAAAACTAAAAAGAACATCCGGCAGTCTAGAGTTGATGGAGAGAACTAAACACAACATCCGGCAGTCTTTCATACAAGAGAACATTGCAGTTATAGACAAATTTCATACAAGAGAAGATTGCAGTTATAGACACATTTTGTACAAGAGACAACATTGTAGATATAGACACATTTCAAAGGAACGAAAGAAGAAGACGAAATGAATCAAGAGTTGAGGAGAAGACACTGGCGCCGCAAGGATCACAGACTGAGACAACATGAAGACATTATAACTAGACACTCTCTTGTCCACAAGATAGGACACACACTGAGAAAACCTGAGAACAATATAACTAGACATTCCCTTGTCTGGAACCAACAAGATAGGACACACACTGAGAAAACCTGAGGACAATATAACTAGACACTCTCTTGTCTAGAACTCACAAGATAGGATACACAGTGAGACAACCTGAGGACAATATAACTAGGCAATCTCTTGTCTGGAACCAACAAGATCCGGGAAGGTTAACTCGGTCAACAAATGCCCGCAGAAGTCGGATGTGTCGGCCTAACGGCGCAAGAATGCAGCTCTGCTGTAAACAGGCACAACGCAATCACGTCCGAAAAGGAAAAAAAACAACTCCGGATGAACGCAGCAGAAGAAGAAGAACCCACAAGATAGGGGACACACTGAGAAAACCTGAGAACAATATAACTAGACAATCTCTTGTCTGGAACACACAAGATAGGTCACACACTGAACGAACGAACGAACGAACGAACGAACGAACGAACAAATTTTATTTTCAAAGGGTTACGAATTAGGCACGCAGGCCCGTCTGACATTCTGCCCTTCTATCACTCTCTTTCATACATTATTTCATTCACACATAATTCAAGGCTAATTGTGAAGAGCAACAATATAAAAGATGTGCATTATAAAGGCATGGGGGAAATGCAAAAATCAGTACTACACGACTCAATAATATTAAATAATGTTGTGGCACTTGTTATTAGCTACGTGGAATATACTGGTCTACCAAAAGGGGATTGGCTGTTATACTAGGGTTTTATTATTATTTCTATTATTAAGGGAGAATGTAATCCTTACTGAGATAGTGTTTGAATAACTTGCGATTATATGTATAGGGATTGGTGATGTCTTCGATTTCTTGTAGAAGATTGTTCCACAGCTGAGCTGCAGAGTATGTAAGCTAGTTTTGTAATTCGTAATATATTTAATCGTTTACTGTGTCTAGCATTATATTTAAACAATGGCCAGAGATAATTTGGGGCATTCCGATTGTAGGATTTTGTGAATTAGTTTGGCCTTATTGAAAAGCAGGCATTTGCGGAGTGGTAGTAACTGAAGGCGTTTTTGCAGGCTAGGATTGTCAGATAAATGTTTGATATACATTAAACTCATGGTCCGTTTCTGGAGTGAGTGAAGTCGCTTGGTGCTTGAATTGGAACAACCGTCTCAGATTGTAGAGCAGTAGTGAAAATGTCTCTGTATGTGAGAAGTATAAAATATTTTCCTTGTGTCCTGATCAAGGAAATTTTAAATTTTGGCGAGGAAACCTGAGGGCGGTATAACTAGACACTCTCGTGTCTGGAACCTACAAGATAGGACACACACTAGGAAACCTGAGGACAATATAACTAGACAATATAAACTAAATGTTTCGGCCACGTTAACAGACATAACACTCTTTCAAAAACCATACTAGAGGGTAAGGTTGAAGGCAAGCGAGCAAGCGGTAGACAAGGATACAAGTGGGAAAATAACATCAAGAGATGGGCGAACAGCAGTCTGACAGTGTATACAATCACAGCGAGAGACAATGTCAGAAATCTATTGCTGCCAACCTTCATTGTGGAGACGGCACGTGACTGATTGACCGTAAAAAATCACCGCGCAAATATCACCCAGCAATAGCAAGAAAATTAATACAAGGACAAAGATAAAAAGGAGGAGGAGGAGGAAGAGAAGAGGAAGAAGAAGAAGAAGATCTTACAATGGATATATGGTTAGGATAATGCTAGCCATTTCAAGTGGTGTCCGTTCATCCGACTGTGTAAACAAATTGCCAGTGTTTGATTCAATGGGAATGAAGAGAAATGCCGAGAAAATCATCGATCAATTACCGGTCAGTCGTCACACCAGAGACGTCAAACCTGGCCACTTGATACGACAGATGTGCAGGTGAGATAACCCGCCATCCCTGACTTACGGGCAGATCATCTAGATTGGCTGCCTTTCCACGGTCTCGACGCGCAGACAACCGATCGTATCTGGCCGACAAGCGTTTAGAAATAAATGGGAATTATTTGTGTATAAAATTAATAAGTGATTAGAGTCGAGCTTAGTTTTAGGGCCAATAAAACGTGGGAATGTCCCACACAAGACATGTACGCTCTGTCATCTGCCAGCAGCAGCAGCATCGTGTGCCGTGCAGGCTAACGCACCTCAACGAGGCGCATCTGTCAATAATGGAAACATGATGCGGGGGACATTTCTTCCATTGGTCAACAATGGAAACATGATGCGGGGGACATTTCTTCCATTGGTCAACAATGGAAACATGATGCGGGGGACATTTCTTCCATTGGTCAACAATGGAAACATGATGCGGGGGACATTTCTTCCATTGGTCAACAATGGAAACATGATGCGGGGGACATTTCTTCCATTGGTCAACAATGGAAACATGATGCGGGGGACATTTCTTCCATTGGTCAACAATGGAAACATGATGCGGGGGACATTTCTTCCATTGGTCAACAATGGAAACATGATGCGGGGGACATTTCTTCCATTGGTCAACAATGGAAACATGATGCGGGGGACATTTCTTCCATTGGCCAACAATGGAAACATGATGCGGGGGACATTTCTTCCATTGGCCAACAATGGAAACATGATGCGGGGGACATTTCTTCCATTGGCCAACAATGGAAACATGAAGCGGGGGACATTTCTTCCATTGGTCAACAATGGAAACATGATGCGGGGGACATTTCTTCCATTGGTCAACAATGGAAACATGATGCGGGGGACATTTCTTCCATTGGTCAACAATGGAAACATGATGCGGGGGACATTTCTTCCATTGGTCAACAATGGAAACATGATGCGGGGGACATTTCTTCCATTGGCCAACAATGGAAACATGATGCGGGGGACATTTCTTCCATTGGCCAACAATGGAAACATGATGCGGGGGACATTTCTTTCATTGGCCAACAATGGAAACATGATCCGGGGGACATTTCTTTCATTGGTCAACAATGGAAACATGATCCGGGGGACATTTCTTTCATTGGCCAACAATGGAAACATGATGCGGGGGACATTTCTTTCATTGGTCAACAATGGAAACATGATGCGGGGGACATTTCTTTCATTGGTCAACAATGGAAACATGATGCGGGGGACATTTCTTTCATTGGCCAACAATGGAAACATGATGCGGGGGACATTTCTTCCATTGGCCAAGAATGGAAACATGATGCGGGGGACATTTCTTCCACTGGTCGCTAGGAGTGTTGTGATATTGTTTTTCTTACATCACATGTGTCTGTTTGCCCACATACCTCATCTCTGTATCTATCTATCTATCTATCTGTCTGTCTGTCTGTCTATCTATCTATCTGTATGTATGTATGTCCATCTGAATGTCTGTCTGTTGTCAGAATGAAATAATGTACAAGTGTGAGACAAGAAGGGCAGAATGTTTGACAGGAGAACTGCATGACCACATGCTGTATCCATCGCTCCATCCATCTACTGACTCACCCATATTGCTAACTATCTGCCTGCAGACACACCCTCACACACATTCATATAGCCACCTACCTGCCTACAGAAACACCCATATTGCTACCTATCTGCTTACAGACAACTACCTGTCTATAGACACGCCCTCACATAGCCACCTACCTGTCTATAGACACACCCCCATATAACCACCCACTTGCCTAGAGATACACCCACCTACCTGTCTACACACACACCCTCACACATCCACATACCTGCCTCAGACACACCCACATAGTCACCTACCTGCCTACAGACACACCCACATTGCCACCTATCTGTCTACAGATACACTTACAAACACACCCACCTACCTGTCTACAGATACACCTACAAACACACCCACCTATCTGCCTACAAACACACCCACCTATCTGCCTACAGACACATCCACATTGCCACCTACCTGCCTACAGATACACCTATAAACATACCCACCTACCTGTCTACAGACACACCCACATTGCCACCTATCAGCCTACAGACACACCCACATAGCCACCTATCTGCCTACAGACATACCCACCTATCTGCCTACATATTACACCAACAGACACACCCACATAGCTACCTACCTGCCTACAGACACACCCACATGGCCACCTGCCAGCCTATAGACACACCCACATTGTCACGTACCTGCCTAAAGACACACCCTCACATAGCCACCTACCTCCCTACAGACACACCCACATTGCCACCTATCTGCCTACAGACACACCTACAGAACACCCAAACACCCACCTACCTGCCTACTGTCACACTTACAGAACACCCACATTGCCACCTATCTGCCTACAGACACACCTACAGAACACCCACATTGCCACCTATCTGCCTACAGACACACCCACATTGCCACCTATCTGCCTACAGACACACCTACACACCCACATTGCCACCTTCCACTCATTTACCTGGAATCTTCAGTGGACATTTACCGTCCCCTACTCTGGTCTCCTTAAGAATGGAGGTGGAGGCAGTCACTGCGGCTCTCCGCTGGATGGAGAATACGACACACACACACATCGTGATTGTAACTGACTCAGAAAGCATGCTGACGAGGGTGAGGACGGGCAGGCTTCGTGCGGAGTGGCTTGCTTCGCTTCGGAGGTCACTGGTGACAAGCATCGCCTGGATCTTTTCTCCGGGGCATGCCGGTGTGCTGGGAAATGAACAGGCGGACAGATTGGCTGGCTCTGCAGAACTTGGTGGAGTATTGATACATGACAAGGCAGACGTGGTTGCGGCCTTGTGGGAGCACGTGTACACCTCGGAGGAGCAAATGGATCACCATGTTCTAGCAAGAATGAGGCAGCGAGGAGTGACGAGAGGATCTGGCCGACGCTCCACGCTCAGAGGAAAGGCTAGACGGACATATAATCAGATTGCTACTGGTACTATTAGTGTTGGAACTCGTCGCTGGCTGCTGAGGATGGGGACGGAGCACTTATGGGAATGCCCCGAATGCTGTGATGTCGATTCCTAAATCAATCAACCAATCACTCTGGTCTCCATGACACCAGAGACGCCAACGGCTGTCTGTCTATATAAGGGTATCAACGCCAAGATCTATGCCAATTTCACAGACTGGAATTCTGGGATAAGTACCACATTTTGTTCATTTTTTCTTTCTTTCAATTTTTCCATTCTTCGCCTTAATGTTGATACTGTAGTGTCCTTCCCCGTGTTTATATGCTGTGTTTTGTATATATGTTTGCTGATGTAATCTTCCCTGTTTATATGATGTGTTTTGTATATATGTTTGCTGATGTAATCTTCCCTGTTTATATGATGTGTTTTGTATATATGTTTGCTGATGTAATCTTCCCCGTTTATATGCTGTGCTTTGTATATATGTTTGCTGATGTAATCTTCCCTGTTTATATGCTGTGCTTTGTATATATGTTTGCTGATGTAATCTTCCCTGTTTATATGATGTGTTTTGTATATATGTTTGCTGATGTAATCTTCCCTGTTTATATGCTGTGCTTTGTATATATGTTTGCTGATGTAATATTCCCTGTTTATATGCTGTGCTTTGTATATATGTTTGCTGATGTAATCTTCCCTGTTTATATGATGTGTTTTGTATATATGTTTGCTGATGTAATCTTCCCCGTTTATATGCTGTGCTTTGTATATATGTTTGCTGATGTAATCTTCCCCGTTTATATGCTGTGCTTTGTATATATGTTTGCTGATGTAATCTTCCCTGTTTATATGCTGTGTTTTGTATATATGTTTGCTGATGTAATCTTCCCTGTTTATATGCTGTGCTTTGTATATATGTTTGCTGATGTAATCTTCCCTGTTTATATGCTGTGCTTTGTATATATGTTTGCTGATGTAATCTTCCCTGTTTATATGCTGTGTTTTGTATATATGTTTGCTGATGTAATCTTCCCTGTTTATATGCTGTGCTTTGTATATATGTTTGCTGATGTAATCTTCCCTGTTTATATGCTGTGCTTTGTAAATATGTTTGCTGATGTAATCTTCCCTGTTTATATGCTGTGCTTTGTATATATGTTTGCTGATGTAATATTCCCTGTTTATATGCTGTGCTTTGTATATATGTTTGCTGATGTAATCTTCCCTGTTTATATGCTGTGCTTTGTATATATGTTTGCTGATGTAATCTTCCCTGTTTATATGCTGTGTTTTGTATATATGTTTGCTGATGTAATCTTCTCTGTTTATATGCTGTGTTTTGTATACAAAGGGCTTCTCATAAGTCTTTAGCCTGACCATGAAGGAGTAGGCGGAGAAAACTAAAATTTGGCACAGTGCTTATTCCTTCTCGATGTAGCCACCATCTGAATGTATGCATTTCTGCCATCTCTGCATGACCTTGAAAAGACCTTCAGAATAAAACAACCTATTTTTCGAATTAAACCAGTTATCACAAGCCAGTATAACATCTTCGTCACTGTCAAAACGATTTCCTTTCAGCTTTTTTCTAAAATTTTGGAAAAGAAAGTCTGATGGAGCCAAATCTGGAGAATATGGTGGGTGTGGAAGAATTTCAATATTCAAATCGTTGGCAGTTTGCAGAACAAGCCGTTCCTTATGGGAGGACGCGTTGTCTTGAAGCGAAAGCAGAAATTGCGTACGCGCTATCCTTCCTTTTCTGGTCACAACCTTTCTTAGTTTGATAAGGAGATCGGCATAGTACTGCCCATTAGTACTGCCCATTAACCTTGTTGCCATGAAGCATGTATTCTCTCAATATGACACCTTTGACGTCCCAAAAAACAGTCAGCATCACTTTTCTTGCAGATTTTTGTGCTCTTGGCTTGACATGTATTGGCTAGCCCAGGGTTTTCCACTGCTTGCTGGCAATATTGGATTCTGGGTCATAATGGTCCAAGTCTCATCTCATGGTTGTCAACATGTTTTTCGACCACCACACGTTGAGCAACTGGCCACTGCAATCAACCCGTGTTCGTTTCTGTTCACATGTCAGCAGGCGCGGGGCACACACTTTTCTCATGTTCAGTCTGTTGTGTAAAATTCTAAAAACTGTACTCTTACTCAGTTTTGCTGAACCCGATATCTCTGCAATTGTCATTTTCCTATCCTGGTCTATGATTTTCTTCACTTTTGCAGCATTTGCATCATTGCACTCTGAGGACGGTCGTCCTGATCTTGGCAGATCTGCAACTTGGGAACGGCCACGCTTAAACTGCAAACACTAATTTTTTTTTATAGAAGCAAAGATACAAAGGACAGACTTTCTCAAACACTGGCTCCATCTCCCTGTGTATTTCTGTAGGTGTTTTTCCTAGTAACATCAAGAATTTTATCACAGTCCTGGCGTCTGATTTCTCTATTGTTCTGACAAACCGTTGGATTTGCAGATCTGGTCAATAGGGTGTGATGTGCCATTCACCATATCGGGAAAACCAGTTGAGGGAAATTCATAATTCATACGCCCATTACAAATTGAATGAGCTATACATGTGCCAAATTTCAATTTTCTCAGCCTACTCCTTCATGGTCAGGCTAAAGACTTATGAGAAGCTCCTTGTATATGTTCGCTGATGTAGTCTTCCCCGTGTTTATATGCTGTGTTTTGACAAGTGGCAAGATCGAAGGGAACAGATCAAGAGGAAGACCGAGAGGAAAATACGTGGATGGCTTGGCCACATGGCATGGACGAGACAGGAACACTGAGCTGATCCACGACACTGGTGATCGAGTGAAATGGCGAGTCATGACCGCCCACGCTTTCCGGCATGGCACATGATTGATTGATTTGTATATATGTTAGTTAGTTAGTCGCGATTCCAACTTCACAGCATTGGGTCGTCCCCATTATGCTCCGTTCCTGTGCCAGTGAATATCACATAAAACGCTCCCCACTGCCCAATGTGAAAAGTGGAAAAGACAGGAGTCTCGACAAACAACAGCCCGCACAGATACACTGTGCATAATGCCGGGGCCAGAATGTTAACACAATAATCCCCCACGAAACATCCAGTTTATCTCGATGGAATCGGCAGTCATTTTCCCATCTGGATGTTTCCTAGATGTTCACCCATACAGTCCTCGAAAATACAGTTCATCGTCGATGGCAGTGGCAGTCAACCAGAAGCCCAGCAGCCACGCATTTCTGCATAAGGCAAAAACCGGTCAACTCTGGGACATAGCCAGCTGCCATCGCTCCGAACATGCAGTCACGTTCCAAAACACCTCGGGCAGATTCAAAAGCATTTCACACGAAACTCACAGCTCACAGTGTCGCGCCACGCACTCACTCAGTAGCAGGGCGATGGAACCATCAAGCCTCCTTAGTCCCCTCTTACGACATGCGTGGTAGGCTACAGTGTTGCTATTCTTTGCTTCCCTTATGGGCCCCGGCAACACACGGGAGTTGTATATGTGTTTGCTGATGAACTGTTTTCCCCGTGTTTAGATGCTGTGTTTTGTATATATGTTTGTTGGTGAAGGCTAGTCACCCAAGCGTCCTATGTTTTCTGCAACTCTGTTATGTAAAGCTACTGCATTAGATACTGTTCTAGTACACACATTTGGATCGGCAGTGTTGCTGCACAGTCTGGTACCTACACACGTGTACACACACTTGCACCTGACCGTCTTGACAGACGATAGTTCGTTAAATCGTGCTTCAAAAATAAAGCATAATAACTACAACTCATGGCGGAGACCAAGGAGGGGGTTATACCTCTCCACAGCACAAAGCCTGAGCTGAATTGTAGGGACCATGTGTTGCCCATGCAGCATGATCTCTCTCTCTCTCTCTCTCTCTGTCGGCCTGCCTAGTTTACTCCAGAGGAAAGGTAACACCAACATATCTGGTACAAGGCACGCTGCAGAATCAGCAAAGATCTAACTGTCCGCCTGTAGGAGCTTCGATAACACACGCACCTACACACACACACAAATGGACATCTCTGGTTTGCTGGAGAGTGTGTGCCCCGTGTGGAAGCTCTCCTTCTATGGGCGAAGACTGTAGCACTAGTGTTGGAGACTCACTGCGTGTAGTGGAACCGTTCCTGTACACGTCGGACTAAACACTGCAGTCAGCTGGCTATCACAGTAACCCAGTTAGTCTGTTACACCTAACACACCATGAACTCCAACACAACAGTCACTTTACAGATAGATAAATATTGTTTATTAGAACATCACCAGATGTGTCTGCTCGTGACATCACTTCCAGCAAACACTCGGGGGGGGGGGGGGGGGGGAGGTCACTCCGGCCAGCTACAACCATCACACAAACACACTGGACATGTATCTATGTTTACACTGTATGGCAACCCGACATGTTTGCGTGCACACATCCTGGAAAAGCGTGTCCACCACTTGCTGGAGGAAACAAAGTGCTACCAAAGGAAACAAGTGCTGCCTGTACAGACAAAAGTAGGTACAGGCGATAGAGTGCCCAAGTGCTGCCTGTACAGACAAAAGTAGGTACAGACAACAGACGATAGAGTGCCCAAGTGCTGCCTGTACAGACAAAAGTAGGTACAGACAACAGACGATAGAGTGCCCAAGTGCTGCCTGTACAGACAAAAGTAGGTACAGACGATAGAGTGCCCAAGAGCTGCCTGTACAGACAAAAGTAGGTACAGACGATAGAGTGCCCAAGTGCTGCCTGTACAGACAAAAGTAGGTACAGACGATAGAGTGCCCAAGTGCTGCCTGTACAGACAAAAGTAGGTACTGACAACAGACGATAGAGTGCCCAAGTGCTGCCTGTACAGACAAAAGTAGGTACAGACAACAGACGATAGAGTGCCCAAGTGCTGCCTGTACAGACAAAAGTAGGGACAGACAACAGATGATAGAGTGCCCAAGAGCTGCCTGTACAGACAAAAGTAGGTACAGACAACAGATGATAGAGTGCCCAAGTGCTGCCTGTACAGACAAAAGTAGGTACAGACGATAGAGTGCCCAAGTGCTGCCTGTACAGACAAAAGTAGGTACAGACAACAGATGATAGAGTGCCCAAGTGCTGCCTGTACAGACAAAAGTAGGTACAGACAACAGATGATAGAGTGCCCAAGAGCTGCCTGTACAGACAAAAGTAGGTACAGACGATAGAGTGCCCAAGAGCTGCCTGTACAGACAAAAGTAGGTACAGACAACAGACGATAGAGTGCCCAAGTGCTGCCTGTACAGACAAAAGTAGGTACTGACAACAGACGATAGAGTGCCCAAGTGCTGCCTGTACAGACAAAAGTAGGGACAGACAACAGACGATAGAGTGCCCAAGTGCTGCCTGTACAGACAAAAGTAGGTACTGACAACAGACGATAGAGTGCCCAAGTGCTGCCTGTACAGACAAAAGTAGGTACTGACAACAGACGATAGAGTGCCCAAGTGCTGCCTGTACAGACAAAAGTAGGTACAGACGATAGAGTGCCCAAGTGCTGCCTGTACAGACAAAAGTAGGTACAGATGATAGAGTGCCCAAGTGCTGCCTGTACAGACAAAAGTAGGTACAGACAACAGACGATAGAGTGCCCAAGTGCTGCCTGTACAGACAAAAGTAGGTACAGACGATAGAGTGCCCAAGAGCTGCCTGTACAGACAAAAGTAGGTACAGACAACAGACGATAGAGTGCCCAAGTGCTGCCTGTACAGAAAAAAGTAGGTACGGATGATAGAGTGCCCAAGTGCTGCCTGTACAGACAAAAGTAGGTACAGACAACAGATGATAGAGTGCCCAAGTGCTGCCTGTACAGACAAAAGTAGGTACAGATGATAGAGTGCCCAAGTGCTGCCTGTACAGACAAAAGTAGGTACAGATGATAGAGTGCCCAAGTGCTGCCTGTACAGACAAAAGTAGGTACAGACAACAGACGATAGAGTGCCCAAGTGCTGCCTGTACAGAAAAAAGTAGGTACGGATGATAGAGTGCCCAAGTGCTGCCTGTACAGACAAAAGTAGGTACAGACAACAGATGATAGAGTGCCCAAGTGCTGCCTGTACAGACAAAAGTAGGTACAGACGATAGAGTGCCCAAGTGCTGCCTGTACAGACAAAAGTAGGTACAGACAACAGACGATAGAGTGCCCAAGTGCTGCCTGTACAGACAAAAGTAGGTACTGACATCAGACGATAGAGTGCCCAAGTGCTGCCTGTACAGACAAAAGTAGGTACAGATGATAGAGTGCCCAAGAGCTGCCTGTACAGACAAAAGTAGGTACAGACGATAGAGTGCCCAAGTGCTGCCTGTACAGACAAAAGTAGGTACTGACAACAGACGATAGAGTGCCCAAGTGCTGCCTGTACAGACAACAGAAGATAGAGTGCCCAAGTGCTGCCTGTACAGACAAAAGTAGGTACTGACAACAGACGATAGAGTGCCCAAGTGTTGCCTGTACAGACAAAAGTAGGTACAGACAACAGACGATAGAGTGCCCAAGTGCTGCCTGTACAGACAAAAGTAGGTACTGACAACAGACGATAGACTGCCCAAGTGCTGCCTGTACAGACAAAAGTAGGTACTGACAACAGACAATAGAGTGTCCAAGTGAAGTTAAAAGGAGCTTTAGGGGAAATTGCACTTGTGGCCTGAACGTACAACATTCAGAATGTGAGACAGACATCTTCACCACTTGGCTCTACTAAAGTCAGACAGTGCTCTAAATAAATAAGACAGAGCTACAGGACAGAAATACAGTCCTGTGAATAAAGAAAGAGCTACAGGAAAGGCAGAAAGTGGAGTACATGAAGAGATAAAACCTGGCCCAGCCTAAATATAACCCAGGGTCACGATAGTTCAGTGGGGTCAAGGTAACTACTGTCTGGGCAACAGTATTACTCTTGGATAGCAGAGAGTGCAGTAGATATAGAAGTGGAGTTCCTGCAGAAAGTGTGGTGTAGATATAGAAGTGGAGTTCCTGCAAAGAGTGCAGTAGATATAGAAGTGGAGTTCTGCAGAGAGTGCAGTAGATATAGAAGTGGAGTTTGTGTGGAAATTGTGGAACTGCTAAGAAAAGCAGTAAGGCACTTAAGCAAGAATGGGCGGTACTTGAGGGAGAGGGCTCATGTGACAGCCTACTGGCCAGCATGGTGGCCTGTATGTACATTTATATTTGCATTATTACAGGTGATGGTCACCCTACTATATTCAGATATATAGGCGTTATATATTATATCATTACTAGTAGACATTGTAGTAAATTACATCACAATTACCATTCATATGCAGCAACTGAAATATATTTGACATTAAAATGTACAGAAACCTGGCAGATGCTTGTATGAATATATGCCAGGTTGGATGGCACAAGGAAACATAATTTGCAACATGTTTAAAAACTCACTATTTCCATGACCAGTGAAACTTGTATATAGCTTTGTGTGTATACACAGTTTAACATGACAAGTTTCACATGACAAGTGTCACATGATGACAACAGTTTAACACAACAACTGACTCAACATACAAATTTACACACGTCATAATGAGTGACTCCTTTTGTGTACACAGACACTCATGTCCACACTACACACACAGTCTCATGTTTCACTACATGATCAACAGGGAACTATGACACAACCACTGTCATGTTTCATTATATGATCAACAGGGAACTATGACACAACCACTCTCATGTTTCACTATATGATCAACAGGGAACTATGACACAACCACTCTCATGTTTCACTATATGATCAACAGGGAACTATGACATAACCACTCTCATGTTTCACTATATGATCAACAGGGAACTATGACACAACCACTCTCATGTTTCACTATATGATCAACAGGGAACTATGACATAACCACTCTCATGTTTCACTATATGATCAACAGGGAACTATGACATAACCACTCTCATGTTTCACTATATGATCAACAGGGAACTATGACACAACCACTCTCATGTTTCACTACATGATCAACAGGGAACTATGACACAACCACTCTCATGTTTCACTACATGATCAACAGGGAACTATGACATAACCACTCTCATGTTTCACTACATGATCAACAGGGAACTATGACACAACCACTCTCATGTTTCACTACATGATCAACAGGGAACTATGACACAACCACTCTCATGTTTCACTACATGATCAACAGGGAACTATGACACAACCACTCTCATGTTTCACTACATGATCAACAGGGAACTATGACACAACCACTCTCATGTTTCACTACATGATCAACAGGGAACTATGACACAACCACTCTCATGTTTCACTACATGATCAACAGGGAACTATGACACAACCACTCTCATGTTTCACTACATGATCAACAGGGAACTATGACACAACCACTCTCATGTTTCACTACATGATCAACAGGGAACTATGACACAACCACTCTCATGTTTCACTACATGATCAACAGGGAACTATGACACAACCACTCTCATGTTTCATTATATGATCAACAGGGAACTATGACACAACCACTCTAATGTTTCATTATATGATCAACAGGGAACTATGACACAAACACTCTCATGTTTCATTATATGATCAACAGGGAACTATGACACAAACACTCTCATGTTTCATTATATGATCAACAGGGAACTATGACACAACCACTCTCATGTTTCCCTACATGATCAACAGGGAACTATGACACAACCACTCTCATGTTTCATTATATGATCAACAGGGAACTATGACACAACCACTCTAATGTTTCATTATATGATCAACAGGGAACTATGACACAACCACTCTAATGTTTCATTATATGATCAACAGGGAACTATGACACAACCTCTCTAATGTTTCATTATATGATCAACAGGGAACTATGACACAACCACTCTAATGTTTCATTATATGATCAACAGGGAACTATGACACAACCACTCTCATGTTTCATTATATGATCAACAGGGAACTATGACACAACCACTCTAATGTTTCATTATATGATCAACAGGGAACTATGACACAACCACTCTAATGTTTCATTATATGATCAACAGGGAACTATGACACAACCACTCTCATGTTTCATTATATGATCAACAGGGAACTATGACACAACCACTCTCATGTTTCATTATATGATCAACAGGGAACTATGACACAACCACTCTCATGTTTCCCTACATGATCAACAGGGAACTATGACACAACCACTCTCATGTTTCATTATATGATCAACAGGGAACTATGACACAACCACTCTAATGTTTCATTATATGATCAACAGGGAACTATGACACAAACACTCTCATGTTTCATTATATGATCAACAGGGAACTATGACACAAACACTCTCATGTTTCATTATATGATCAACAGGGAACTATGACACAACCACTCTCATGTTTCCCTACATGATCAACAGGGAACTATGACACAACCACTCTCATGTTTCACTACATGATCAACAGGGAACTATGACACAACCACTCTCATGTTTCACTACATGATCAACAGGGAACTATGACACAACCACTCTCATGTTTCCCTACATGATCAACAGGGAACTATGACACAACCACTCTCATGTTTCATCATATGATCAACAGGGAACTATGACACAACCACTCTCATGTTTCACTACATGATCAACAGGGAACTATGACACAACCACTCTCATGTTTCACTACATGATCAACAGGGAACTATGACACAACCACTCTCATGTTTCATTATATGATCAACAGGGAACTATGACACAACCACTCTCATGTTTCACTACATGATCAACAGGGAACTATGACACAACCACTCTCATGTTTCACTATATGATCAACAGGGAACTATGACACAACCACTCTCATGTTTCACTACATGATCAACAGGGAACTATGACACAACCACTCTCATGTTTCACTACATGATCAACAGGGAACTATGACACAACCACTCTTATGTTTCATTATATGATCAACAGGGAACTATGACACAACCACTCTCATGTTTCATTATTTGATCAACAGGGAACTATGACTCAACCAATCTCATGTTTCATCACATCAACAAGGAACTATGACACAACCACTCTCATGTTTCATTATATGATCAACAGGGAACTATGACACAACCACTCTCATGTTTCACTATATGATCAACAGGGAACTATGACACAACCACTCTCATGTTTCATTATATGATCAACAGGGAACTATGACATAACCACTCTCATGTTTCACTACATGATCAACAGGGAACTATGACACAACCACTCTCATGTTTCACTACATGATCAACAGGGAACTATGACACAACCACTCTCATGTTTCATTATATGATCAACAGGGAACTATGACACAACCACTCTCATGTTTCATTATATGATCAACAGGGAACTATGACACAACCACTCTCATGTTTCCCTACATGATCAACAGGGAACTATGACATAACCACTCTCATGTTTCATTATATGATCAACAGGGAACTATGACACAAACACTCTCATGTTTCATTATATGATCAACAGGGAACTATGACATAAACACTCTCATGTTTCACTACATGATCAACAGGGAACTATGACATAACCACTCTCATGTTTCATTATATGATCAACAGGGAACTATGACATAACCACTCTCATGTTTCATTATATGATCAACAGGGAACTATGACACAAACACTCTCATGTTTCATTATATGATCAACAGGGAACTATGACATAACCACTCTCATGTTTCATTATATGATCAACAGGGAACTATGACACAAACACTCTCATGTTTCATTATATGATCAACAGGGAACTATGACACAAACACTCTCATGTTTCATTATATGATCAACAGGGAACTATGACACAACCACTCTCATGTTTCACTACATGATCAACAGGGAACTATGACATAACCACTCTCATGTTTCATTATATGATCAACAGGGAACTATGACACAACCACTCTCATGTTTCCCTACATGATCAACAGGGAACTATGACACAACCACTCTCATGTTTCATTATATGATCAACAGGGAACTATGACACAAACACTCTCATGTTTCATTATATGATCAACAGGGAACTATGACACAAACACTCTCATGTTTCATTATATGATCAACAGGGAACTATGACACAAACACTCTCATGTTTCATTATATGATCAACAGGGAACTATGACACAACCACTCTCATGTTTCATTATATGATCAACAGGGAACTATGACACAACCACTCTCATGTTTCCCTACATGATCAACAGGGAACTATGACACAACCACTCTCATGTTTCACTACATGATCAACAGGGAACTATGACATAACCACTCTCATGTTTCATTATATGATCAACAGGGAACTATGACACAACCACTCTTATGTTTCACTATATGATCAACAGGGAACTATGACACAACCACTCTCATGTTTCATTATATGATCAACAGGGAACTATGACACAAACACTCTCATGTTTCATTATATGATCAACAGGGAACTATGACACAAACACTCTCATGTTTCATTATATGATCAACAGGGAACTATGACACAACCACTCTCATGTTTCATTATATGATCAACAGGGAACTATGACACAAACACTCTCATGTTTCATTATATGATCAACAGGGAACTATGACACAACCACTCTCATGTTTCATCATATGATCAACAGGGAACTATGACACAAACACTCTCATGTTTCACTACATGATCAACAGGGAACTATGACACAACCACTCTCATGTTTCACTACATGATCAACAGGGAACTATGACACAACCACTCTCATGTTTCCCTACATGATCAACAGGGAACTATGACACAACCACTCTCATGTTTCACTACATGATCAACAGGGAACTATGACACAACCACTCTTATGTTTCACTATATGATCAACAGGGAACTATGACACAACCACTCTCATGTTTCATTATATGATCAACAGGGAACTATGACACAAACACTCTCATGTTTCATTATATGATCAACAGGGAACTATGACACAACCACTCTCATGTTTCATTATATGATCAACAGGGAACTATGACACAACCACTCTCATGTTTCACTACATGATCAACAGGGAACTATGACACAACCACTCTCATGTTTCATTATATGATCAACAGGGAACTATGACACAACCACTCTCATGTTTCATCATATGATCAACAGGGAACTATGACACAAACACTCTCATGTTTCATTATATGATCAACAGGGAACTATGACACAACCACTCTCATGTTTCACTACATGATCAACAGGGAACTATGACACAACCACTCTCATGTTTCACTATATGATCAACAGGGAACTATGACACAAACACTCTCATGTTTCATTATATCATCAACAGGGAACTATGACACAACCACTCTCATGTTTCATCATATGATCAACAGGGAACTATGACACAAACACTCTCATGTTTCATTATATGATCAACAGGGAACTATGACACAACCACTCTCATGTTTCACTACATGATCAACAGGGAACTATGACACAACCACTCTCATGTTTCCCTACATGATCAACAGGGAACTATGACACAACCACTCTCATGTTTCACTACATGATCAACAGGGAACTATGACATAACCACTCTCATGTTTCATTATATGATCAACAGGGAACTATGACACAACCACTCTCATGTTTCACTATATGATCAACAGGGAACTATGACACAACCACTCTCATGTTTCATTATATGATCAACAGGGAACTATGACACAAACACTCTCATGTTTCATTATATGATCAACAGGGAACTATGACACAAACACTCTCATGTTTCATTATATGATCAACAGGGAACTATGACACAACCACTCTCATGTTTCATTATATGATCAACAGGGAACTATGACACAAACACTCTCATGTTTCATTATATGATCAACAGGGAACTATGACACAACCACTCTCATGTTTCATCATATGATCAACAGGGAACTATGACACAAACACTCTCATGTTTCATTATATGATCAACAGGGAACTATGACACAACCACTCTCATGTTTCACTACATGATCAACAGGGAACTATGACACAACCACTCTCATGTTTCACTATATGATCAACAGGGAACTATGACACAACCACTCTCATGTTTCATTATTTGATCAACAGGGAACTATGACTCAACCAATCTCATGTTTCATCACATCAACAAGGAACTATGACTAACCCACTCTCATATTTTATCAGATTCCATCAACAGAGAACTATGACTCAACCACTCTCATGTTTCATCATATCAGCAGGGAACTATAACTCAACCACACTCATGTTTCAACAGATCAACAGGGAACTATGATTAAACCACTCTCATGTTTCATAAGATCAACAGGGAACTATGACTCAACCACTCTCATGTTTCATCACATCAACAGGGAACTATGATTCAATCCTCTCATATTTCATCATATGATCAACAGGGAACTATGACTCAACCAGTCTCATGTTTCATCATATGTAACATCATAGCCTTCTTCCTACGGAAGGAGAAGTTGCAGTACATACACACGTATGGTTTCTCCCCTGTGTGGGTCATCTCGTGCTCCTTGAGGTTGTGTTTGGTGCGGCAGCTGTAGCCACACATGCTGCACTTGAATGCCTTCTCATCCTTATGTATTAACATGTGTTGGTTGAGATGTGACGTCTTCACAAAGGACGCCCCGCAGAAGGAGCAGAGGAATGGTTTGAGGCCGGCGTGTTTTAGCCGGTGGCAGTCGAAGCTAGCCCTAGAGCTACACTTGTAGTCACAATCCGGGCATTGGAACGGGGTCTTGTTCTCATGTCTAAGCTTGTGGTACTGGAACTTTCTCATGGTGTCGCAGGTGTACCCACACAGCTCGCAGTTCAGGCAGTGAGGCAAGGCGTGCTTCTTGAGGTGCTTGCTGTACTCCTGTCTGTCTCTGGTGTTGAACCGACACTCCCCACAGTCAAACGAGGAATGAGTACACAGATGCTTCTTCCATTCCCTCCTGGAGTAGCAGACACAGCCACACTGTGGGCAGGTCTGGGGTTTGTGTCTCTTCATGTGCTGGCCGAGGTCATGGCTGCTGGCTGCTGCATAGTTACACAGTTGACACGCAAACTCCCGGCTCTGTGAGTGAGTGACCATGTGGCTCTTCAGCCGGTCTTCAGTCTTGGCTCGGTACTGACACTGGCTGCAGACATAAGGCCTGTCCACTGAGTGAGTGACCATGTGCTTCTTCAGGTGCTCCTTGCGGCGGAAGGATTGGCCACATTTCTGGCAGGAGTACGGCCGGACATCCGTGTGCACATCCAGGTGGCGCTTCAGGCTACAGATGTCATTTAGCACCATGTTGCAGTGGGTACAAACCAAATGTTTACTTTTCTTACAATGTGACCCACTTCCCCGTGGGACATGCTCGTCCTTCTGAATACAAGAAACGGCATGCCCGTTTAAGTCGACCTCAATCTGCATGTTAGTATCCATGGCCGGATACAGGATTCCTGGATACTCCTCTTTGACAGCAGCTGTGTCCTCATTTAACAGTGATGACAGTACAAATTCATCTTCCACAAACGAGGAGTCATCCACGGCATCGAGGGACTCTGGCAGGTTCTTTGTTTTACACCGGCTGTCACCTGCCAGGTTGTATGACTGTAATACGTTGCCAGACACTACTGCAAGTTGTGCAGCTACAGCTGATAGTTCTGTCAGTTGAATGGCCATTTTGGATTTGTCATTCAAGAAACTGGCCACTTTTGTCATCTCTGACAATCTGGAGATTAGGACAGACAATTCTGAAATATTTGCATCCAGGGACAGATTATTCAAGACTGACTTCATTTCCAGCGACTGGCACCCAGAAGTCAGGGAATCACCAGCTGAAGTCATGCCCTGCCCTGAAGGTATGCCCTGCCCAAAAGCAATGCCCCCAGAAAGATCTTCTTGAGTGCTGGCTTTGTGACTTAAGAGATGATGCATGTACTTATGACACCGGAGAAATATTTTCTGACAATCCTTGCAGGCCGATTTCTGCACCATGGAATGGCTGATGATGTGCTCAATCAAATTAGTCCTCTCCCTAACCACAGTTCCACAAATGCCACAAGACGTGCTCGATGATGTCACATGCACCCCTACGTGAGCTTTAAAGCTGTCGAAGCCACTAATTTTATAACTGCACAACATACACTCATAAATTCTGGCAGATGAATGAACTGTCTTCAGGTGTCGGTGCAAGCTGTATTTCCGTTTCGATGAAAACGAGCAGAGCGAGCAGTTGTGGATTCTCACAGTGGAGTGTACAACCATGTGTTTATTCAAATCTTTCCTCTTCTTGGCTTTATACGAACACTGGGCACAGGAAAATGCACGCACAGAACGGGCGCCACTTGTATCTGCCTCAACAAGCTGCCCAACTGCTACCTGGGACTGTGGGACTTCAACATCCTTGTGGGTGAGGAGATGGCTCATCAGCTGCCCCTGGTTATGGAAACTAGATTTGCAAACTGTACAAGAATGCTGCCCTAGGTGGGTTTTCAAGTGCCTGTTCAATCCTCTCTTAAATTTGTAGGAATGTTCACACAATGTACACTGAAACCTTCTGGAACCTTCTAATGGGGGCATCAGCCCTACTGTCCCAGGTGATACCATGTTTTCATCTGCATTATTATCTTCTTCTTCTGCTTCTTCATCGGCTGATGACAGATCCGAACACTGTCCAGTCTCCTGTCTATCTTGATCATCCTCAGAATCATGACTAGATTGGCTATCATCAGTACCCACATCTTCCTCATCATTATCTTCATTATTATCTGTGGCTCCATCAGCTGATGACTCACTGTCGCAGATTTGCCCTGGTCCCATCGTGTTATTCTTCCGTGTCTCCCTGGCCACCACCACCTCATGACCTTCATCAGTTTGCTTCTCTGAGACCACAATCTCATTGTCTGAGCTGCCATTCTGAAGCCAACCTGGCACACTGTATCCCTCAGTCAGTAAATGTCTCGGTCCCACTTCCTCCAGCAAGAGGCTGCCCCTGGCCATGGCTGCCGTTAACCCATTCATGTCTTCAATATTTCTGGCCACAGCTGCCGTCAACCCATTCACGTCTTCACTATTCCTGGACACAGTCTGAAATTCAAACTCTGCCCTTTCTTGTACAGATATATCTGCCTCACCATCATATAGTGCTTGTCTTGTGTGACCTACCCCTGCAGAAAACACAGTCGGGGTACTAGGCAACACAGGAATATACGGTCTTCCTTGAACAATCATGGAAGCATCTTGTGAATGGCCAGAGTTTTTACCTTCTGCAGGTAAAGTACGATACTGAACAAGTTCTCCACGCATTGCCGCCAGATAATTCAAGCTCCCATCTGGGGCAGAACTTGAAAAATGCCCACTATTGCCTGGTGGTGATTCAATTATGAGACTGTTCGACCGATGCTGTCCTTTCCCTAGAACACAAACAACGTGGTCCAGAGAAGGACTTCTGCCACTAGATCCCTGCACCCCATAGGCGTGACCATACATTGACATGTCCTCCATGTCACACTCCAGGTTTGTTCACACCACAGATGCCTTGTTTGTAATCACATTCCAATACTGACAACAGTATCACAATAGTTTAGAATGACAATGCATTACATGAAAACTTGTGTGTAAAATGAAAATGGGAGGCATGCGTCGATGACAAAGATCAATTCTTCTGAGCATATTTCATGTCTGATGGTGGAGCTTTCCTCTGCTGTCTCAGCCACACCCAGAGATGAAAACACCCTCATAATCTTGTCCACATCACATCAGGAGATGTCACAATCCTGCAACCTTGTCTATGTAATATCCAGACACACTTGTCACAATCCTGCAACCTGGCGCATGTGTTCACAGATGAAACAAGCCTCTCTACATCAGATCACATGTACTCAAGTCCCAACACTAGTTAGTTGTGTGTCCACTGTATGCTGGTGACGCAAGTACTCAAGTCCCAACACTTGTTAGTTGTGTGTCCACTGTGTGCTGGTGACGCAAGTACTCAAGTCCCAACACTTGTTAGTTGTGTGTCCACTGTGTACTGGTGATACCCTCAAAGACTCTGCCACGGCTGCCCATCTGTGACTGTGGAGATAACAACATCAAGTGGTTACAAGGTCCACACAAGTGGTTACAAGGTCCACACACAGGAACTTGAGAAGTCAGCAGTTTACTCAGCAACCTCGACCAATGCAATAGAATGGTATAAGATTTGTGTAACATCCATAACCAGGTGACTGTATCATTCTGACACACCTAGGTCATTGTGGCACTCAGGCAGGGATACAATCACACAGACACAGGGAAAGTAGCACACAGAGAAAGTAGCACACAGAGAAAGGACACAGAGAAAGGGGCAGAGATATGAGAGCACAGTAGACAAGAGACATGAGAGAGAACAGACACTTGGACAAGTTATTTGCATACTGAGTTGATTCTAAGACCAGTAAAAACATTCAGTAGCATGTCCTTTGCAGAACCTCGCTCCCATAACAATCTTCCGGAAAACTTCTTGATCATAAGCAAGATGTCCCGCATCCAATACACCCATCTGGAGATCATCTGCCACATCCTGCACCCATCTTCTCTTTGGCCTTCATCTTCCTCTCTTCCCAGGCATATTTTTTGTTGTTGCATATCCTATTTACAGTTGATGTCTTGGCAAGTTTACGTTCAGTAGTTTGCCACTGCTTTCTGAACGACCGGCTCCCATACCATCACGTTAAAACCCAGCGTGACACAGTCTGCTGCCAAATCGGTAGCTGTGTTTCGAAAGCAGGTAAGCAGTATTACGAACCGCGTACATAACGCCTTTGCCACGCCCAGGCATATACCCCTCCATTATTGTTCTCTCCAAACTTTCATGACATTTCAAGTGACCAAAATATTTCAATTGTCTTTGTTTTATCATTTTGATAGCCAACCTTCTTCAATATTCAGCTCTTGAAGTATGGATGCATTTGTTGTTTATTTTATCCAAGATATTCTTAGAACCCATCTATAATATTTATATTCAAAGGCATTTATGCGCTGTTCGGCTTGTTTAGTAAGTGTCCATGTCTCACAATGGGAAAGATGCATGCTCTTAAAAATCTAATTTTTGTAGTTCTATCTGTCACACTCTCTACAATTTATTCAGTTGTTTTAGTCTTTGAAGGGCAATAGATATTTTGTCATTTAATTTCTTTCACTGTCACCATTGTTAGTAACCAATGACCCAAGATATTTGGCATTTGCCACCACCTCCAATCTTTCCTCATTAACATGCATTTCTTTCTCCGTAGTAGTTGTATCTGTATGCATTATCTTTGTTTTTGCTATGTTAAGATATAAGTTGTGATTTTCACTATTCAATTGAGTTGAAGTTATTAGGTTTTCTATCCATTCTGTGTTGTGGATAGTAATACTGTATCATCAGCATATCGAATCTCTGGTATGTCATGACCACCGATGTTTAGGGCATCATATTTATATCATCTGTTTATATCATCTGTAACATTTCTCATTATATTTTTGGCGTACAGGATAAACAAATAGGGTGACAGCACGCAGCCCTGACGGATTCCTTGTCTGATGTCAAACCAATCTGATGTCTCGCCAGCTATTCTAACTGCTGCTTGTTGGTCTAGATATAGCATTTTTATGAGTTGTACTACATGTGAAGGAAAGCCCATATTCCTCATGATTTCCCAAAGTTTCTGATGTTGTACAGTCAAATGCCTATGAATAATCCACAAAACAGAAGAATAGGTTTAAATTCAATTCTCTGCACTTTTCTATTTTTAAACGCATGTTGAGTATGTGATCTCTTGTTCCTCTTCCTTGTCTAAATCCAGCTTGAACCACATTAATCTCTACTTCCATTTTCTTACAAAGTCATCCCATTATGATTTTTAGTAGAATTTTACTTGCATGACTGATCAGAGCAACAGTTCTATAGTTGGTGTATAATTTCAGGTTGCCCTTTTTTTGGTATTGGAATAAAAACAGTTCTTTTCCAATCTTTTGGCCATATGCCATTTTCCACACCTTTTTACATAATGCGTGATAGATTTGTATGCTTTCTCCTCCTCCCGCTTTAATTAGTTTAGCTGGTATCTCATCACATTCAGGTGATTTACCATTCTTCAGGTTCTTTATTGCCTATGCAATTTCATCTAATGAGGGTTCAGGTTCTGTCTCTGCTGTCATTGGTCATGGTTGTTAGGGTTTCTTGGCAAGTTTTGCAGAAGGTAGTTTGCCGTTGCTTTCCTTCTTCTAGGCAGTGACTGTACTAGTCGGTGGCCATAACCATTGTCTGTACTGATGAGATCATCTGCCTATCGCCGCAGAGTGCAAGACAATAACCAACAACAGTCTGTCGGCTGCTCTCACACTCCATCCACTACCTGCTTCCATGGCTTCACGTAACCCTGATGGAGTTATTTATACCTCTCCATAGCACAAAGCCTGGAGACCATGTGTTGCCCATGCAGCATGATCCCTCTCTCGGCCTGCCTAGTTTACTCCAGAGACCATGTGTTGCCCATGCAGTCTGATCCCTCTCTTGGCCTGCCTTGTTTACTCCAGAGACCATGTGTTGTCCATGCAGCATGATCCCTCTCTCGGCCTGCCTAGTTTACTCCAGAGACCATGTGTTGCCCATGCAGTCTGATCCCTCTCTCGGCCTGCCTAGTTTACTCCAGAGACCATGTGTTGTCCATGCAGCATGATCCCTCTCTCGGCCTGCCTAGTTTACTCCAGAGACCATGTGTTGTCCATGCAGCATGATCCCTCTCTCGGCCTGCCTAGTTTACTCCAGAGACCATGTGTTGTCCATGCAGCATGATCCCTCTCTCGGCCTGCCTAGTTTACTCCAGAGACCATGTGTTGTCCATGCAGCATGATCCCTCTCTCGGCCTGCCTAGTTTACTCCAGAGACCATGTGTTGTCCATGCAGTCTGATCCCTCTCTCGGCCTGCCTAGTTTACTCCAGAGACCATGTGTTGTCCATGCAGCATGATCCCTCTCTCGGCCTGCCTAGTTTACTCCAGAGACCATGTGTTGTCCATGCAGTCTGATCCCTCTCTCGGCCTGCCTAGTTTACTCCAGAGACCATGTGTTGTCCATGCAGCATGATCCCTCTCTCGGCCTGCCTAGTTTACTCCAGAGACCATGTGTTGTCCATGCAGCATGATCCCTCTCTCGGCCTGCCTAGTTTACTCCAGAGACCATGTGTTGTCCATGCAGCATGATCCCTCTCTCGGCCTGCCTAGTTTACTCCAGAGACCATGTGTTGTCCATGCAGTCTGATCCCTCTCTCGGCCTGCCTAGTTTACTCCAGAGACCATGTGTTGTCCATGCAGCATGATCCCTCTCTCGGCCTGCCTAGTTTACTCCAGAGACCATGTGTTGTCCATGCAGCATGATCCCTCTCTCGGCCTGCCTAGTTTACTCCAGAGACCAAGTGTTGCCCATGCAGTCTGATCCCTCTCTGCCTGCCTAGTTTACTCCAGAGACCATGTGTTGCCCATGCAGCACGATCCCTCTCTCGGCCTGCCTAGTTTACTCCAGAGACCATGTGTTGCCCATGCAGCACGATCCCTCTCTTGGCCTGCCTAGTTTACTCCAGAGACCATGTGTTGCCCATGCAGCACGATCCCTCTCTTGGCCTGCCTAGTTTACTCCAGAGACCATGTGTTGCCCATGCAGTCTGATCCCTCTCTCGGCCTGCCTAGTTTACTCCAGAGACCATGTGTTGCCCATGCAGCACGATCCCTCTCTCGGCCTGCCTAGTTTACTCCAGAGACCATGTGTTGCCCATGCAGCACGATCCCTCTCTTGGCCTGCCTAGTTTACTCCAGAGACCATGTGTTGCCCATGCAGCACGATCCCTCTCTTGGCCTGCCTAGTTTACTCCAGAGACCATGTGTTGCCCATGCAGCACGATCCCTCTCTTGGCCTGCCTAGTTTACTCCAGAGACCATGTGTTGCCCATGCAGCACGATCCCTCTCTCGGCCTGCCTAGTTTACTCCAGAGACCATGTGTTGCCCATGCAGTCTGATCCCTCTCTTGGCCTGCCTAGTTTACTCCAGAGACCATGTGTTGCCCATGCAGTCTGATCCCTCTCTCGGCCTGCCTAGTTTACTCCAGAGACCATGTGTTGCCCATGCAGCACGATCCCTCTCTCGGCCTGCCTAGTTTACTCCAGAGACCATGTGTTGCCCATGCAGCACGATCCCTCTCTCGGCCTGCCTAGTTTACTCCAGAGGAAAGGTAACACCAATATGTCTTAAACAAGACAAATTGCAGAAGCTGCTGGATCAACAAAACAATGCTCTAAATGTCCGCCTGTCAGAGCTTCAATCCTAGACCAGCTGCAGACCAAGGCTTAGGACCTGGTCTGCTGTAACTAAGTTTTCCCAACAATCTTGCCTGTTGTCACTAAGTTTTCCCAACAATCTTGCCTGTTGTCACTAAGTTTTCCCAACAATCTTGCCTGTTGTCACTAAGTTTTCCCAACAATCTTGCCTGTTGTCACTAAGTTTCCATTTGTCTGATGTCTACATATGTATGTGTCTGATGTATGATTTCTATATATTTATGTGTCTGGTTGTATTATTTCTTTATATTTATGCGACTGGTTATATGATTTCTATGTATTTATGCGACTGGTTGTATGATTTCTATGTATTTATGCGTCTGGTTGTATGATTTCTATGTATTTATGCGACTGGTTGTATGATTTCTATGTATTTATGCGTCTGGTTGTATGATTTCTATGTATTTATGCGTCTGGTTGTATGATTTCTATGTATTTATGCGTCTGGTTGTATTATTTCTTTATATTTATGCGACTGGTTATATGATTTCTATGTATTTATGCGACTGGTTGTATGATTTCTATGTATTTATGCGTCTGGTTGTATGATTTCTATGTATTTATGCGTCTGGTTGTATTATTTCTTTATATTTATGCGACTGGTTATATGATTTCTATGTATTTATGCGTCTGGTTGTATGATTTCTATGTATTTATGCGTCTGGTTGTATTATTTCTTTATATTTATGCGACTGGTTATATGATTTCTATGTATTTATGCGACTGGTTGTATGATTTCTATGTATTTATGCGTCTGGTTGTATGATTTCTATGTATTTATGCGACTGGTTGTATGATTTCTATGTATTTATGCGTCTGGTTGTATGATTTCTAATTATTTGTGTCGTGTGGTATGATTTCTAGATATTTATGAGGTTACTACCAAGTAACAATATACCACAACTGGCAATATGGAAGCAGAGGAAGAGGCCCACCACGTAAACGATGGACGAGGGAATAACAGCCCATGGGAATAATATTAATATCAATACATGATTACATGAAGCCCATGAGCGGAACTTCGACACAGCAAGGTACAAGAGGAACATGATGAGATGAGTTCCTGACGAGATGCAGCCACATATGTCAGGCAATAAATCGTGCAATCTAATGTTTATGTCTTTGTTATTCAAATTCACTACAAGAAAACAATGTTTCTTCTTCTTCTTCGTTCATCCGGAGTTTTTTTTTTCGGATGTGATTGCGTTGTGCCTGTTTACAGCAGAGCTGCGTTCTTGCGCCGTTAGGCCGACACATCCGACTTCTGCGGGCATTTGTTGACCGGGTTAACCTTCCCGGGGGTTTCTTAGGACGTTTGACTCTCACTGTTGTGGTGTTATCCCCCATCCCAGCTGGTCCATATAGAACAGCCAAAGATCCTGGTCAGCCCTCAAGGGAAGGCAGGGGCAGACCATGGGCATTCCCTGCCATCCAAGGAGGCTTCCATACTTGCAGAGCCGATACATAGCGCTCTGATACTGGGCTCACCCAAGGAATCGTCACGTCCTGCACATGGCTGCTTAGCCTCACTTCCGTATATTGGGCCTTCCATTCACCATAGGCTGTTCTTCCGGAAACCAGAAGTATGCAGTCTGCAGATGACATCCACACAGTGAGCTTTCGATTCGGACTTTCCATGTAATGGATTTGCTATCCAGGCAATATTCCATTTCATGCCTCTGGGTCTTCATGCACCTTTAAATGTCAACCTGTATGTAGTTTAAGTAAGCTGCGGTCAACTTTAGCTTGTTGATATCTCCATAGAGCTTGTCCTCAAATGAAGCAGGTGTGGGCCAAAATATCTTTCTCTGTTCTGCATACGTTGGGCAATCCTGCAGCAAATGTTTTGCTGTCATTTTTCCAGTTCCACAATTACATTCATCGGTATCTCCTATCTTTAGTTTATTGAACAAGTGGTATTTCAGCCTGTTATGTCCTGTGCAGAGTCTGAAGATTGCTACTTGTTCTCTTTGGTCGAGTTTGTAATATGCATCATCCTTCTGATGGCCTGGATGCTCTGATTCCCATTTGGTTCTATAAGTGCTTTTTATAAACCTCTTTGCCTCATTATAGGTTATGTCTATGTCAGGCTGTGGTAGTCGTCCGCCTTCTTTTGCCAGTCTGTCAGCCTCTTCGTTTCCAGGTATACTGCAATGTGATGGGATCCACTGTATTACAACTTTTTTGGATTTCTGGCATAGACCATGGAGTGCTGCTCTTAGGTCAGTTAGTTCTGTGCTGTTATTGCTCTTCAGTATTGAGACAGCTGACTTTGCATCTGTGAAGATAGCTATTTGCTTCTCTTTATTTTCCTCCATCAGGAGCATTTCTGCTGCAGTTTTCAGAGCCTCTACCTCCGCTTTGAAATTACTTGAAAATTTTCCAGTTGCCATTGAATGTGTTTTTTTCACTCCATTTTTTAAATTTAGGAGAATTCCTCCTCCTCCATTCTCTATTGAATTTTTGGCTGATCCATCTGTATATGCATGGGTCCAATTCCTGCTTGGGTAATGTTCTTTTATGTAGTTTAGGGTTATTTCTCTTCTTTCGGTTTCATGCTGAGTGTTCTTTTTCTCAATACCAGGAATGTTTGCTATCATCTCAGGCAGTTGCTGCTGTCTCCAAGCTGGGAACTTGTGTGCATTGTGTATGGGCTTGACTGTTGATATGTTAAGTATAGGATCTGCCCTAATCCTTCGTTTTGCAGTTTCTACAAAGTTGCTACGCTTCAGTCTTCCCTTTCCAAAACCATTAAATCTGTTGTACATAGGTGGTCTGTCAATCTTCTAAATTGTTCTGCTTGTTGCTGGGCTCTGCTATCTCTTCTATCCTGCATTGGTTGTAAACAAGTGATCTTTTCTAGTTCATTAATAGGCGTTGTCTTCAGGCTTATAGTTATGATTCGCATTCCTTGGTTTTGGACTCTACTTATTTTGTTAAAGTTTGACTTAGCTGCTGTTGCCCAAGCTGCAATGCCATATTCCAGTACTGGCCTCACCCGTCCAGTATATAACTTCTTGAGAACTTTCTCATCTGCTCCCCACGTTGTACCAGCAAGCTTTTTCATGATTGCCATTCTCTGCCTTGCTCTTGTTCGATTTTTCTCAACCTGTGTCTTCCATGTCAGGCGACGATCAAAGGTGACTCCTAGATAGTTTGGATTTTCTTCATGGCGCAATATTTTTCCATTCAATACCAGCTTAGGTTGCTGAGTTTTATTTAAGAGGGAGAACACTGTGCATGTTGTTTTCTCCTCACTTATCTTCACTAGCCATGATTTTGACCAGTCCTCTAGCGCTAATAAGGCTTGCTGTATTCTGCTGTTAGCTGTACTAATATATTCTTCAGATGTCCATATGGCTAGGTCATCTGCAAAGGAGGATGTGTGTACTCTGGCTGGAAAATTTTCTGTGATGTCATTTATATATGCTAGGAATAATGTTGGTGAAAGAACTCCTCCTTGGGGGACACCTTGCTCCAGCAGCATCATTTTGCTTGTTTGTCCTTGTACTTTTGTCCAGGCAGTTCTGTTCTCAAGGTAGTGGCTGATCCATTTATACATTTTTCCACAAACATGCATGTTTTGCAGTTTTAATTTCAGTCCTTCCTTCCATACTTTATCAAATGCTTTTTCTAAATTTATCCAGATAGCTAGTGTGTGCTTTTTCTCTTGGAAGGCATCCTCTATTTCCTGAGCTATATAGGTTATTTGATCTTCAGTGGATCTGTACTTTCTGAATCCTGCTTGGTGTGGTGTTAAGAGTTTGTTTTCTTCCAGATGCCATGTTAGCCTGCCATTGATAATGCGTTCCATTAATTTTCCTACACAGCTAAGTAGACTGATAGGTCGATAGCCATTTGGTTCTTCCAGGTCTTTTCCTTTCTTTGGGACTGGTATTAGTATAGCTTCCTTCCATGCCTGTGGGACTATTCCTCTCTTCCAGCTGTTATTTAGGACTGCTAGTAGTTTCTTCTTTGCCTTGGTGCCTAGTCCTATTAGCATTTCATTTGTGATTCCATCCTTTCCTGGTGATTTCTTCTTTTTTAGGGTATTCATTGCCTGTTCCATTTCTTCCATTGTTAGATTTGCCATCATATATTCTGCTGCTGTCTCTGTATTTCTATGATGTATCTGTTTGTCTTTGATTGCTTTCTTCTGTTCGGTTGTAATATCAATGTGGTTTGCATTTGCATAGTGTTCCATTAGTGCATTTGCAGCCTTTTTTCCTGTAAGCAAGGCATTTCCTTGTTTAATTGTTATTTGTTTGTTTCTAGGTCCTTCATTGTTCATGGCTTTCACTAGTTTCCATAGTTTGTTTCCATCCCTGTCAAAATTCAGGTTTTCTGTTTTTTCCCTCCAACAATCTCTTGTTGTTTGATTTACTGTTCTTTTATATTTTGCTGAGATGGCTTTGAGAGAGATATTCGCTTCAATTGTTTGTTCTCTCTCTGCTGTCTTCCTGGCATCTTCAACTTTGTCCTCCAAACTTTGTAGTTCTTCAGTCCAGTATGGTTTGTAATTTTTCCTCGCTCCTCTAGGAATGGACTCAGTGGCTGCCTGTATTATCGCTCTGTTTAGACTTTCCACCATTTGCTTTATGTTGCCATATCGTGTATTTATGTTTTCACAATATTTGTCTGCTAGTATGGCAAATCTGTCCCAATCTGCTCGTTTGTAATTCCATCGGGGCAAGGGCTTTTGCTCCTGTGGAACATACTCCATATTCATTACAAGCTTGAGTGGTCTGTGGTCACTACCTGCTAATTGGTCCAGCACATGGCGTTCGATTTTGTGGAGGATGTCTCCTGTGCAGAAAGCTAAGTCTGGAGTAGAAGTGGTAAGCCATCTTCTGGAGTAGAAGCTCCTCTTTTGTCAGTATCTGGGTATCCCCATCTTTCTGAACGGTTATTAAAGTCTCCGACAATAATGCAGTTTGTGTCAGTTATTTTCATGTTTGAGAGTGTAAGGTCCTTATCTGCTGGGCTATACAGATTGTAGATTCTTATTTTCACATCCTTTATCATTATATCAACACCTATAATTTCCGTTTGGTTGTCAGAGATCACAGATACTTCACTGCAAGGTATTGTATTTCGTGTAAGTATTAGAACTCCTCCTTTGTGTCCTTCGCGGTCGAAACGTGTGGCCTGATATCCTCTGAGAATTTGTGATTGGCGTTGAGGTGTGTCTCTTGAATGCATGCCACATCTATTCTATCTTTATGAAGACGCTGTGTTAGGGAGTCTTTCTTCTTGTAAACTCCTTCGGCATTCCACTGTAGTATGTTGAGTGTCCGGGGTATTTGGTCAATAGCTCTTAACCTACTCCTCTGTGCCTTGACTCCACAGCACAGGGGAAGGTGACCACCAGCAGTCATGGGTGGACCCCCTCGAGGCAGGGAGCCTGGCACTATCGCCGCCTGATGGGACTTCACGGGATTAGCACCATAACGATTAATTTTGATTTGTGACATCATGAATTAAGTTACGTTGCACTGCTTATTCAAGCCTGTGGCTCAGTACATCCGATTTCGACAAGCATTTATTCGGGATGCTTTCCCTAGCCTTTGACTGTCCCCAGTCTACCTACAAGGCAGCAGGTTTGTGTGTCTCTTCGTCTGGTCCCTCTCCCTTGACCTGTCCGACATGGGTGGCCCTACCAGTAGCTGTGCTACCGTCGGCATAGCTCTTGGGGTCATTGGGACACACAAGCCCCTCTACCTCGTCACGGTGGACACACAGCAGAGGGGAAACAATGTTTTAAAAATGTTTGTTAGTTTAGAACTTTAGATAGAATGTTTAGAAAAGTAAGTCGTGTACCGCAAGATTGTCAACTGACTGGGTTGGAAATTATTGGAGCCAGATGTGCTGAAAATGAGCGTCCACCAGCCAATGTTCAAGAAGTCAGGCGTGTTGAAGCGAGCAGACAGGGTGCAGCAGACAAACACAGAGGGAAGTTAGAGTAGAGACACGACATAACCGTTGTCTTGTTGTCGGTGCCTGGAGCTGGGCGACAGCCGGAAGTGCCTCCATTACACCCAAACAGTGCTGATGTCGGCCACAGTCTCCGGCAGTAGAGAATCTATGACTTCATTGTCATCGTCATAGAGAGGAGGTTGCTGTGGAAGTACAAACCGAACTCAATCGCATAAGTACTTGGTGTGATGAAGCTGGGGCAATGGTCAACCCAACAAAGGCAACAATGACTTGGTTCTCGTTGAATAATCATATTGTCAACAATCCAACACCAACTGTAATGCTGTGTTCAGAGACGGTGGAAAGAACGCAGGCAATGAATTAGTCAATTACCTGGGGATACGGTTTGATCGAAGCCTTGCTTATAATGTGCACATAGACCAGGTGATAACAAAGGCCAAGCGGGGTTTGGCAGCGATGCGGGTGATGGCGGCAGCAAACTGTGAGCAGCGCCATCTATGTCTTCTGTACGAGGGGCTGGTCATGTCTGTTTTGGATATGCAATGGCAATCCTGACTCTCAGCCATAAGCAGATAGAAAGGATGGAAAGGATACAGAATGAAGCTATGCGCATTATTCTTGGATGTACAAGAGATACAGCATGCAGGGCGATGCGCTACCTTCTTGATTTTCCAACCATTGAAGAGAGAATACAAGTTTGCAGGGCACGCGCCTACCTCAGAATTAACGCAAACACACAACATCCACTGCATAGTGAAATTAGGAAGGTGAAGGGCAGCAGGTTAAAAAGAGGACGGTCGTTGATGGGTCAAGCCGAAGACATTCTTCAACAGGTGTGTTCACTTGAGGACTTAGAACCTGGCGAGGAGTGGGTGCAAGTGCCAACAGACTTCTGCACATCCTTTTCAGTTTGCATCCAACTAGATAGAAAATGCAGACAAGAAAATCCGGCTGCTGTTGAGGCTGAAGTACAAGCATTGATTTTCGAGAATTCGCTAGATGGTGACGCGGTCATCTACACAGATGGGTCGGTCGTCCGACATGTGAGAAGCTCATGGGCCTTTACAGCTCGGGCCGGAGGGAGAATTGTGAAGGAGAACTCTGGTGCTTTCACTGAAACCACAAGTAGCCTGACCATGGAAGTCATGGCAGTAAGTAAAGCAATAACATGGCTCGAGACGCAGACATTCACTAGGGCTTGTTTCCTTAGCGACTCAATGAACATGATCAAGAGGATAGAGGAGGGGTCGATCCGAAGAGAATGGTTGCTGCCTCTGAAGCGGTCTCGGCTGGCAAAGATTAGTTTCATCTTCGTGCCAGGGCATGCGGGAGTACAAGGAAATGAGCGGGCTGACAAGCTCGCAGGTGAGGCTACTGTGGAGGGCGGACGCGCCATGGACCAGGCTGACATTCTGAATGCTCTACGAGAAGTAAGACTTTTGCGAGAACCAAGTGATGACTGTGAATCTACAACAATGGCCAGACTGCGAGAGCAGCAAATTAAAAGAGGGGTGGCCAAACAAGAACACTACGCAGGAAGCCAAAGAAGATTGATAAACCAACACAGAACTGGCGTCGTTAGCCGCTACACGCTGCGGGATTTGCTGAGGAGGTGATCCGAGCACTTATGGACTGAATGGTTCGATGTGCAATGAGGATGATCTGTCGACTAACTAACTAACTATTGTCATCATCATCATGTGCCAAACCGATAAGCGAGGACGGTCATGTCTCGCCAACTCACAAGATCACCAGAGTCGTGGATCAGCTCAATGTTCTTGTTTCGACCATACCACGTGACCAAGCCATCCTGTTATTTACTTCTCTGCCTTCCCCTTGTTCTCTTCTCCTCCATCTTGCCTGTTGAGGGCCAGGCCGCTATCCACCTTCTACAAGGAAAGTCCGCATCGAAAGCCCATTGAGTTAGCGTTAGTTAGTTAGTCGAGGTTCCAACTCCACGGCAACGGGTCGTCCCCATTATGCTCCATTCCCGTGCCAGCGAATATCACACAAAATGCTCCCCGCTGTCCAATGTGAAAAGTGGAATAGGCAGGAGTCTCGGCAACCCAACAGCCGGCACAAGTACACTGTGCATAATGCCGCCGCCAAATGCCAACACAAAATTCATCCACGAAAATCACAGTTCATCATCGATGGACTCGGCAGTCACCAGAAAGATCTCAATGACCCGGGTTTTCTCACATGGCTCGATCTTTTATCACAGGGCAACCCGCCGAAAGTGTCGCACGAACTTCGCAGCTTCAGCGCCGTCTCCCAGGAGTCTCCCGAAAAATGCATGCGTGAAGCGAAAGGGTAAATCATTCAATTAAGCAACAGCCGGTAGCCATTGTTCCGAACATGCAGGTCACTGTACAGGACACATGTAAAAACATTCCACACGAATTTCACAGCTCACGGTGTCGCCCACGCACTCACTCAGTAGCAGGGCGACGGAACCATATACTACCAGTCCAACATGAGGAAAATGCGATTGCAAACCGTAGCCACAAGCATAAACATGCTACAGGCCCCAACGGTTCAATGCCTAACCGCCATGTTGGCTACCGGAGTGAACGTTGTCAATGGTAGAAAGAGCGTCCCTGTGGCACGCAACGGAATATTGCTCAGCTAGCAAATCAACTGCGTGAAAAGTCCGAATCGAAAGTCCATGTGCGGGTGACATGAACGATTGAAAAATGTCCCAGTGGCACGAAATGGAATACTGCTTGGCTAACAAATCCATAACAGTGACGGTCTGAATTGAAGGCTCCCTGTGTGGGTGTTAGCTGCAGACTTATTTCTCCTGGTTTCCCTAGGAACAGCCTGTGGTGGACGAGAGGCCCAATATACGGAAGTGAGGCTAAGCAGCCATGAGCAGGACGTGACGATTCCTTGGGTGAGCCCAGCACCAGAGGTCTGTGTGTCAGCTCTGCAATTATGGAAGCCTCCTTGGATGGCGTGGCGTAGCGGACATACAGGTCACGGCGCTCAAATCGTGCGCATCTCACGAACGTGATCGTAAAACCGCCTCATATTCCAGTTGGGTTCACTCTCCCCTCACGGCCTCAATGTCCAACATAGTTTCATTTAGCTTCCAACCTCCCCTTCCCCCTTTTCCATCCCCGCAGTTGTATACAATATCAAATGACACACAGTAGTGCAGCTTTACATAACAGAATTATGACGCATACAGGACGTTGCGGCGATTAGCCTTCATCAGCAAACAAACACATACACAAGAACAACATATAGTCACAGAGATCTCCTGTGACTATATTAAGACGTGACGCCAGAATGAGACGAATAAAAAGATGAAAACAAGAAAGCATTGAGGAGAAAATAAAAATTGGAAAAAAATGTTCCTTCTCACCTCAGAATTCCGAGCTGAGTATAGCAGCTATACTAGAGGACGTACTAGACAACATAACATTTGAAAGCTATAGTTACCGACCGGGATTCGAACCTGTCACCTCCAAATGACGACAGTGCCTCGCTGCAGGAACAAGTCATGCGTCAAAATACACTTGTTCCTGCAGCGAAGAAGAAGAAGAAGAAGGAGGAGGAGGAGGAGGAGAATAGATGACGAAACATCAGATTGGTTTGACATCAAGCAAGGAGTTCGTCAGGGCTTTGTGATGTCAGAGATGATATAAACAGGGAGCAATATGATGTCATCAATATCGGTAAGGTCAATGACATCTTTACATGACCTTTGTTGGGCGTTGCAATCAACCCCAAGCTAATTTTCTAGGCAATTTGAAAGTGTCCATCTTGAGGCAGTTGTGTCCTCTATATGTCTATCTTGAGGTAGGTGTGTCCCCTAGGTGCCTATCTTGAGGCAGTTGTGTCCCCTAGGTGCCTATCTTAATTCAGTTGTGTCCCCTAGGTGCCCATCTTGAGGCAGTTGTATCCCCTAGGTGCCCATCTTGAGGTAGTTGTATCCCCTAGGTGCCCATCTTGAGGCAGTTGTATCCCCTAGGTGCCCATCTTGAGGCAGTTGTATCCTCTAGGTGCCCATCTTGAGGCAGTTGTATCCCCTAGGTGCCTATCTTGAGGCAGTTGTGTCCCCTAGGTGCCTATCTTGAGGCATTTGTGTCCCTTATCTTAATTCAGTTCTATCTTAATTCAGTTGTGTCCCCTAGGTGCCCATCTTGAGGCAGTTATGTCCCCTAATACCCATCTTGAGGTGGTTATCTCCCCTAAGTGCCCATCTTGAGACAGTTGTGTCCCCTAATACCCATCTTGAGGCAGTTGTCCCCTAGATACCCATCTTGAGGCGACTGTGTCCCTATGTGCCATCTTGAGGCAGTTGTGTCCCCTAATACCCATCTTGAGGCGGTTGTGTCCCAAAATACCCATCTTGAGACTTATGTGCCCCTAAGTGCCCATCTTGAAGCAGTTGTGTCCCCTAGGTGCCCAGAATGAGGCAGCTGTGTCCCCTAATACCAATCTTGAGGCAGTTGTGTCCCCTAAGTGCCCATCTTGAGGTGGTTGTGTCCCCTAAGTCTCCATCTTGAAGCAATTGTGTCCCCTAGGTGCCCAGATTGAGGCAGTTGTGTCCCCTAATACCCATCTTGAAGTGGTTGTGTCCCCTAAGTGCCCATCTTGAGGCAGTTGTGTCCCCTAAGTGCTCATCTTGAGGCGGTTGTGTCCCCTAATATCCATCTTGAGGTGGTTGTGTTTACTCATTCCTCTTCTACCCCAGAATGTTGCAGATCCTGACTGTTGTTTTTACACTCCCTTTCTATCCTGGGATGTTGCAGATCCTTACATTTGTGTTTCTTCCTTCCAGTTCTACCCAGGCATGTAGAGGATCCTTACAGTTGTTGTTACACTCCCTTTCTATCCTGGGATGTTGCAGATCCTTACATTTGTGTTTCTTCCTTCCAGTTCTACCCAGGCATGTAGAGGATCCTTACAGTTGTTGTTACTCTTTCCTCTTCTAACCTGGAGTGGAGCAGTACTCACAACCCAGACCAATGTTTACATCCAACACTATATGTACGAGTCCAAGCGAAAGGAGAATCAGTCCAGATCAATGTTTACATCCGACACTATATGTACGAGTCCAAGCGAAAGGAGAATCAGTCCAGACCAATGTTTACATCCAACACTTTATGTACGAGTCCAAGCGAAAGGATAATCAGTCCAGACCAATGTTTACATCCAACACTATATGTACGAGTCCAAGCGAAAGGAGAATCAGTCCAGACCAATGTTTACATCCAACACTATATGTACGAGTCCAAGCGAAAGGAGAATCAGTCCAGACCAATGTTTACATCCAACACTATATGTAAGAGTCCAAGCGAAAGGAGAATAACTGGAGACATTCTTTGTCTGTTGTATGGGGCGGGCTGGTGGTGTTGCATGGGGCAGAGTGGTGGTGTTGTATGGGGCAGAGTGGTGGTGTTGTATGGGGCAGAGTGGTGGTGTTGTATGGGGCAGAGTGGTGGTGTTGCATGGGGCAGAGTGGTGGTGTTGTATGGGGCAGAGTGGTGGTGTTGTATGGGGCGGGCTGGTGGTGTTGTATGGGGCAGAGTGGTGGTGTTGTATGGGGCAGAGTGGTGGTGTTGTATGGGGCAGAGTGGTGGTGTTGTATGGGGCAGAGTGGTGGTGTTGTATGGGGCAGAGTGGTGGTGTTGCATGGGGCAGAGTGGTGGTGTTGTATGGGGCAGAGTGGTGGTGTTGCATGGGGCAGAGTGGTGGTGTTGTATGGGGCAGAGTGGTGGTGTTGCATGGGGCAGGCTGGTGGTGTTGCATGGGGCGGGCTGGTGGTGTTGCATGGGGCAGAGTGGAAGTGTTGCACGGGGCAGGCTGGTGGTGTTGCATGGGGCAGAGTGGTGGTGTTGCATGGGGCAGAGTGGTGGTGTTGCATGGGGCAGAGTGGTGGTGTTGCATGGGGCGGGCTGGTGGTGTTGCATGGGGCAGAGTGGAAGTGTTGCATGGGGCAGAGTGGAAGTGTTGCATGGGGCAGGCTGGTGGTGTTGCATGGGGCAGAGTGGTGGTGTTGCATGGGGCAGAGTGGTGGTGTTGCATGGGGCAGAGTGGAAGTGTTGCACGGGGCGGGCTGGTGGTGTTGTATGGGGCAGAGTGGTGGTGTTGCATGGGGCAGAGTGGTGGTGTTGCATGGGGCGGGCTGGTGGTGTTGCATGGGGCAGAGTGGTGGTGTTGCATGGGGCAGAGTGGTGGTGTTGCATGGGGCAGAGTGGTGGTGTTGTATGGGGCAGAGTGGTGGTGTTGTATGGGGCAGAGTGGTGGTGTTGTATGGGGCAGAGTGGTGGTGTTGCATGGGGCAGGCTGGTGGTGTTGCATGGGGCGGGCTGGTGGTGTTGCATGGGGCAGAGTGGAAGTGTTGCATGGGGCAGAGTGGAAGTGTTGCACGGGGCAGGCTGGTGGTGTTGCATGGGGCAGAGTGGTGGTGTTGCATGGGGCAGAGTGGTGGTGTTGCATGGGGCAGAGTGGTGGTGTTGCATGGGGCGGGCTGGTGGTGTTGCATGGGGCAGAGTGGAAGTGTTGCATGGGGCAGAGTGGAAGTGTTGCACGGGGCAGGCTGGTGGTGTTGCATGGGGCAGAGTGGTGGTGTTGCATGGGGCAGAGTGGTGGTGTTGCATGGGGCAGAGTGGAAGTGTTGCACGGGGCGGGCTGGTGGTGTTGTATGGGGCAGAGTGGTGGTGTTGCATGGGGCAGAGTGGTGGTGTTGCATGGGGCAGAGTGGTGGTGTTGCATGGGGCGGGCTGGTGGTGTTGCATGGGGCGGGCTGGTGGTGTTGTATGGGGCAGAGTGGTGGTGTTGCATGGGGCAGAGTGGTGGTGTTGCACGGGGCGGGCTGGTGGTGTTGCATGGGGCGGGCTGGTGGTGTTGCATGGGGCGGGCTGGTGGTGTTGCATGGGGCAGAGTGGTGGTGTTGCATGGGGCAGAGTGGTGGTGTTGCATGGGGCAGAGTGGAAGTGTTGCACGGGGCGGGCTGGTGGTGTTGCATGGGGCGGGCTGGTGGTGTTGCATGGGGCGGGCTGGTGGTGTTGCATGGGGCAGAGTGGTGGTGTTGCATGGGGCGGGCTGGTGGTGTTGCATGGGGCAGAGTGGTGGTGTTGCATGGGGCGGGCTGGTGGTGTTGCATGGGGCGGGCTGGTGGTGTTGCATGGGGCAGAGTGGTGGTGTTGCATGGGGCGGGCTGGTGGTGTTGCATGGGGCGGGCTGGTGGTGTTGCATGGGGCAGAGTGGTGGTGTTGCATGGGGCGGGCTGGTGGTGTTGCATGGGGCGGGCTGGTGGTGTTGCATGGGGCGGGCTGGTGGTGTTGCATGGGGCGGGCTGGTGGTGTTGCATGGGGCGGGCTGGTGGTGTTGCATGGGGCGGGCTGGTGGTGTTGCATGGGGCGGGCTGGTGGTGTTGCATGGGGCAGAGTGGTGGTGTTGCATGGGGCAGAGTGGTGGTGTTGCATGGGGCAGAGTGGTGGTGTTGCATGGGGCAGAGTGGTGGTGTTGCATGGGGCAGAGTGGTGGTGTTGCATGGGGCAGAGTGGTGGTGTTGCATGGGGCAGAGTGGTGGTGTTGCATGGGGCGGGCTGGTGGTGTTGCATGGGGCGAGCTGGTGGTGTTGCATGGGGCAGAGTGGTGGTGTTGTATGGGGCAGAGTGGTGGTGTTGCATGGGGCGGGCTGGTGGTGTTGCATGGGGCAGAGTGGTGGTGTTGCATGGGGCGGGCTGGTGGTGTTGCATGGGGCAGAGTGGTGGTGTTGCATGGGGCAGAGTGGTGGTGTTGTATGGGGCAGAGTGGTGGTGTTGTATGGGGCAGAGTGGTGGTGTTGCATGGGGCAGAGTGGTGGTGTTGCATGGGGCAGAGTGGTGGTGGTGCATGGGGCAGAGTGGTGGTGTTGTATGGGGCAGAGTGGTGGTGTTGTATGGGGCAGAGTGGTGGTGTTGCATGGGGCAGAGTGGTGGTGGTGTATGGGGCAGAGTGGTGGTGTTGTATGGGGCAGAGTGGTGGTGTTGTATGGGGCAGAGTGGTGGTGTTGCATGGGGCGGGCTGGTGGTGTTGCATGGGGCGGGCTGGTGGTGTTGCATGGGGCGGGCTGGTGGTGTTGCATGGGGCAGAGTGGTGGTGTTGCATGGGGCAGAGTGGTGGTGTTGTATGGGGCGGGCTGGTGGTGTTGCATGGGGCAGAGTGGTGGTGTTGCATGGGGCGGGCTGGTGGTGTTGCATGGGGCAGAGTGGTGGTGTTGCATGGGGCGGGCTGGTGGTGTTGCATGGGGCAGAGTGGTGGTGTTGCATGGGGCGGGCTGGTGGTGTTGCATGGGGCAGAGTGGTGGTGTTGCATGGGGCAGAGTGGTGGTGTTGCATGGGGCAGAGTGGTGGTGTTGCATGGGGCGGGCTGGTGGTGTTGCATGGGGCAGAGTGGTGGTGTTGTATGGGGCAGAGTGGTGGTGTTGTATGGGGCAGAGTGGTGGTGTTGCATGGGGCAGAGTGGTGGTGTTGTATGGGGCAGAGTGGTGGTGTTGTATGGGGCAGAGTGGTGGTGTATGGGGCAGAGTGGTGGTGTTGTATGGGGCAGAGTGGTGGTGTTGCATGGGGCAGAGTGGTGGTGTTGCATGGGGCGGGCTGGTGGTGTTGCATGGGGCAGAGTGGTGGTGTTGCATGGGGCGGGCTGGTGGTGTTGTATGGGGCAGAGTGGTGGTGTTGCATGGGGCGGGCTGGTGGTGTTGCATGGGGCAGAGTGGTGGTGTTGTATGGGGCGGGCTGGTGGTGTTGTATGGGGCAGAGTGGTGGTGTTGCATGGGGCGGGCTGGTGGTGTTGCATGGGGCGGGCTGGTGGTGTTGCATGGGGCAGAGTGGTGGTGTTGTATGGGGCAGAGTGGTGGTGTTGCATGGGGCGGGCTGGTGGTGTTGCATGGGGCGGGCTGGTGGTGTTGTATGGGGCAGAGTGGTGGTGTTGCATGGGGCAGAGTGGTGGTGTTGCATGGGGCAGAGTGGTGGTGTTGCATGGGGCGGGCTGGTGGTGTTGTATGGGGCAGAGTGGTGGTGTTGTATGGGGCAGAGTGGTGGTGTTGTATGGGGCAGAGTGGTGGTGTTGTATGGGGCAGAGTGGTGGTGTTGCATGGGGCAGAGTGGTGGTGTTGCATGGGGCAGAGTGGTGGTGTTGCATGGGGCGGGCTGGTGGTGTTGTATGGGGCAGAGTGGTGGTGTTGTATGGGGCAGAGTGGTGGTGTTGTATGGGGCAGAGTGGTGGTGTTGCATGGGGCGGGCTGGTGGTGTTGTATGGGGCAGAGTGGTGGTGTTGCATGGGGCGGGCTGGTGGTGTTGTATGGGGCAGAGTGGTGGTGTTGCATGGGGCAGAGTGGTGGTGTTGTATGGGGCAGAGTGGTGGTGTTGCATGGGGCGGGCTGGTGGTGTTGCATGGGGCAGAGTGGTGGTGTTGTATGGGGCAGAGTGGTGGTGTTGCATGGGGCGGGCTGGTGGTGTTGCATGGGGCGGGCTGGTGGTGTTGCATGGGGCAGAGTGGTGGTGTTGTATGGGGCAGAGTGGTGGTGTTGTATGGGGCAGAGTGGTGGTGTTGCATGGGGCAGGCTGGTGGTGTTGCATGGGGCGGGCTGGTGGTGTTGTATGGGGCAGAGTGGTGGTGTTGTATGGGGCAGAGTGGTGGTGTTGTATGGGGCAGAGTGGTGGTGTTGCATGGGGCAGAGTGGTGGTGTTGTATGGGGCAGAGTGGTGGTGTTGTATGGGGCAGAGTGGTGGTGTTGCATGGGGCGGGCTGGTGGTGTTGTATGGGGCAGAGTGGTGGTGTTGCATGGGGCGGGCTGGTGGTGTTGCATGGGGCGGGCTGGTGGTGTTGTATGGGGCAGAGTGGTGGTGTTGTATGGGGCAGAGTGGTGGTGTTGTATGGGGCAGAGTGGTGGTGTTGTATGGGGCAGAGTGGTGGTGGTGTATGGGGCAGAGTGGTGGTGTTGTATGGGGCAGAGTGGTGGTGTTGTATGGGGCAGAGTGGTGGTGTTGTATGGGGCAGAGTGGTGGTGTTGTATGGGGCAGAGTGGTGGTGTTGCATGGGGCGGGCTGGTGGTGTTGCATGGGGCGGGCTGGTGGTGTTGCATGGGGCGGGCTGGTGGTGTTGCATGGGGCGGGCTGGTGGTGTTGCATGGGGCAGAGTGGTGGTGTTGCATGGGGCGGGCTGGTGGTGTTGCATGGGGCAGGCTGGTGGTGTTGCATGGGGCAGAGTGGTGGTGTTGCATGGGGTGGGCTGGTGGTGTTGCATGGGGTGGGCTGGTGGTGTTGCATGGGGCAGAGTGGTGGTGTTGCATGGGGTGGGCTGGTGGTGTTGCATGGGGCAGGCTGGTGGTGTTGCATGGGGCAGGCTGGTGGTGTTGCATGGGGTGGGCTGGTGGTGTTGCATGGGGCAGAGTGGTGGTGTTGCATGGGGCAGGCTGGTGGTGTTGCATGGGGTGGGCTGGTGGTGTTGCATGGGGCAGAGTGGTGGTGTTGCATGGGGTGGGCTGGTGGTGTTGCATGGGGCAGAGTGGTGGTGTTGCATGGGGCAGAGTGGTGGTGTTGCATGGGGCGGGCTGGTGGTGTTGCATGGGGCAGAGTGGTGGTGTTGCATGGGGCGGGCTGGTGGTGTTGCATGGGGCAGAGTGGTGGTGTTGCATGGGGCGGGCTGGTGGTGTTGCATGGGGCAGAGTGGTGGTGTTGCATGGGGCAGAGTGGTGGTGTTGCATGGGGCAGAGTGGTGGTGTTGCATGGGGCAGAGTGGTGGTGTTGCATGGGGCGGGCTGGTGGTGTTGCATGGGGCAGAGTGGTGGTGTTGCATGGGGCAGAGTGGTGGTGTTGCATGGGGCAGAGTGGTGGTGTTGCATGGGGCGGGCTGGTGGTGTTGCATGGGGCAGAGTGGTGGTGTTGCATGGGGCAGAGTGGTGGTGTTGCATGGGGCGGGCTGGTGGTGTTGCATGGGGCGGGCTGGTGGTGTTGCATGGGGCAGAGTGGTGGTGTTGCATGGGGCAGAGTGGTGGTGTTGCATGGGGCAGAGTGGTGGTGTTGCATGGGGCAGAGTGGTGGTGTTGCATGGGGCAGAGTGGTGGTGTTGTATGGGGCAGAGTGGTGGTGTTGCATGGGGCGGGCTGGTGGTGTTGCATGGGGCGGGCTGGTGGTGTTGTATGGGGCGGGCTGGTGGTGTTGCATGGGGCGGGCTGGTGGTGTTGTATGGGGCAGAGTGGTGGTGTTGTATGGGGCAGAGTGGTGGTGTTGTATGGGGCGGGCTGGTGGTGTTGCATGGGGCGGGCTGGTGGTGTTGTATGGGGCAGAGTGGTGGTGTTGTATGGGGCAGAGTGGTGGTGTTGTATGGGGCGGGCTGGTGGTGTTGCATGGGGCGGGCTGGTGGTGTTGCATGGGGCAGGCTGGTGGTGTTGCATGGGGCAGAGTGGTGGTGTTGCATGGGGCAGAGTGGTGGTGTTGTATGGGGCAGAGTGGTGGTGTTGTATGGGGCAGGCTGGTGGTGTTGCATGGGGCGGGCTGGTGGTGTTGCATGGGGCGGGCTGGTGGTGTTGTATGGGGCGGGCTGGTGGTGTTGGAGTAGTGGTCAAGCGAACTGGGCAGGTCGGCTGGGTGGGCATGTGTTGGATGTGTGGTGGTGATGATGGTGGGTTGGGCTGGATGTGTGGTGGTGGTGGTGTGGGTGGGTTGGACTGAATGTGTAGTGGTGGTGTGGGTAGGTTGGATAAGTGGTCATGTGTGTAGGGCAGGCTAGATGGGTGGCCACATGTGTGATATGGGTGGTCACATGTGGGGGATGGGTGGTCACATGTGGGGGATGGGTGGTCACATGTGGGGGATGGGTGGCCACATGTGTGATGTGTTATATGGGTGGCCATATATGGGGGATGGGTGGTCACATGTGTGATGTGTTATATGGGTGGCCATATATGGGGGATGGGTGGTCACATGTGTGATGTGTTATATGGGTGGCCATATATGGGGGATGGGTGGCCACATGTGGGGGATGGGTGGTCACATGTGGGGGATGGGTGGCCACATGTGGGGGATGGGTGGTCACATGTGGGGGATGGGTGGTCACATGTGGGGGATGGGTGGTCACATGTGGGGGATGGGTGGTCACATGTGGGGGATGGGTGGTCACATGTGGGGGATGGGTGGTCACATGTGGGGGATGGGTGGCCACATGTGGGGGATGGGTGGTCACATGTGTTATATGGGTGGCCACATGTGGGGGATGGGTGGTCACATGTGGGGGATGGGTGGTCACATGTGGGGGATGGGTGGTCACATGTGGGGAATGGGTGGTCATGTGTGTGGGATGGGTGGTCACATGGGGATGGATGGCCACATGTGGGGGATGGGTGGCCACATGTGTGATGTGTGGTATGGGTGGCCACATGTGTGGAATGGGTGGTCATGTGTGTGGGGGATGGGTGGTCACATGTGGGGGATGGGTGGTCACATGTGTGGGGGATGGGTGGTCACATGTGTGTGGGATGGGTGGTCACGTGTGGGATGGATGGTACACGAAAGTGGACTGAAAGTTTATCAAGCAAACAAGTATAAATGATGACAAAATGTACAAACACAAATTCATGAAATTTAAATTCTGAATCAACAAATACAATAAATCCGTATTGACTAATCGCAATGTAAAACTTAATATTTTATTATCTGTAAACTGCGCTGAATTATCTATCTCCCACTATGGTTGCAAATCATAAAATATATATAGACACAAACATGTATCAAAGACATCATATATCCCCAAGTGTATATAAAAACACAGATCATTAGAGTAGCATGTGAACACAAGATTCTCCTCATTCTGGCATATTGCTGCTAGATCCACAGATTCTTGACCAAATGACACTAGATGATTGATGCAGTCAGTACTACACCAACCAAGCAACCTCTCAGAAACTGACCAAATGACACTAGATGAAGTAGCCAGTATTACAACCAAGCAACCTCTCAGAAACTGACCAAATGACACTAGATGAAGTAGCCAGTATTACACCCAAGTGACCTCTCAGAAACTGACCAAATGACACTAGATGAAGTAGCCAGTATTACAACCAAGTGACCTCTCAGAAACTGACCAAATGACACTAGATGAAGTAGCCAGTATTACAACCAAGTGACCTCTCAGAAACTGACCAAATGACACTAGATGAAGTAGCCAGTATTACAACCAAGTGACCTCTCAGAAACTGACCAAATGACACTAGATGAAGTAGCCAGTATTACAACCAAGTGACCTCTCAGAAACTGACCAAATGACACTAGATGAAGTAGCCAGTATTACAACCAAGTGACCTCTCAGAAACTGACCAAATGACACTAGATGAAGTAGCCAGTATTACAACCAAGTGACCTCTCAGAAACTGACCAAATGACACTAGATGAAGTAGCCAGTATTACAACCAAGTGACCTCTCAGAAACTGACCAAATGACACTAGATGAAGTAGCCAGTATTACAACCAAGTGACCTCTCAGAAACTGACCAAATGACACTAGATGAAGTAGCCAGTATTACAACCAAGTGACCTCTCAGAAATTGACCAAATGACACTAGATGAAGTAGCCAGTATTACATCAACCAAGTGACCTCTCAGAAACTGACCAAATGACATTAGGTGCTTTGCCAGTGATAAACCAAACCCTGGACTTCGCGAAATAGTAGGCAGGTGAGGCACCGTTCTATCCAGGTAAAAAAATACCAGTCATGTCTTGTATCATTCCAACACAGATGTCACAACATCCGAACAGGCTGACAACAGACTGTCTGAACACATTGTTCTCAACTGTGATGCTGTCTTAGATATCGACTCTCAAATGTGGCCTCACCAACTGTCGGTACAAGACAAGATATGAACATTGTGGGTACAAGTAAACAAGAGATGAACACTGAGGGTACAAGACAACAAGAGATGAACACTGTGGGTACAAGACAACAAGAGATGAACACTGTGGGTACAAGACAACAAGATATAACACTGTGGGTACAAAATAAGAGATGAACACAGTGGGTACAAAATAAGAGATGAACACTGTGGGTACAAAATAAGAGATGAACACAGTGGGTACAAAATAAGAGATGAACACTGTGGGTACAAAATAAGAGATGAACACAGTGGGTACAAAATAAGAGATGAACACTGTTGGTACAAGACAACAAGAGATGAACACTGTGGGTACAAAATAAGAGATGAACACTGTGGGTACAAGACAACAAGAGATGAACACTGTGGGTACAAAATAAGAGATGAACACTGTTGGTACAAGACAACAAGAGATGAACACTGTGGGTACAAAATAAGAGATGAACACTGTGGGTACAAGACAACAAGAGATGAACACTGTGGGTACAAAATAAGAGATGAACACTGTGGGTACAAGACAACGAGAGATGAACACTGTGGGTACAAGACAACAAGAGATGAACACTGTGGGTACAAGACTAGAGATGAACACTGTGGGTACAAAATAAGAGATGAAAACTGTGGGTACAAAATAAGAGATGAACACAGTGGGTACAAAATAAGAGATGAACACTGTGGGTACAAGACAACAAGAGATGAACACTGTGGGTATAAAATAAGAGATGAACCTGTGGGTACAAGACAACAAGAGATGAACACTGTGGGTACAAAATAAGAGATGAACACTGTGGGTACAAAATAAGAGATGAACACTGTGGGTACAAGACAACAAGAGATGAACACTGTGGGAACAAGACAACAAGATATAACACTGTGGGAACAAGACAACAAGATATAACACTGTGGGTACAAGACAACAAGAGATGAACACTGTGGGTACAAGACAACAAGAGATGAACAGTGTGGGTACAAGACAACAAGAGATTAACACTGTGGGTACAAAATAAGAGATGAACACTGTGGGTACAAAATAAGAGATGAAAACTGTGGGTACAAGACAACAAGAGATGAACACTGTGGGTACAAGACAACAAGTGATGAACACTGTGGGTACAAGACAACAAGAGATGAACACTCTAGGTACAAGACAACAAGAGATGAATATTGTGGGTACAAGATAACAAGAGATGAACATTGTGGGTACAAGACAAGAGATGAACATTGTGGGTACAAGATGACAAGAGATGAACATTGTGGGTACGAGACAAAAAGATATAACACTTTGGTTAGAAAACAGGAATTGAACACACTGATGTGACAGAAGAGGACATGAACACATGAATACAACAGGACACAGAAGAAGCTGAACCCAGCAGCTACAACTGCCCTAACCTTGCTGTAGTACTCTGAGACAGAGTTGGCAAGTACCAGCCCTGTCTCTGACGTACACGCTGTGTCAATCTGTTCAGTAGCTGACAGACAATACAACAGTATTATTCTCCATTATTTGCTCCCACACTGTATAACAACAGAACAACTCTAAAAAAAAAGCTTTCAGCACCACGGCCACTTAACAACCGATTGCCTACTTGACATCTCACTGGTCACCTGACATCTCATTGGCCACCTGACATCTCAATGGCCACCTGACATCTCACTGGATGGCCACCTGACATCTCACTGGCCACCTACATCTCACTGGTCACCTACATCTCACTGGCTGGTCACCTGACATCTCACTGGCCACCTGACATCTCACTGGCTGGTCACCTGATGTCACACTGGCCACCTGACATCTCACTGGCTGGTCACCTGACGTCACACTGGTCACCTGACATCTCACTGGTCACCTGACATCTCACTGGCTGGTCACCTGACGTCTCACTGGCTGGTCACCTGACGTCACACTGGCCACCTACATCTCACTGGTCACCTGACATCTCACTGGATGGTCACCTGACATCTCACTGGATGGTCACCTGACATCTCACTGGATGGCCACCTGACGTCACACTGGCCACCTACATCTCACTGGTCACCTGACATCTCACTGGATGGTCACCTGACATCTCACTGGATGGTCACCAGACATCTCACTGGATGGTCACCTGACATCTCACTGGATGGCCACCTGACGTCACACTGGCCACCTACATCTCACTGGCCACCTACATCTCACTGGCCGCCTACATCTCACTGGCCACCTGACATCTCACTGGCCACCTGACATCTCACTGGCCACCTGACATCTCACTGGCCACCTGACATCTCACTGGCCACCTGACATCTCACTGGTCACCTGACATCTCACTGGATGGCCACCTGACATCACACTGGCCACCTGACATCTCACTGGCCACCTGACATCACACTGGCCACCTGACATCTCACTGGCCACCTGACATCTCACTGGCCACCTACATCTCACTGGTCACCTGACATCTCACTGGTCACCTGACATCTCACTGGCCACCTACATCTCACTGGCCACCTGACATCTCAATGGCCACCTACATCTCAATGGCCACCTACATCTCAATGGCCACCTACATCTCACTGGCCACCTACATCTCAATGGCCACCTGACATCTCACTGGCCACCTGACATCTCACTGGCCACCTGACATCTCACTGGCCACCTGACATCTCACTGGCCACCTACATCTCATTGGTCACCTGACATCTCACTGGTCACCTGACATCACACTGGCTGTTCACCTGACATCTCACTGGTCACCTGACATCACACTGGTCACCTGACATCTCACTGGTCACCTGACATCACACTGGCTGTTCACCTGACATCTCACTGGCCACCTGACATCTCACTGGCCACCTACATCTCACTGGTCACCTGACATCTCACTGGTCACCTGACATCACACTGGCTGTTCACCTGACATCTCACTGGCCACCTGACATCTCGCTGGCCACCTGACATCTCACTGGCCACCTGACATCTCACTGGTCACCTGACATCACACTGGCTGTTCACCTGACATCTCACTGGCCACCTGACATCTCACTGGCCACCTACATCTCACTGGTCACCTGACATCACACTGGCCACCTGACATCTCACTGGCCACCTGACATCTCACTGGCCACCTACATCTCAATGGCCACCTACATCTCACTGGTCACCTGACATCACACTGGCCACCTGACATCTCACTGGCCACCTGACATCTCAATGGCCACCTGACATCTCACTGGTCACCTGACATCTCAATGGCCACCTACATCTCACTGGCCACCTGACATCACACTGGCCACCTGACATCTCACTGGCCACCTGACATCTCACTGGTCACCTGACATCTCACTGGCCACCTACATCTCAATGGTCACCTGACATCACACTGGCCACCTGACATCTCACTGGCCACCTGACATCTCACTGGCCACCTACATCTCAATGGCCACCTGACATCTCACTGGCCACCTGACATCTCACTGGTCACCTGACATCTCAATGGCCACCTACATCTCACTGGCCACCTGACATCTCACTGGTCACCTGACATCTCAATGGCCACCTACATCTCACTGGCCACCTGACATCTCACTGGCCACCTACATCTCAATGGCCACCTGACATCTCACTGGTCACCTGACATCTCAATGGCCACCTGACATCACACTGGCCACCTGACATCTCACTGTTCACCTGACATCACACTGGCTGTTCACCTGACATCTCACTGGCCACCTGACATCTCACTGGCCACCTGACATCTCGCTGGCCACCTGACATCTCGTTGGCCACCTGACATCTCGCTGGTCACCTGACATCACACTGGCTGGTCACCTGACATCACACTGGCTGGTCACCTGACATCACACTGGCTGGTCACCTGACATCACACTGGCTGGTCACCTGACATCTCTGGCCACCTGACATCTCACTGGCCACCTACATCTCAATGGCCACCTGACATCTCACTGGCCACCTGACATCTCACTGGCCACCTGACATCTCACTGGCCACCTGACATCTCACTGGCCACCTACATCTCACTGGTTACCTGACATCACACTGGCTGGTCACCTGACATCTCACTGGCCACCTGACATCTCGCTGGCCACCTGACATCTCGCTGGCCACCTGACATCTCGCTGGCTGGTCACCTGACATCACACTGGCTGGTCACCTGACATCACACTGGCTGGTCACCTGACATCACACTGGCTGGTCACCTGACATCACACTGGCTGGTCACCTGACATCTCTGGCCACCTGACATCTCACTGGCCACCTACATCTCAATGGCCACCTGACATCTCACTGGCCACCTGACATCTCACTGGCCACCTGACATCTCACTGGCCACCTGACATCTCACTGGCCACCTACATCTCACTGGTTACCTGACATCACACTGGCTGGTCACCTGACATCTCACTGGCCACCTGACATCTCGCTGGCCACCTGACATCTCGCTGGCCACCTGACATCTCGCTGGCTGGTCACCTGACATCACACTGGCTGGTCACCTGACATCACACTGGCTGGTCACCTGACATCACACTGGCTGGTCACCTGACATCACACTGGCTGGTCACCTGACATCTCACTGGCCACCTGACATCTCGCTGGCCACCTGACATCTCACTGGTCACCTGACATCACACTGGCTGGTCACCTGACATCACACTGGCTGGTCACCTGACATCACACTGGCTGGTCACCTGACATCTCACTGGTCACCTGACATCTCACTGGTCACCTGACAGCTTCTTCTCAGCACGCTTTCAAATAACTGTACTGACACGCAGGAGATGCTGGAGAAGGTTCAGCAGGTTGCAGCCATCTGGCTATGATGTGTGCTCACACAACAACAATATTCTCACCAACAATTCTAATCTAACAACAAAACATTTCAGTTGACAAGAAGATACCATCTAACAAACATCTGTAAATTAACTCAAAAATGTAAGCTGACAACAGTCAAACTCATGTAGTTCAAATTAAACCAGGATACATCAACGTCTGGAATAACAGCTGTAAAATGTCATTAGTCAATGAAAATCTGTACTTATAAAAATGCTCTAATAACACTGGCATGGAATGTTGTTAACATATAGCATATAAATAAAAACAACCTCACATACAGAACAAAAACAACAAACAAACATCATCATCTGTCTGTGACAGCAGATGTGACAGACAGAATCACTGGCAGCAACAAGCAACAGGAGCCCCACAAGGGAAATCCATCCATGATATTCAGGTTGTCAACCATGCACACAACCTGACAACCCTGGTGGAGCAAGTGCTGCGCGTCAAGCCTCAGATCCATGCTCACAACCTGATGGACAACCCTGGTGGAGCTAGTGCTGTGTGTCAAACCTCAGATCCATGCACACAACCTGACGGACAACCCTGGAGGAGCTAGCGCTGCGTGTCAAGCCTCAGATCCATGCTCACACTCTCCACAGCAGCACTCTGTCCCCATCTCCACGATACTTCATCACTCGTGATCTCTTTCCCCTTGCCATTTTTCTGGGGCTTTTCATGTCTACCCCTAATGACCTGTGACAGAAATATTCTATGCTAGATTGATGATGAATGACGAATGATGCATTCTCTTGTAGTTATTTGTGTGCTCTTGCGTTCTCTTGCTGTTGTTTGTGTGCTGTTGCATTCTCTTGTTGCTTGTTGCTTGCTATATTATGTACACTTCCACACGATCACTGCAGTTTTAACCCATTTCATTTACAACAATTTAGTTTCCTGCATGTCAGCCAAGTCTAATATTGTCTAGACAAGCCACATATTAATTAAGTCTTATATTGTCTAGACAAGCCACGTATTAATTAAGTCTTATATTGTCTAGACAAGCCACATATTAATTATGTCTTATATTGTCTAGACAAGCCACGTATTAATTAAGTCTTATATTGTCTAGACAAGCCATGTGTTAATTAAGTCTTATATTGTCTAGACCAGTCACGTATTAATTAAGTCTTTTATTGTCTAGACAATCCATGTATTAATTAAGTCTTATATTGCCTAGAGACCCCATGTATTAGTTACGTCTGATATTGTTTAGCATGTTGAAAGATACTGTCATCAGTGTGTGAAATACTCATGACATGTTGAAAGATACTGTCGTCAGTGTGTGAAATACTCATGACATGTTGAAAGATACTGTCGTCAGTGTGTGAAATACCCATGACATGTTGAAAGATACTGTCGTCAGTGTGTGAAATACCCATGACATGTTGAAAGATACTGTCGTCAGTGTGTGAAATACCCATGACATGTTGAAAGATACTGTCGTCAGTGTGTGAAATACCCATGACATGTTGAAAGATACTGTCATCAGTGTGTGAAATACTCATGACATGTTGAAAGATACTGTCGTCAATGTGTGAAATACTCAAGACATGTTGAAAGATACTGTCATCAGTGTGTGAAATACTCATGACATGTTGAAAGATACTGTCATCAGTGTGTGAAATACTCATGACATGTTGAAAGATACTGTCATCAGTGTGTGAAATACTCATGACATGTTGAAAGATACTGTCATCAGTGTGTGAAATACTCATGACATGTTGAAAGATACTGTCATCAGTGTGTGAAATACTCATGACATGTTGAAAGATACTGTCTTCAGTGTGTGAAATACCCATGACATGTTGAAAGATACTGTCATCAGTGTGTGAAATACTCATGACATGTTGAAAGATACTGTCGTCAGTGTGTGAAATACTCATGACATGTTGAAAGATACTGTCGTCAATGTGTGAAATACTCATGACATGTTGAAAGATACTGCTGTCAATGTGTGAAATACTCATGACATGTTGAAAGGTACTGTTGTCAGTGTGTGAAATACTCATGACATGTTGAAAGATACTGTCGTCAATGTGTGAAATACTCAAGACATGTTGAAAGATACTGTCATTAGTGTGTGAAATACTCATGACATGTTGAAAGATACTGTCATCAGTGTGTGAAATACTCATGACATGTTGAAAGATACTGTCGTCAGTGTGTGAAATACTCATGACATGTTGAAAGATACTGTCGTCAATGTGTGAAATACTCAAGACATGTTGAAAGATACTGTCATCAGTGTGTGAAATACTCATGACATGTTGAAAGATACTGTCGTCAGTGTGTGAAATACTCATGACATGTTGAAAGATACTGTCGTCAGTGTGTGAAATACTCATGACATGTTGAAAGATACTGTCATCAGTGTGTGAAATACTCATGACATGTTGAAAGATACTGTCGTCAGTGTGTGAAATACTCATGACATGTTGAAAGATACTGTCGTCAGTGTGTGAAATACTCATGACATGTTGAAAGATACTGTCATCAGTGTGTGAAATACTCATGACATGTTGAAAGATACTGTCGTCAGTGTGTGAAATACTCATGACATGTTGAAAGATACTGTCGTCAGTGTGTGAAATACTCATGACATGTTGAAAGATACTGTCGTCAGTGTGTGAAATACTCATGACATGTTGAAAGATACTGTCATCAGTGTGTGAAATACTCATGACATGTTGAAAGATACTGTCATCAGTGTGTGAAATACTCATGACATGTTGAAAGATACTGCTGTCAATGTGTGAAATACTCATGACATGTTGAAAGATACTGTCATCAGTGTGTGAAATACTCATGACATGTTGAAAGATACTGTCATCAGTGTGTGAAATACTCATGACTTGTTGAAAGATACTGTCGTCAGTGTGTGAAATACTCATGACATGTTGAAAGATACTGTCATCAGTGTGTGAAATACTCATGACATGTTGAAAGATACTGTCGTCAATGTGTGAAATACTCAAGACATGTTGAAAGATACTGTCATCAGTGTGTGAAATACTCAAGACATGTTGAAAGATACTGTCATCAATGTGTGAAATACTCATGACATGTTGAAAGATACTGTCATCAATGTGTGAAATACTCATGACATGTTGAAAGATACTGTCATCAATGTGTGAAATACTCATGACATGTTGAAAGATACTGTCATCAGTGTGTGAAATACTCATGACATGTTGAAAGATAATGTCATCAGTGTGTGAAATACTCATGACATGTTGAAAGATACTGTCATCAGTGTGTGAAATACCCATGACATGTTGAAAATGTCGTCAGTGTGTGAAATACTCATGACATGTTGAAAGATACTGTCATCAGTGTGTGAAATACTCAAGACATGTTGAAAGATACTGTCATCAGTGTGTGAAATACCCATGACATGTTGAAAGATACTGTCATCAATGTGTGAAATACTCATGACATGTTGAAAGATACTGTCATCAGTGTGTGAAATACTCATGACATGTTGAAAGATACTGTCATCAATGTGTGAAATACTCATGACATGTTGAAAGATACTGTCATCAGTGTGTGAAATACTCATGACATGTTGAAAGATACTGTCTTCAGTGTGTGAAATACCCATGACATGTTGAAAGATACTGTCATTAGTGTGTGAAATACTCATGACATGTTGAAAGATACTGTCATCAGTGTGTGAAATACTCATGACATGTTGAAAGATACTGTCATCAGTGTGTGAAATACCCATGACATGTTGAAAGATACTGTCGTCAGTGTGTGAAATACTCATGACATGTTGAAAGATACTGTCATCAGTGTGTGAAATACTCATGACATGTTGAAAGATACTGTCATCAGTGTGTGAAATACTCATGACATGTTGAAAGATACTGTCATCAATGTGTGAAATACTCATGACATGTTGAAAGATACTGTCATCAGTGTGTGAAATACTCATGACATGTTGAAAGATACTGTCATCAGTGTGTGAAATACTCATGACATGTTGAAAGATACTGTCTTCAGTGTGTGAAATACCCATGACATGTTGAAAGATACTGTCATTAGTGTGTGAAATACTCATGACATGTTGAAAGATACTGTCATCAGTGTGTGAAATACTCATGACATGTTGAAAGATACTGTCATCAGTGTGTGAAATACCCATGACATGTTGAAAGATACTGTCGTCAGTGTGTGAAATACTCATGACATGTTGAAAGATACTGTCATCAATGTGTGAAATACCCATGACATGTTGAAAGATACTGTCATCAGTGTGTGAAATACTCATGACATGTTGAAAGATACTGTCATCAGTGTGTGAAATACTCATGACATGTTGAAAGATACTGTCGTCAGTGTGTGAAATACTCATGACATGTTGAAAGATACTGTCATCAGTGTGTGAAATACCCATGACATGTTGAAAGATACTGTCGTCAATGTGTGAAATACTCATGACATGTTGAAAGATACTGTCGTCAGTGTGTGAAATACTCATGACATGTTGAAAGATACTGTCGTCAATGTGTGAAATACTCATGACATGTTGAAAGATACTGTCGTCAGTGTGTGAAATACTCATGACATGTTGAAAGATACTGTCGTCAGTGTGTGAAATACTCATGACATGTTGAAAGATACTGTCATCAGTGTGTGAAATACTCATGACATGTTGAAAGATACTGTCGTCAGTGTGTGAAATACTCATGACATGTTGAAAGATACTGTCATTAGTGTGTGAAATACTCATGACATGTTGAAAGATACTGTCATCAGTGTGTGAAATACTCATGACATGTTGAAAGATACTGTCGTCAGTGTGTGAAATACTCATGACATGTTGAAAGATACTGTCGTCAGTGTGTGAAATACTCATGACATGTTGAAAGATACTGTCATCAGTGTGTGAAATAATCATGACATGTTGAAAGATACTGTCATCAGTGTGTGAAATACTCATGACATGTTGAAAGATACTGTCATCAGTGTGTGAAATACTCATGACATGTTGAAAGATACTGTCATCAGTGTGTGAAATACTCATGACATGTTGAAAGATACTGTCATCAGTGTGTGAAATACTCATGACATGTTGAAAGATACTGTCGTCAGTGTGTGAAATACCCATGACATGTTGAAAGATACTGTCATCAATGTGTGAAATACTCATGACATGTTGAAAGATACTGTCGTCAGTGTGTGAAATACTCATGACATGTTGAAAGATACTGTCGTCAGTGTGTGAAATACTCATGACATGTTGAAAGATACTGTCATCAGTGTGTGAAATACTCATGACATGTTGAAAGATACTGTCGTCAGTGTGTGAAATACTCATGACATGTTGAAAGATACTGTCATCAGTGTGTGAAATACTCATGACATGTTGAAAGATACTGTCTTCAGTGTGTGAAATACTCATGACATGTTGAAAGATACTGTCATCAGTGTGTGAAATACTCATGACATGTTGAAAGATACTGTCTTCAGTGTGTGAAATACTCATGACATGTTGAAAGATACTGTCTTCAGTGTGTGAAATACCCATGACATGTTGAAAGATACTGTCGTCAGTGTGTGAAATACTCATGACATGTTGAAAGATACTGTCATCAGTGTGTGAAATACTCATGACATGTTGAAAGATACTGTCATCAGTGTGTGAAATACTCATGACATGTTGAAAGATACTGTCGTCAGTGTGTGAAATACTCATGACATGTTGAAAGATACTGTCATCAGTGTGTGAAATACTCATGACATGTTGAAAGATACTGTCGTCAGTGTGTGAAATAATCATGACATGTTGAAAGATACTGTCGTCAGTGTGTGAAATACTCAAGGTGGAGCAAAGTCTGGCAGCTGTTTGTTGCTGTCACTTGGCAGAGAGGCAGACGCAATAGCCATTAAATCAAACACCCCCCCCCCCCATCCTTCTCCTCGGATGCTGAACTCTACAGGCATTCGCAGTCATCAACAATGTTCATAATGTTACAACTCAGAAGTAATGTAGTAGACACCCTCACACAGTAATGCATAATATTCTATGTCAGAGATGTAACATGGAAAACATACTACCATAAACATGATACACGTAAGATCAAGCTTCTATACTATACTCAAAAATATCATGTATATACTATAGTCATAAATATCATGTATATACTCATAAATATCTTGTATATACTATAGTCATAAATATCATGTATATACTATAGTCATAAATATCATGTATATGCTATAGTCAGAATGTATAATGCACATACAAATATGTGCCCTCAGGTCAAGACAACACGAACCCACGTAAGTCAATACCTTATATAACCACCACTGATATGAGTCTTAACAAATCTAAAATATGAGTCATGCAGTACATAATGAACACAGCTGCTAGCACTTCTGTAGATGTCACAAGGCAAGGAGATCAGGTGAATTCTGTAGATGTCACAAGGCAATGAGATCAGGTGAATTCTGTAGATGTCACATGGCAATGAGATGAGGTGACATTCTATAGATGTCACAAGGCAAGGAGATGAGGTGACATTCTGTAGATGTCACAAGGCAATGAGATGAGGTGACATTCTGTAGATGTCACAAGGCAAGGAGATGAGGTGACATTCTGTAGATGTCACAAGGCAATGAGATGAGGTGGCATTCTGTAGATGTCACAAGGCAAGGAGATGAGGTGAATTCTGTAGATGTCACAAGGCAATGAGATGAGGTGACATTCTGTAGATGTCATGAGGCAATGCAATGAGGTGACATTCTGTAGATGTCACAAGGGAATGAGATCAGGTAAATTCTGTAGATGTCACAAGGCAATGAGATGAGGTGACATTCTGTAGATGTCACAAGGCAAGGAGATGAGGTGACATTCTGTAGATGTCACAAGGCAATGAGATGAGGTGACATTCTGTAGATGTCACAAGGCAAGGAGATGAGATGACATTCTGTAGATGTCACAAGGCAAGTAGATGAGATGACATTCTGTAGATGTCACAAGGCAATGAGATGAGGTGAATTCTGTAGATGTCACAAAGCAATGAGATGAGGTGACATTCTGTAGATGTCACAAGGCAATGAGATGAGGTGACATTCTGTAGATGTCACAAGGCAATGAGATCAGGTGAATTCTGTAGATGTCACATGGCAATGAGATGAGGTGACATTCTATAGATGTCACAAGGCAAGGAGATGAGGTGACATTCTGTAGATGTCACAAGGCAATGAGATGAGGTGACACTCTCTTCCTCACCTGGTCGTATTCTCAGCTGAAAGTTTCACTCACAAGTGAAATATATCATATGTAAAGAGTATGTATATTAAAGGGGGAGGGGGAATGTTCACACATACTAGGTGTTGATAATTGGGAGCTGGGATGTCATGATCAGACTGAGGTGTGGGCAAGTGTGACTGAGAGGCCATGGTGTGTGCCTCAGACTAGGAAAGTTGTGGGTTCAAAACCATAAATAGGGTTGGCAATATGTCCATGAAGCATTGGTGTCTAATGATATCACACGGTGCCCCTGACCCATGACACAGACATGTCAAATAGCAAGCTAAGATAAGACAACAGGAATTCCAGTGTACAAATTGTGCATGTCCACACATCCCACACAAGTTGTACATGTCCACACATCCCACACAAGTTGTACATGTCCACACATCCCACACAAGTTGTGCATGTCCACACATCCCACACAAGTTGTACATATCCACACATCCCACACAAGTTGTACATGTCCACACATCCCACACAAGTTGTACATGTCCACACATCCCACACAAGTTGTGCATGTCCACACATGCCACACAAGTTGTACATGTCCACACATGCCACACAAGTTGTGCATGTCCACACATCCCACACAAGTTGTGCATGTCCACACATCCCACACAAGTTGTGCATGTCCACACATCCCACACAAGTTGAGCATGTCCACACATCCCACACAAGTTGTACATGTCCACACATCCCACACAAGTTGTACATGTCCACACATCCCACACAAGTTGTGCATGTCCACACATCCCACACAAGTTGTGCATGTCCACACATCCCACACAAGTTGTACATGTCCACACATCCCACACAAATTGTACATGTCCACACATCCCACACAAGTTGAGCATGTCCACACATCCCACACAAGTTGTACATGTCCACACATCCCACACAAATTTTACATGTCCACACATCCCACACAAGTTGTGCATGTCAACACATAACACATGAGTTGTACATGTCCACACATCCCACACAAGTTGTACATGTCCACACATCCCACACAAATTTTACATGTCAACACATCCCACACAAGTTGTGCATGTCTACACACTCCACACAAGTTGTACATGTCCCCACACTCCACACAAGTTGTACATGTCCACACACTCCACACAAGTTGGACACTGCAACAGAGTAGGCCGTAAGGCACTGCTCTGGCAACATGTTTGGGAAAGAAAACATACCTACAGAATGATAGAGGCCATGACCTTGGAATGCCAAGTGTTGAGACTGGTATGTGTGATGGGGAGATTCAGAGACAGCCCAGGGTTGAGACTAGTATGTGTGATGTGTGTGATGGGGAGATTCAGAGACAGCCAAGGGCTGAGACTAGTATGTGTGATGTGTGTGATGCATGTGATGGGGAGATTCACAGACAGCCAAGGGCTGAGACTAGTATGTGTGATGGGAAGATTCACAGACAGCCAAGGGCTGAGACTAGTATGTGTGATGGGGAGATTCACAGACAGCCAAGGACTGAGACTATATGTGTGATGTGTGTGATGGGGAGATTCAGAGACAGCCAAGGACTGAGACTAGTATGTGTGATGTGTGTGATGGGGAGATACAGAGAAAGCCAAGGGCTGAGACTGGTATGTGTGATGAGGAGATTCAGAGACAGCGAAGGGTTGAGACTGGTATGTGTGATGTGTGTAATGGGGAGATTCATAGGCAGCCAAGGGCTGAGACTAGTATGTGTGATGTGTGTGATGGGGAGATTCACAGACAGCCAAGGGCTGAGACTAGTATGTGTGATGGGGAGATTCACAGACAACCAAGGACTGAGACTATATGTGTGATGTGTGTAATGGGAAGATTCACAGGCAGCCAAGGGCTGAGACTAGTATGTGTGATGTGTGTGAGGGGGAGATTCACAGGCAGTCAAGGGCTGAGATTAGTGAGTGTGATGTATGTGATGGGAGATTCACAGGCAGCCAAGAGCTGAGATTAGTTTGTGTGATGTATGTGATGGGGAGATTCACAGGCAGCCAAGGTCTGAGACGTGTGTGTAATGTGTGTGATGGGGAGATTCACAGGCAGCCAAGGGCTGAGACTAGTGTGTGTAATGTGTGTGATGGGGAGATTCACAGGCAGCCAAGGGCTGAGAGTGGTATTTGTGATGGGGAGATTCACAGGCAGCCAAGACTTGAGAGTGGTATGTGTGATGGGGAGATCTACAGGCAGCCAAGACTTGAGAGTGGTATGTGTGATGGGGAGGTTCACAGGCAGCCAAGGGCAGAGAGTGGTATATGTGATGGGGAGATTCACAGGCAGCCAAGGGCTAAAAGTGTTGTGTGATGGGGAGATTCACAGGCAGCTAAGGGCTGAGAGTGTTATGTGTGATGGGGAGATTCGCAGGCAGCTAAGGGCTGAGAGTGTTATGTGTGATGGGGAGATTCACAGGCAGCTAAGGGCTGAGAGTGTTATGTGTGATGGGGAGACTCACAGGAAGCCAAGGGCTGAGAGTGGTATGTGTTATGGGGAGATTCACAAGAATCCAAGGGCTGAGAGTGGTATGTGTGATGGGGAGATTCAGAGGCAGCCAAGGGCTGAGAGTGTTATGTGGAGATGCTAGCACAACGAAGGACTCACATCTGCACAATATTTACATGATCAAAATAAAATGTTTACTCCCCATTCACAGGAGTACAAGCACTGATAGCTCACGAGTGTCAGCTGTTAAAGATATTGCTTGATCATTTAAAAAAAACGGGTGTAAAATTGGACAAATATTTGAGCAAGTACTGCCCCGAGAACAGTTTTAGAGCCCAGGATAAAATCATGAGAGTATCAAGTCACTGAAGATCTAGACAAACAGAACAGTGATGTCAATAGTTTGTCACTAAATGTCAGCTGTGAAACCCAAGATAAAATCACCAGAGTGTAATAAAGTCACTGAAGATCTAGACAAACACAACAGTGTACTGAGAATATTCAGAGCAAAATAATAAACTCAATATAATACTGACAAGACTGGCAGGTGGTAGCATCAACATGCAGCCATGTTGACGCTGGTTACATCAATGAACTCCCCCACACCTGCCTGTTTGACTCAATGAGTTTGAGAAGTCATGAAAGCAATGTGAACTAAACTTGACAGATATGCCACAAATATATGTAAATAGCTGGACTTCACCACTGCTCCCTGGCACACTAGCAATGAAGACTTGAGAGATATGCCACAAATATATTGAAATAGCTGGACCTCACCACTCCTCCCTGGCACACTAGTAATGTAGACTTGTCATTAATTGGCTGAGAATGGGTTTGGGGTGATTTCATTGGTTACCAATGTAGAGTTCATTTCTACATCACGGCGTCCGGCCCTGGTCATCATTGTTTGTCTATCAGCTCTGTAATATGAACATTTGATCATGTCAGCTCTACAATATGAACATTCGATCATGTCAGCTCTAAAATATGAAAATTTTATCATATGAACATTTGAGGGACAAGTTTTCACAGAACAACCGCCACGCTGTTACACACTCCCCTGACCTCTAGCCTCGTAGCAAGATCATGTTCATTTGAGGGACAAGTTTTGCATAGAACAACCACCACGCTGTTACACTCCCCCCTGACCTCTAGCCTCATAGCAAGATCATGTTCATTTGAGGGAGTTTTCATAGAACCACCACCACACTGTTACACACTCCCCTGACCTCTAGCCTCGTAGCAAGATCATGTTCATTTGAGGGACAAGTTTTCATAGAACAACTGCCACACTGTTACATACACACTGCCCTGACCTCTGGCCAGTCAAGTGGATGACCAACTTTTTCAGATGAAGCTCAAGAGTAGGAGGTCCTGTTGTTTCACCACGTCAGCATATGTGTTTCTCCACAACATTTCACCACGTCAGCATATGTGTTTCTCCACAACATTTCACCACGTCAGCATATGTGTTTCTCCACAGCATTTCACCATGTCAGCATATGTGTTTCTCCACAACATTTCACCACATCAGCATATGTGTTTCTCCACAACATTTCACCACGTCAGCATATGTGTTTCTCCACAACATTTCACCACATCAGCATATGTGTTTCTCCACAGCATTTCACCATGTCAGCATATGTGTTTCTCCACAACATTTCATCACGTCAGCATATGTGTTTCTCCACAACATTTCACCATGCCACTATACTCGTGTATCCACTACATTTCACCATGCCACTATACTTGTGTCTCCACTACATTTCACCATGCCACTATACTTGTGTCTCCACTACATTTCACCATGCCACTATACTCGTGTCTCCACTACATTTCACAATGCCACTATACTTGTGTCTCTACTACATTCAGTCATTCAGTTCACGAATGGGGGTCGTCACTGCAGCTATGGAGTTCATTCTCTGTGTGAGGCTTTCGGCAGGCCACTCTGTGAGAATAAGCCAAGTCATGTGGTATAACACCTGGTGCAAGGAAGCCAGTCCTCCTTAACACTTTCTGTGATGTTTGAATGACTACTTGCAGATTGTTATTTCTGTGATGTTTGAATCTTGTAGATTGTTATTTCTGTGATGTTTGAATGACTACTTGCAGATTGTTATTTCTGTGATGTTTGAATCTTGTAGATTGTTATTTCTGTGATGTTTGAATGCCTACTTGTAGATTGTTATTTCTGTGATGTTTGAATCTTGTAGATTGTTATTTCTGTGATGTTTGAATCTTGTAGATTGTTATTTCTGTGATGTTTGAATGACTACTTGCAGATTGTTATTTCTGTGATGTTTGAATGCCTACTTGTAGATTGTTATTTCTGTGATGTTTGAATCTTGTAGATTGTTATTTCTGTGATGTTTGAATGACTACTTGCAGATTGTTATTTCTGTGATGTTTGAATGCCTACTTGTAGATTGTTATTTCTGTGATGTTTGAATGACTACTTGCAGATTGTTATTTCTGTGATGTTTGAATCTTGTAGATTGTTATTTCTGTGATGTTTGAATGACTACTTGCAGATTGTTATTTCTGTGATGTTTGAATCTTGTAGATTGTTATTTCTGTGATGTTTGAATGACTGCTTGTAGATTGTTATTTCTGTGATGTTTGAATCTTGTAAATTATTATTTCTGTGATGTTTGAATGACTGCTTGTAGATTGTTATTTCTGTGATGTTTGAATCTTGTAGATTGTTATTTCTGTGATGTTTGAATGACTGCTTGTATTGTTATTTCTGTGATGTTTGAATCTTGTAGATTGTTATTTCTGTGATGTTTGAATCTTGTAGATTGTTATTTCTGTGATGTTTGAATCTTGTAGATTATTTCTGTGATGTTTGAATCTTGCAGATTGTTATTTCTGTGATGTTTGAATGACTGCTTGTAGATTGTTATTTCTGTGATGTTTGAATCTTGTAGATTGTTATTTCTGTGATGTTTGAATGACTGCTTGTAGATTGTAATTTCTGTGATGTTTGAATGACTGCTTGTAGATTGTTATTTCTGTGATGTTTGAATGACTACTTGTAGATTGTTATTTCTGTGATGTTTGAATGACTACTTGTAGATTGTTATTTCTGTGATGTTTTAATGACTACTTGTAGATTGTTATTTCTGTGATGTTTGAATGACTACTTGTAGATTGTTATTTCTGTGATGTTTGAATGCCTACTTGTAGATTGTTATTTCTGTGATGTTTGAATTTTGTAGATTGTTATTTCTGTGATGTTTGAATGACTACTTGTAGATTGTTATTTCTGTGATGTTTGAATGCCTACTTGTAGATTGTTATTTCTGTGATGTTTTAATGACTACTGTAGATTGTTATTTCTGTGATGTTTGAATTTTGTAGATTGTTATTTCTGTGATGTTTGAATGACTACTTGTAGATTGTTATTTCTGTGATGTTTGAATTTTGTAGATTGTTATTTCTGTGATGTTTGAATGACTACTTGTAGATTGTTATTTCTGTGATGTTTGAATTTTGTAGATTGTTATTTCTGTGATGTTTGAATGACTACTTGTAGATTGTTATTGCTGTGATGTTTGAATGACTACTTGTAGATTGTTATTTCTGTGATGTTTGAATGACTACTTGTAGATTGTTATTTCTGTGATGTTTGAATGCCTACTTGTAGACTGTTATTTCTGTGATGTTTTAATGACTACTTGTAGACTGTTATTTCTGTGATGTTTGAATGCCTACTTGTAGATTGTTGTTTCTTTGAATTTTGTAGATTGTTATTTCTGTGATGGTTGAATGACTGCTTGAAGATTGTTATTTCTGTGATGTTTGAATGACTACTTGCAGATTGTTATTTCTGTGATGTTTGAATGACTACTTGTAGATTAATTTGTTTTGTTAGCTCAGTATTTGTTTTAGTTTAGTTTTAGTTTTAGTCGATGGATCAACATCACAACACACGGGTGTAACCCATAAGTGCACCGTTCTCCTCCTAACTCAAACCTGAGTCTGGAGAAACTCAGCTCAGTGCACGAACTCCGTAACAACCGGCGAGGATCCTTAAATACTTTGGGTAGATTTTTAACTCGAAATTTTGCCGGGCAGCGCCGTTATGCTACTCTTTTTCGATTTCCAACTGCCAAGGATTTTTTACGTGCGCAACAATACACACGGGCGTCCGATCTCACTACCCAGAAACCAGGGGAAATTTTATTACTAGAAGTCCATGTAAAAAAAATCCCGGTCCTCACCGGGGTTTGAATCCAGGACCTCCAGCACTCGAGGCGGTCAGTATTTGTAACATGAATTATTGTTTACAGCCCTCAGACACACATGACTATGTGAAAACGTATACTAATTTCTTCCCTAACATAAGGCAGTTAAAAACTTCAACATACAGACACACAGCTGATGGACTGTGACATACATGCAAACGTGTACTCACTTCCTGCCCAGGGCTATGAGGCCGTAGATGACCCCAGAGGCAATCAGCAGTGCACTGCCACACATGGTGGTCACAGAGAAGCACAACAATGGGGGAACGAAGGGCGGCCTGTGGGACATCACACAAATGACAGCCAGAATATGAATAAAATTAGTGGGACTGAGGTAACGCTGTGGAAATGTTAACAATATAAAATGACACACAGTAATGCAGCTCTGTAGAGCCATCCAGTGCAGTTTTGTCCATGTACTATCCTCAGCTGTCCTGTGCAGCTCTGTCCATGTACTATCCTCAGCCGTCCAGTGCAGCTCTGTCCATGTACTATCCTCAGCCGTCCAGTGCAGCTCTGTCCATGTACTATCCTCAGCCATCCAGTGCAGCTCTGTCCATGTTCTCCTATCCTCAACTGTCTCACACAGCTCTGTCCATGTCCTCCTATCCTCAACTGTCCCACACAGCTCTGTCCATGTCCTCCTATCCTCAACTGTCCCACACATCTCTGTCCATGTCCTCCTATCCTCAACTGTTCCACACAGCTCTGTCCATGCCCTCCTATCTTCAACTGTCCCACACAGCTCTGTCCATGTACTATCCTCAGCTGTCCAGTGCAGCTCTGTCCATGTACTATCCTCAGTCGTTCAGTGAAGCTCTGTCCATGTACTATCCTCAGCCATCCAGTGCAGCTCTGTCCATGTTCTATCCTCAACTATCCCACACATCTCTGTCCATGTCCTCCTATCCTCAACTGTTCCACACAGCTCTGTCCATGTTCTCCTATCCTCAACTGTCCCACACAGCTCTGTCCATGTCCTATCCTCAACTGTCAGGTACAGCTCTGTCCATGTCCTCCTATCCTCAACTGTCAGGTACACAGCTCTGTCCATGTCCTCCTATCCTCAACTGTCAGGTACAGCTCTGTCCATGTCCTCCTATCCTCAACTGTCCCACACAGCTCTGTCCATGTCCTCCTATCCTCAACTGTCCCACAAAGCTCTGTCCATGTCCTCCTATCCTCAACCGTCAGGTACAGCTCTGTCTATGTCCTCCTATCCTCAACTGTCCCATGCAGCTCTATCCATGTACTCCTATCCTCAACCGTCAGGTACAGCTCTATCCATGTACTCCTATCCTCAACTGTTCCACACAGCTCTGTCCATGTACTCCTATCCTCAACTGTCAGGTACAGCTCTGTCCATGTCCTCCTATCCTCAACTGTCAGGTACAGCTCTGTCCATGTCCTCCTATCCTCAACTGTCCCATGCAGCTCTGTCCAGGTCATATCCTCAACAATACATTGTGGTATGGGAGGATGTTGTATTTCTCCCTGATGCTGCTGTGGTGGTTCAGCCACCTTGCATACAAATAAAACACTAGGATAATCTATGCACATTGGACACTGAAAACAGTAGGGCACATAAACTCATAGTAAGTCAGTACACTGCAATAGCTCTCTCCATAAACAGCTATCTTAATCAAACAGCATTCTCCATAAGCAGTGATCTCCCTCTCACACAACTTTAGTACATAAACAGCAATCTCTTTCACACAACTTTAGTACATAAACAGCAATCTCCTCACACAACTTTAGTACACAAACAGCAATCTCTATCACACAACTTTAGTACATAAACAGCAATCTCTCTCACACAACTTTAGTACATAAACAGCAATCTCTCTCACACAACTTTAGTACATATATAGCAATCTCCCTCTCGCAAAACTTTAGTACATAAACAGCAATCTCTCTCAAACAACTTTAGTACATAAACAGCAATCTCCCTCTGACACAACTTTAGTACATAAACAGCAATCTCTCTCTCACACAACTTTAGTAAACAAACAGCAATCTCTCTCACACAACTTTAGTACATAAACACAATCTCTCTCAAACAACTTGAGTACATAAACAGCAATTTGTCTTACAGAACTCACAGTGAGTATGCTAATGCCTTCTGCCAGTACGTCCTCCTCTCACTGAATTTACTGATGGCCTGAATGAAGTCCAGGAACTGGCAGCAACAAGGTGCCTCTAGCAGGATCTCAAAGAATCCCAGCAGCCTGAAAGCATACGTATATACATACATACATATATATATATATATACATACATACATACATACATATATATATATACATATATGCCAGTAAGTTATTTGGGGTATTCTCTCTGGCACGGAATGCACTTGTGTACGCCGGCAAGCTTATTGTCTACCAACGAACCATTTGTATATAATATCTGACAAGGAGCGTACTGTTGTTCTCCAGGGGTGTCTTGTATCTGATGTATATGGGAGTCTCCGTGGCAAAGTGGTCAAGCTCCGAAGGTTGTGGGTTCGATTCCGGGCCGGGCCCTTCGGTTCATGAGTGAAATTTTTCAGACACTCCTGTGGGTCATTGCTAGAGCTACGGAGTTCGCGCTTTGTGTGATGCTTCCCGCACTGCGGAAAGAGACCGAGCCATATGGGATAAAACACAGTGCAAAGAAATCGACCCTGTCGACTTTTAAGCGACTTTTTTGTATCTGATGTATATATGCCAACGTGCTGACTATGGTGCACTTATATAAGGGTCGTTTATTTGAAACCCGTTCCAATGGCTTTATTACAAAAGCATGAAAGAAACATTAACAGATGTGGTAGAATTAAACAAAGCATTCATTTTGAATGATTTATGCACCATGGGTTGGTCAGAATATGTCACCGTAGGCATTCAGGCAAGCATCCCATTGCTTAGATAGGCGGCGAATACCGTCCACAAAATGGATTGTGGTTGCTCACTGAATCAAGTGTTCACCGTGTTCATTACGTCTGCATCTGTGTGAAATCGTTGCCCCTTGAGAGCTTTTTTAAGAGGTCCAAACAAATGAAAATCACATGGTGACAAATCAGGACTATAGGCTGGATGTTGCAGAATTTCCCACTTCTTCCAAGCTACTGCTTCCTGCACCATCTTTGCGACATGCAGACAAGCATTATCGCGCAACAAACTCACACCGCGAGAAAGCATGCCAGGTCATTTATTCTTGATGTTTTGCAGCTTATCTAGTGTTTCCAAGTAGTGGGTAGAGTTGATGTTGACACCAGGTTCTTTAAAGTCGGCCAACAATAGCCCTTCATAGTAAAAAAAAATGCGCTCAGCATAACGTTACCAGTGGAAACCTGTAACTTGAATTTTTTGGCTTTTGGTGATCCAGCATGCTTCCATTGCATGCTCTCTCTTTTGCTGCTCGGCTCAAAGTGGTGACACCATGATTCATTGCCTGCCACTATGCGGAAGAGAAATTCTCTGTAACACAGCAAGTGGTTTAAACACTATCCCATGCATTCCTCTTTTTGGTTGTCGGTCAAAATCCGTGGTACCCACCTTCCGATATTGCAGTTTATTACGAACGACCTTTTGAATTGTCCCAATTGACACATCAAATTCTTTCGCTAGCAAACATATGCTTCTACAACGGTTCATCTGTACTGCTGCATCAATTTTGGAGATGGTTTTTTTTCTGTTGCAATAATATGCGCTTGACCCGGCCGTCAAAGATCTGTCGTGAACTGACGTTCTTTCCGAAACATTTGTGCCCAGTCTGTTACCGTTGTCTTCGACATATATTTGTTACCGTATGCTGCCTGCATTCTTCGATGAATGTCCACTGGTCGACATCCTTCAAATGAAAGAAACCGAATCACCCTCTCTTTGAGCTTCTTTGGACGAATTTTGGATCGACCTTGCCATTTTCTCAATGGTCAGAAACAGAACCTATGCATCATGTGATGATAAGCACGTGCTCTTTTATTCATTGGTCAGTACTTATCACATGACTATGACATGATCATGTTCAACGTGCGGCACGAATGGATTTCAAATGAACGCTCCTAATAGTTATACTTAAGGTGGACTTTGTGACTAGACTTCTTACATCCTCCAAGCCTGATTCACTGTGCCGTGACTATCTTCTCTCTCACTTGCACTTCTGCATCCAGGCGCGATTCTTAATTGGCTTGCTTTAGTATCATTCTTTACACCTTCTATGAATATGAATCTTTACACACACACATTACGTAACAATGAACACCACTTCAATAATGATTCTATATAAATGACTTCAATAGAATGACCTATAAATACTGTACTAGCTACCTGCCTACACTGTGAGAATAACCTATAAACACTGTACTCACTGTCTGCCTACACAGTGAGGGTGGCCCTATAAACACTGTACTAGCTGTCTGCCTACACTGTGAGGGTGGCCCTATAAACACTGTACTCACTGTCTGCCTACACAGTGAGGGTGGCCCTATAAATACTGTACTAGCTGTCTGCCTACACAGTGAGGGTGGCCCTATAAACACTGTACTAGCTGTCTGCCTACACAGTGAGGGTGGCCCTATAAACACTGTACTCACTGTCTGCCTACACTGTGAGGGTGGCCCTATAAACACTGTACTAGCTGTCTGCCTACACTGTGAGGGTGGCCCTATAAACACTGTACCAGCTGCCTGCCTACACTGTGAGGGTGGCCCTATAAACACTACTAGCTACCTGCCTACACTGTGAGGGTGGCCCTATAAACACTGTACTAGCTGCCTGCCTACACTGTGAGGGTGGCCCTATAAACACTGTACTGCCACATAACGGAACATGCGCCACCAAGTATAAAGAAGAGACCTTACTGGATTTTCCCAGACAGTCACAAAACTGGACGACAAATATGAGAAACCAAGGAAAGAAAAAACAACGTCATTGGACGGCAACGGGGACGCTGTGAATTCGTGGATTCTAAAGGATGTGTTTATAAAAGGCTCCGTGTGAAGGTGACACCTGGAGGCAGTAATTTTGTGATGAAGCAGCTGGGAGTCCGGAGAGGAATATATTAAAGACAACACAACAGTAGAAAGACCGGGTGCGGATACCTAGACTTTTATTTAATCAGTTGAACTGAGGATTTGGATAATTAAGCCTCAAAGGCAGCGAGCTGGACTTAGAGCTTGTAAGTAGATGTTATTTAAGTGAGCGCCGATCCTGCGTATAGGGATCAGCTCACGTTTCTACAAGAGTTATATCTTGTGTCCTGCGGCGGAATAAAAGTACGTCTTTCGCTTGCTCGATTTGAGTCTGCCATATGTTCATGATCCTGTTGGTAAGATAGAACATGTTTTGTTGTTCTGATCTGTTCTTGACGAGTTCAATTTGAGTTGCTTTTAGTGTACGGTCCCGTGGGATTTAGAGGACAGGCACTTTAAGACACATGGGGGTCGTCTCTGGACTGTTTGTTTGTCAACACAGATTCCCCGCCAGTTTCCATAGCTGAACATAAAAGAAATTACGCGCCAGCGGCACATTCCACACCGTGCTACACAGAAAGAAAGAAGGAGCACATGAAAACCCGCGTCACCAAAATGCCGGAAGATCACCCAGAATAAATGAAGTGAAAAGCATTTTGTGATAAAGTAATAACAGGTGAAATGAAAACATCATAAAAACTGTAAGTACGGAAAAAAAATTAATACGTAATAACTCAATCATGTTCAAGAAGTGCGATCTATTAATCATATCAAGTTTGCACCAGATGCGCAAAAACATTCCACCTTATTGAACACACCACAGCGCTATGAAATATTAGAAACAACGAACATTTAGTAATAGTGTAACTTATTTAAGAACAGTATTTATTTAAAGAATATACAGTTACAACTATAAGTCTACGTGAGAAAAGAAGATGGTAGTTACATAAGAGATATACGAAACAATGGACACCATGGTCGACATTGAAAAGAATTATGTCGATGTGAGTAGGCAGTGAGATCTGAAGAAACACTGCGCTGCCACAATTCTACACCACAGTAACCTATTATACTATAGCACAACGATTGACAATTTGTATTCAAGAATCTGTGATCGATTGGAACTGCTCGAAAGTGTTGCATTATGTTGAGCAATTTGCTGAATCTATGAAATTCATTACAGACTCAGACATTTATCACAATTTTATCAGATTTATCGGTGGACTGATATACACATGATGGGGTGTACTGCCGACGCACAGTTATAGTTACGTGGTTGGAAAGGCATTCCCTAATTCTGTGTTGGTTCAGAACGCCAAAGCATTTAACTACCTACATTTGTGGGACATGTACATCATACGTTCATTATATCTGCTGCCGACACTACTTCATGTCTGAATTATCGGCGCATAAGTGAGTTAGTACATATTACGACATTTTATATGCACACTTTGTCATATCTCAAGGTGGATAGCACGTACACCACGGACACTCATCTCCACCATAATTGACAAGGAAGATGTTGCGTTATCTGGACGTTACATACATCAACGCATAATGACAACCAGGTCAGTGTACACATATTTATTACGTCATTGAGGACATTACATTAGTCACATACCGGACACTTCATCACACGTCAGGACGACACGCACACGTACACTATGACATATTATTGTTGAAATTGTCGAGGATTTCTCTACCATCGAGCAAGTCAACGCGGTCAATCGGGACCGAACACGAACTCCTCACGTCGACATTTATGAACTGAATTTACGAACGTACTCTAATACGCTGACGCCAGGACATACGAACACTGTCACACGGATCGATAACAAGACTACACTATCGTTTATCATCGTGATAACGGGCGCACAGCCTGTTCACTCATTGGACCTTACTTACCAGAAGTCGAATCACGTCATTCAACTGTACTTACTTCACTGTGGACATCATTCACTCAAATACCTACAGCGCACATTCAGCCTAAAGTATAAATACTAAGGCTGAAATAAACTCAAGTTTCGTCGATATACCTCAGCCGACTACGTGTTCTTATGAGTCGGTGACGGACCACGTCGGTCCAGGGTACCGGTACAAGTTAATTGTACTATCATCTCAAGGCAGGAGCAACAATCGTTATTTCATGCAGCCAGGATACCACTAATCGATTGCCAATTACGGATCAGTATAGTTTGGAACGTATCAACACGTAATTGAGAGTCTCAAATTATATCAATTCTCGAGCGATTCAAATATTACTCTACGTTCGGGAGATGCACTAAAGGCCAGTAGCAATTGTATTGTTGATGTATTATAGCATTGATCCTAGTAATAAGGCACTATTTATCAAATTTTTTTTTTGTTCTGATCTTGCGGGCGTCACCACAATACTATTGTCTTGTCATAACTGTAGTAGTATAGTATGTGCGTTACCCGTTAAAATGTGGATACAAAAATTTGTTATTGTTTGTAAACAATAATATGTATTCGAGTCACTCGTCATTCATCTTTGATGATTGTTAATTGTCTTGCGTTACATATATATTGTATATTCAATATATTTCTTCATATTTATTTCTCTAGTATATTTATTTAGTTTATTATAGAGATATTTGATTGATTTTTTTTTTGTGGTGTTCGAGTTGACACTACAAATTTATTTGAGTTGTATTTGCTCAATTGTGATACAACATTTACTGTACTATCCGAGTGATAGTGATCTGAGACAATATTACAATTTTGTCGATTCTTTTCTTCTCTTGCCTACGACCATATTTATTTCACCCAGATAGCTCATTTTACAGGTAGGACATTAAGAGAAGATGTCTACGCTGCAATATTTTTTTGAAATGGGTGAGAAGTCTGGTCTAACTGGTGCTGAGCTTCGAAATTGGGCAAAGCTTGAGTTCAGTGAACAACAGAAACGTGACAAGGAGGAAAGACAACTTCAAGCCACACGTGAGAAGGAGGAAAGACAAGAAAGATTGGCATCGGAAAAGGAAACCAAACAACTTCAGATGGCTCTTGAGAGAGAACTGAAAGAAAAAGAGATGGCTATCAGACAAAATGAGATAGTTTTGGAACGCGAAAAAATTGCAGCAGAAAAAGAGAAGTTAATTATGGAAATGCAATTGAAAGAAAAACAATTGGCGTTTGATAAAGAGCGACTTGCTACAGAAACACTCTGGAAGGACAAGGAGGTTGAAGGTAACATAAAGGTCAAGACGCTTGAGATGGAACGTGGAGCTGAAATCGAACGAGAGAAAATGCTGGCTAAACAGAACGATCCTGTGAAAAAGTACCAAGGTTTATTCAGGAATTTTCAACAAGGTGATTCAGTTAGTTCATGGTTAACCAACTTTGAAGTGCTCGTAAAGTATTACAAGGTACCGGAGAAGGACGTACCGATTTTGTTTCATCGTCACCTCGCGTTAGAGCCGTTGAAAGTGATAGAATTAATTCCTGAGGATTTACGTACGAACTACAAATATATGCGCGATCGGGTGCTATCACATTTTTCTTTGGATGAATCTGGTTTACGGACTAAGTTTAAAACACTTACACCGAAATCGAATCAAACATTCCTGGATTTCGCTTCGGAAATGTCTTCTAGTTTTGATAAGTGGTGTAAGGCTGCGGATATTAATGATAGTTATGAGAAAGTGAGAGACTTAATTATCAGAGATAGAATGTTGTCTGCAATACCAGAACCTATGTCGGTATTTCTTATGGAAAACAAATGTAAAAGTTTAAATGAGATGGAAACTAAGGGTGAATCTTATTTCAATGCACATAGGGATATTTTTGCTAACTGTACACAACCTGAATTAGTGATAGGAGCAAGTGCAAAATTTCAAAGAGGAAATAGTAAGTTTAGAAAGTTTAGTAGTGGTAGCAATAGAAATAGTCCGTACAATAGAGACGGTGAAAGACCAAGAAAAGGCCAATTCACCAAATGCCAATATTGTAGATTATCGCATGGAAATTTAGAGATGTGTGATAAACATCCAGGTTATTCCGCATATCTAAAAGATATTACGGCAAAGAAGAGAAATAAGTATGACTCTTTTAAAAGAAGTATAAAATGTTTCTCATGTAGGGCGTACGGACACACTAGTAGGTCTTGTCCGATGAGAAATTCCTGGAAGGAAGCTAGTACAGCATACATATACTCCAGTAGTGACTCAGACGATTTAGAAGAGACACACGCAGCTATCATACAACAGTATGATGATCAGACTGACAAGTTAAATAAAGGTATAACTGACAATATTAGTAATGAAGGTATAGAAACAATTCATGAAGCTAATGCCGTTAGCATACAAAATGGCAAACTAAAAATCCATCATGCATGGGTAAATGGTGAACCCACTACTTGCATTCGTGATTCAGGAGCTTCGATTGTCGGAGTAGATCGAAAGCTGATAAAAGAAGAAGATTATACAGGCGAAACTGTAGAGTGCAGAACATTCGGTGGCACAATAGAAAGATATAAGATTGCCACGATTACAATTATGTCACCATATTACGAAGGCACAATAAATGCAGCTGTATTACCAAATCCATGTGCCGGATTACTGATTGGTAACATACCAGATGCGAAACAATTAATGCATGATGAAGCAAAGCAATGGGAAATTGATCATGCAAGAGCTAATGCAATTACAAGAGCTCAAGACAAAAGGGATAAAGACAGTGACAAATTAGAAAATAATATCAGACTAGTGACTGATTTACCAGAAGATCAAAAACAAGACCCAACTCTAAAATCTTGTTTTAAGAAACTGACTGAACCAATAAAACAAGGTAAAAGAGGTAATTGGAGATTTTTCCTAGACAATAATATTTTATCAAGACGATATGATAGAGGTACATCACGTTATTTTCAGACAGTACTTCCATCGAAATATCGTACTGAGGCATTAAAATTGGCACATGATTCTCCATTCGCTGGTCATATGGGGATTGCTAAAACCACTAATAGATTGCTAACGCAATTCTATTGGCCTGGATATAACAAAGACATTACCACACATGTACGTTCATGTACATTATGTCAGATGACCACGCAAAAAGGCAAACATCCCAAAGCACATGTTCAGAAAACTGATTTGGCATCACGACCATTTCAGAAAATAGCTATAGATATTGTGGGTCCGCTAAATACAACTACTGATCGAGGCAATAGATTCATATTAACTATGATTGATCTTTGTACTCGTTGGCCAGAGGCTATTCCCTTAAAATGTATCACGAGTAGATCCATTCTAGATTCATTGTTGATAATTTTTAGCAGAATAGGATTCCCTAGCTGCATATTATCAGATAGAGGTAGTCAGTTTATATCAACGGCTACTCAAGAGGCAATGAAGATACTTGGGATTCCACAGGTGTTTAGTTCACCTTGGCACCCAATGACAAATGGTGTGAATGAGAACTACAACGGAGTTCTTAAACGAACCCTGGCGAAAGTTGCTGCGGAAAGGCCCAAAGATTGGGATATTTTATTACCAGCCGTACTATTTGCATACCGAGAGGTACCACAATTTAGTACAGAGTTTTCTCCATTCGAGTTGGTATATGGAGCAAATCCACGAGGTCCATTATTAATATATAATGACCTACTCACAAATAAAACATATGATCATCCGAAAAGAGATGCATATGAAATAGTAACACAGTTAAGAGATAAAATTATCACAGCTTGTCAGATTGCAAAATCTGCACTGGATAAAGCTGGAGAAAGATACAGACAGTATGGTAATAGGAACGCCAAGACAATAGTCTTGAAAGTAGAAGAAGAGGTTTGGTTATTATTACCTGATCCTCGAGATTGTCTGGTTACTTCATGGCAAGGTCCATTTAAAGTAATTAAGAAAATTAGCGATGTTGATTATCGTATTGATGTGAATGGCAAACATAAGATTTTTCATATTAATATGTTGAAGCCATATATTCCACGTGAGGATAACTCAGGTCAAGTGACACAACAAATTCCTCATAGGATAGCAACAGCTTGTTGGGTAATTAATGAACAACAAGAAGATGCTATAGAACAACAGATTCCAACACCCATAGTTAATAGCGACAGTAATTGGCAAGCGATTCAGATAAGTAAAGATTTATCAGTACAAGATAGAGAAAAGCTTATTACTGCAATAAAGGAATATAGTTCAATTTTTTCAGATAAACCGGGGCAGACATCACTGATTAAACATAAAATAACTTTATTATCAAATGTCCCAGTTAAAGTGAAACCATATCCTATTCCAATACATTATTTGGAAAAAGTTACTGCAGAAATTTCAGATCTAGATAAGACTGGAATTATAAAAAAATCAATTTCAAATTACGGTTCACCAGTTGTAATTGTTAAGAAAAAAGATGGGTCATTACGTTTATGCGTTGATTATAGGAAAGTTAATGAATTAACGTTACTAGATGCAGAACCTATGCCAAATATTGATGAATTAATTGAAACCATGGCAAACTCGAAAATATTTTCGAAAATTGACCTTACAAAAGGATATTGGCAAATTCCGATGGAAGAAGATTCAAAGCATATTACAGCTTTTAGCACGCCGTTAGGTTTATATGAATGGGAATATCTTCCATTTGGTTTACAAAATGCACCAAGTACATTCATGAGAATGATGAGAAGATTACTTCATGGAATTACCAACGTAGCATCGTATATGGATGATATTTGTATTCATACTTGTGATATTGACACACATGTTAAAATTCTAAAACAAGTTTTCCAGAAAATACAAGAACATGGATTGAAAGCTAAACCAAGTAAAATTGAGATAGGGTTTACTGAGATACAATGTCTGGGTCATAGAATCTCTAACGGATTTAGGAAAACAGATCCATTGGTTGTGACAAAGATTCTTAATATCAAACCTCCAACATCCAAGAAGGAGCTTAGGAGTGTATTAGGGTTGATTAATTATTATCAAAAGTTTATCCCTAATTTTGCACATATGACAGCAACATTCTCGGAACTTTTAAAAAAAGGTCAACCAACAAAGATAGTTTGGACAGAGGATCACGAGAAGTTATTACAACAAATAAAAACTCTATTTAGTACATATCCTATTTTGAAATTACCTGATATTTCAAAAGATTTTGTTTTACAAACGGATGCTAGTTTACATGCTATTTCAGCTGTATTACTTCAATTGCATGAAGGGAAACTACATCCTATTCTTTATTTCAGTAAAAAGCTATCTGAAACTCAAAGAAATTATGCTGTTACTGAATTAGAGGCTCTAGCTTTAATTGAAAGTATTGAGAAGTTCTCGAGATACTTACTAGGTAGGAAATTTCTGGTTCTGTCGGATAACAAACCGTTACAAATTTTCAAATCGGGTCATCCGAAGAATTCTAGAATACATAGATGGTCATTACTATTACAAGACTATGAATTTGACATCTGTCACATTCCTGGAAAGGATAATAATCTTGCTGACATTCTCAGTCGATTATAGTTGAATAGAAGGGCAGATCTTTGTTATAAATTAATTAGTTATATATATTAATGTTCTGTTCTTTCATAAGTTATTAATAAAGTCGATAAAGATATATTCAGATGGCGCCTAATTGAGGGAGCAATGCTATAAGAATCAACTAAATATTAATAGATTATTATTACAAATAGAATTTAGTCAATTAGGTACATATGTTACCGATTTTCCATTGACAGCTTGAGTGAAGGCAATACTCGGAATAAGAACGTCACAAGAGACGCGTGATTGGAACATTCATTGTGCATTCAATGGCCAAGCCAAGTATTGTGTTTTGTATTGTCACACTAACTTTGAACAGTATATGATTGTGTTAATAATAGTTATTCATTAGTTGATTGTTAAATTATTAATAAGTAATTGTAAATTAGTATTAATATGGTATTGGTATTAATATAAATAGTGAATTCTATGATATTAATTATTTACTTGCATTAACAATGTTGTTAGATTAATTAATATTATATTAGATGGATTAAGCTGCACAGAAGGAGCAAAAGAATAGATACAATCAAGCGACATTCTTAAAATATCCACAGGAAAAGGATCAATGGATTCTCAAGGCGGAAAGCGTATAAGTCACCCTACCCATGGAGATAAATTTCAGGAAAAGAAATAGATGTATGGTACCAAACAAGGACAACAAGGATCAACTACAACAAAAATGGTTACATGGAAAACCTCATTATTACCCTCGTCCTAAACTCATGGTAAAACCTAGAGTTAGGACACACTTGTCTATTATGACAAGGTAGGGACTAATATGTTTATTAGTTGGTCTGATTGCCCATGATCAGCCACACGACGTCCAACGGAGGGTTTGGACAGGTGGGCGTGCCCGTTATGTAGCTTTATTTTTTTTAAGGGTAGATAAGGGGGTAAAACCAAGTGCTATTCAGTTGTAGTTAAAAGAAAAAAAAAATTGTTGTGATAGTCGTACAGATATACAGATATAAAGGAAAAAATTATAAATAATTTTTTTTATCTGGGAGGGGGCATTATGCCACATAACGGAACATGCGCCACCAAGTATAAAGAAGAGACCTTACTGGATTTTCCCAGACAGTCACAAAACTGGACGACAAATATGAGAAACCAAGGAAAGAAAAAACAACGTCATTGGACGGCAACGGGGACGCTGTGAATTCGTGGATTCTAAAGGATGTGTTTATAAAAGGCTCCGTGTGAAGGTGACACCTGGAGGCGGTAATTTCGTGATGAAGCAGCTGGGAGTCCGGAGAGGAATATATTAAAGACAACACAACAGTAGAAAGACCGGGTGCGGATACCTAGACTTTTATTTAATCAGTTGAACTGAGGATTTGGATAATTAAGCCTCAAAGGCAGCGAGCTGGACTTAGAGCTTGTAAGTAGATGTTATTTAAGTGAGCGCCGATCCTGCGTATAGGGATCAGCTCACGTTTCTACAAGAGTTATATCTTGTGTCCTGCGGCGGAATAAAAGTACGTCTTTCGCTTGCTCGATTTGAGTCTGCCATATGTTCATGATCCTGTTGGTAAGATAGAACATGTTTTGTTGTTCTGATCTGTTCTTGACGAGTTCAATTTGAGTTGCTTTTAGTGTACGGTCCCGTGGGATTTAGAGGACAGGCACTTTAAGACATGTACTAGCTGTCTGCCTACACTGTGAGGGTGGCCCTATAAACACTACTAGCTACCTGCCTACACTGTGAGGGTGGCCCTATAAACACTGTACTAGCTGTCTGCCTACACTGTGAGGGTGGCCCTATAAATACTGTACTAGCTGTCTGCCTACACTGTGAGGGTGGCCCTATAAAGACTGTACTCACTGTCTGCCTACACAGTGAGGGTGGCCCTATAAACACTGTACTCACTGTCTGCCTACACTGTGAGGGTGGCCCTATAAATACTGTACTAGCTGTCTGCCTACACTGTGAGGCTGGCCCTATAAACACTGTACTCACTGCCTGCCTACACTGTGAGGGTGGCCCTATAAATACTGTACTAGCTGTCTGCCTACACTGTGAGGGTGGCCCTATAAAGACTGTACTCACTGTCTGCCTACACTGTGAGGGTAGCCCTATAAACACTGTACTCACTGCCTGCCTACACAGTGAGGGTGGCCCTATAAACACTGTACTCACTGTCTGCCTACACTGTGAGGGTGGCCCTATAAACACTGTACTAGCTGTCTGCCTACACTGTGAGGGTGGCCCTATAAACACTGTACTAGCTGTCTGCCTACACTGTGAGGGTGGCCCTATAAACACTGTACCAGCTGCCTGCCTACACTGTGAGGGTGGCCCTATAAACACTGTACTAGCTGTCTGCCTACACTGTGAGGGTGGCCCTATAAACACTGTACCAGCTGCCTGCCTACACTGTGAGGGTGGCCCTATAAACACTACTAGCTACCTGCCTACACTGTGAGGGTGGCCCTATAAACACTGTACTAGCTGCCTGCCTACACTGTGAGGGTGGCCCTATAAACACTGTACTAGCTGTCTGCCTACACTGTGAGGGTGGCCCTATAAACACTACTAGCTACCTGCCTACACTGTGAGGGTGGCCCTATAAACACTGTACTAGCTGTCTGCCTACACTGTGAGGGTGGCCCTATAAATACTGTACTAGCTGTCTGCCTACACTGTGAGGGTGGCCCTATAAAGACTGTACTCACTGTCTGCCTACACAGTGAGGGTGGCCCTATAAACACTGTACTCACTGTCTGCCTACACTGTGAGGGTGGCCCTATAAATACTGTACTAGCTGTCTGCCTACACTGTGAGGCTGGCCCTATAAACACTGTACTCACTGCCTGCCTACACTGTGAGGGTGGCCCTATAAATACTGTACTAGCTGTCTGCCTACACTGTGAGGGTGGCCCTATAAAGACTGTACTCACTGTCTGCCTACACTGTGAGGGTAGCCCTATAAACACTGTACTCACTGCCTGCCTACACAGTGAGGGTGGCCCTATAAACACTGTACTCACTGTCTGCCTACACTGTGAGGGTGGCCCTATAAACACTGTACTAGCTGTCTGCCTACACTGTGAGGGTGGCCCTATAAACACTGTACTAGCTGTCTGCCTACACTGTGAGGGTGGCCCTATAAACACTGTACCAGCTGCCTGCCTACACTGTGAGGGTGGCCCTATAAACACTGTACCAGCTACCTGCCTACACTGTGAGGGTGGCCCTATAAACACTGTACTAGCTGTCTGCCTACACTGTGAGGGTGACCCTATAAACACTGTACTAGCTGCCTGCCTACACTGTGAGGGTGGCCCTATAAATACTGTACTAGCTGTCTGCCTACACTGTGAGGGTGGCCCTATAAACACTACTAGCTACCTGCCTACACTGTGAGGGTGGCCCTATAAACACTGTACTAGCTGCCTGCCTACACTGTGAGGGTGGCCCTATAAACACTACTAGCTACCTGCCTACACTGTGAGGGTGGCCCTATAAACACTGTACTAGCTGTCTGCCTACACTGTGAGGGTGGCCCTATAAACACTGTACTAGCTGTCTGCCTACACTGTGAGGGTGGCCCTATAAACACTGTACCAGCTGCCTGCCTACACTGTGAGGGTGGCCCTATAAACACTGTACTAGCTGCCTGCCTACACTGTGAGGGTGGCCCTATAAACACTGTACTAGCTGCCTGCCTACACTGTGAGGGTGGCCCTATAAACACTGTACTAGCTGTCTGCCTACACTGTGAGGGTGGCCCTATAAACACTGTACCAGCTGCCTGCCTACACTGTGAGGGTGGCCCTATAAACACTGTACTAGCTGCCTGCCTACACTGTGAGGGTGGCCCTATAAACACTGCACAAGCTGCCTGCCTACACTGTGAGAATCACCTATAAATACTGTACTCGCTGCCTGCCTTTACTGTGAGAATTACCTATAAACACTGTACTAGCTACCTGGTGCGGAGACCAGTGTCAGACCCAGGCAGCAACTACTTACATGAGGAGAATGCCAGCCACCAGACACAAGGGGGTGAATGTGATTATCCTGAACACTCCTGTGATAATGGCAACTGTGGACAAAACATATCAACATCAGCGGTGTTGTGTTGGACAAAACATATCAACATCAGCGGTGTTGTGTTGGACAAAACATATCAACATCAGCGGTGTTGTGTTGGACAAAACATATCAACATCAGCGGTGTTGTGTTGGACAAAACATATCAACATCAGCGGTGTTGTGTTGGACAAAACATATCAACATCAGCGGTGTTGTGTTGGACAAAACATATCAACATCAGCGGTGTTGTGTTGGACAAAACATATCAACATCAGCGGTGTTGTGTTGGACAAAACATATCAACATCAGCGGTGTTGTTTTGGACAAAACATATCAACATCAGCGGTGTTGTGTTGGACAAAACATATCAACATCAGCGGTGTTGTGTTGGACAAAACATATCAACATCAGTGGTGTTGTGTTGGACAAAACATATCAACATCAGCGGTGTTGTGTTGGACAAAACATATCAACATCAGCGGTGTTGTTTTGGACAAAACATATCAACATCAGCGGTGTTGTGTTGGACAAAACATATCAACATCAGCGGTGTTGTGTTGGACAAAACATATCAACATCAGTGGTGTTGTGTTGGACAAAACATATCAACATCAGCGGTGTTGTGTTGGACAAAACATATCAACATCAGCGGTGTTGTGTTGGACAAAACATATCAACATCAGCGGTATTGTGTTGGACAAAACATATCAACATCAGCGGTGTTGTGTTGGACAAAACATATCAACATCAGCGGTGTTGTGTTGGACAAAACATATCAACATCAGCGGTGTTGTGTTGGACAAAACATATCAACATCAGCGGTGTTGTGTTGGACAAAACATATCAACATCAGCGGTGTTGTGTTGGACAAAACATATCAACATCAGCGGTGTTGTGTTGGACAAAACATATCAACATCAGCGGTGTTGTGTTGGACAAAACATATCAACATCAGCGGTGTTGTGTTGGACAAAACATATCAACATCAGCGGTGTTGTGTTGGACAAAACATATCAACATCAGCGGTGTTGTGTTGGACAAAACATATCAACATCAGCGGTGTTGTGTTGGACAAAACATATCAACATCAGCGGTGTTGTGTTGGACAAAACATATCAACATCAGCGGTGTTGGACAATGGTGACACATGGAGGCAACACTTTAAGGCAAGAGACTGGAAGACAGGAAACAGAGACAGAGAGAAAAAGACACAGAGAGAGAGACTCATAGAGAGAGAGAGAGAGAGAGAGAGAGAGAGAGAGAGAGAGAGAGAGAGAGAGAGAGAGAGAGAGAGAGAGAGAGAGAGAGAGAGAGATATGACCCTATGTACACCCCAAGTACCTGAGTTGTCTGACTGTGATCTCATTCTCAGATGTTTTCTGCAATCCCAGTTTTATCATTTTTTTTTGGGGGGGGGGGGGGGGGGGGGGGGGGGTTGCCTTGCTCGCTTTGAACTCAAGCATAGTAAATACACACTACTTTTATTAGTGCTGGACTGAATTTTGTGTGTGTATTAGCTTTCATTATTAACAGTGTCCCTCATCATCAGGCGAACCCACTCCGACTTCAGGGGTACTTGTAATTTACATCCCCAAGTCAAGGACGACATGTCAACTGTCAGGTGTAGGAGTTGAATCCCTTACCTTGGCATCAGCACACCTGATGTTTAAGAACATGCGTTCTTATCCATTCGGTCATGCTGATCTGCATTATCATTATTTGTATTTTCTGTTTCTCTTGTGAGGGTAGTTTTACTACCCGCCAACATAACCCACAGACACTTGCAGTCCCTGGTCCCACGGACACTCTTGTGAGGGTAGTTTTACTACCCGCCAACATAACCCACAGACACTTGCAGTCCCTGGTCCCATGGACACTCTTGTGAGGGTAGTTTTTCTACCCGCCAACATAACCCACAGACACTTGCAGTCCCTGGTCCCATGGACACTCTTGTGAGGGTAGTTTTTCTACCCGCCAACATAACCCACAGACACTTGCAGTCCCTGGTCCCACGGACACTCTTGTGAGGGTAGTTTTCTACCTGCCAACATAACCCACAGACACTTGCAGTCCCTGGTCCCATGGACACTCTTGTGAGGGTAGTTTTTCTATCCACCAACATAACCCACAGACACTTGCAGTCCCTGGTCCCATGGACACTCTTGTGAGGGTAGTTCTTCTACCCGCCAACATAACCCACAGACACTTGCAGTCCCTGGTCCCATGGACACTCTTGTGAGGGTAGTTTTTCTACCCGCCAACATAACCCACAGACACTTGCAGTCCCTGGTCCCATGGACACTCTTGTGAGGGTAGTTTTTCTAAGCGCCATCATAACCCACAGACACTTGCAGTCCCTGGTCCCACGGACACTCTTGTGAGGATAGTTTTTTCTACCTGCCAACATAACCCACACACACTTGCAGTCCCTGGTCCCATGGACACTCTTGTGAGGGTAGTTTTTCTACCTGCCAACATAACCCACAGACACTTGCAGTCCCTGGTCCCACGGACACTCTTGTGAGGGTAGTTTTTCTACCCGCCAACATAACCCACAGACACTTGCAGTCCCTGGTCCCACGGACACTCTTGTGAGGGTAGTTTTTCTACCTGCCAACATAACCCACAGACACTTGCAGTCCCTGGTCCCACGGACACTCTTGTGAGGGTAGTTTTTCTACCTGCCAACATAACCCACAGACACTTGCAGTCCCTGGTCCCACGGACACTCTTGTGAGGGTAGTTTTTCTACCCGCCAACATAACCCACAGACACTTGCAGTCCCTGGTCCCACGGACACTCTTGTGAGGGTAGTTTTTCTACCCGCCAACATAACCCACAGACACTTGCAGTCCCTGGTCCCATGGACATTCCGAGACACCTGCTCCTCAGACATGTATAGCCCCATGCCACTGCCAACAAGGTGGACTCCAGGCCCTGCTGATCAATAGGAACCAATGAAGATGACACAAATGGGCCACTAGGCTTTTTAGATCATTGGGCCCAGCTAACTGTTAAACATTTGAGACCCCCAAGCATCTCAGAAATGTGGACTCCTGGGCCAGCATAATATATATGAACCTGGGAGTCATGAATACATGTTGATGCCAGGTCCCCCCCCCCACCCCCACTGCTCTCACCCACACAGATGCCAGGTCCCCCCTCCCCCCACTGCTCTCACCAAGACAGATGCCAGGTCACATGACGACGGACACTTGCATGCCCAGGCCCTCTAAACATGAAAACAGTCAACGACCCTTGTTAATGAGCCTTGTGGCGTGTTAGGCATATGGTGCTGGTCACATGTTTGTATAAACCAATCTTCACTCACGCGGTGATGTGGTAAATACCACGCTTGTCACCTTAAATTCCCCAGACATTTACTGGTACCCATAGGCACTATACAGCTCCCATCCACTACATACCACAGCTCCCGTCCACTATATACAGCTCCAATCCACTATATACCACAGCTCCCATCCACTACATACTACATACTACAGCTCCCATCCACTACATACCTCAGCTCCCGCCAACTACATACCTCAGCTCCCGTCCAGTACATACCACAGCTCCCATCCACTACATACCACAGCTCCCGTCCACTACATACCACAGCTCCCGTCCACTACATACCATAGCTCCCATCCACTACATACCTAGCTCCGACCCACTACATACCTCAGCTCCCACCAACTACATACCTCAGCTCCCGTCCAGTACATACCACAGCTCCCATCCACTACATACCACAGCTCCCATCCACTTCATACCACAGCTCCCATCCACTACATACCTAGCTCTTATCCACTACAAACTTCAGCTTCCATCCTCTACATACCACAGCTCCCATCCCCTACATACCACAGCTCCCGTCCAGCTCCCATCCACTACATACCACAGCTTCTGTCCACTACATACCACAGCTCTCATCCACTGCATATCTAGCTCCCATCCACTACATACCACAGCTCCCATCCACTACATACCTAGCTCTCATCCACTGCATACCTAGCTCCCATTCACTACATACCACAGCTCCCATCCACTACATACCTAGCTCTCATCCACTACATACCACAGCTCCCATCCATTACATACCACAGCTCCCATCCACTACATACCACAGCTCCCATCCACTACATACCACACCTCCTGTCCACTACATACCACACCTCCCGTCCACTACATACCTCGTCACCCATCCACTACATACTTTGGCTCCTGCTCACTATATCCATGTTGTTAAATATGATTTGTGTGTGTCTGAGATGCGTGTATGTGTCTGTATGTGTGTGTATGTGTCTGTGATGCGTGTGTGTGTCTGTAGGTTACTAGTGTCTACACAACCCATTATGCTGTGACCTAGAATATCATCATCATCAAGTGCCCTGACAATTAGCTTGGGAAATCATGCTTCTCTACATTGTGATTTCCAACAGCATGTATCATTTTGTGCCATGACACACAGATGTTAAGAATATTCTCTCTCTGTTTTCCTCTATGTCTTTCCACAAATTTTTCCAGTTGTCACAATGTGTTCTAGTTTTCCAATGACTGCCTCTTTCTGAAAAATTTTTGTGCGTGAAAATCTAACAGTTATTAAAAGCCTGGTGGTGGTGGTGGTGGCGGTAGTAGTAGTAGTAGTTGTGGTGGTAGTAGTAGGGTGGTGGTGGTGGTGGCAGTGGTAATGGTTGTGGTGTGTCAGAGAGCTAACCCCACTAAAGACGCAATAGACAGTACTGACAGGACAGTATAGAGATAAGACAGCCAGCCAACAGGGACGGCAGTATACGACAGGTAGGTAGAAGTACTGGGACAGGTCGCGACTGTTGACAGACGCCAAAGGGATAAGGACAAGTGAGCCTGTAACTAAGGACAGACCCGAGACGGATGGACCAAGGCAGGTCAAGCATGAATCACGGGATGAGAGAACCCATGACAGGGGGAGACCGGACCAAGGTTAGGACAGACGGTATGAGACTAGTGACGGAGACATACCTATGTGAAAGTAGACTGTTGATATTAGAAGTATGAAAGCTAATGAGACTGCTTTGCTGTGTGATTGTTAAGAGTACCAGCGATACAACTGTGAGACACCTTGTGTGCTCTGAGTGAGTGAGACAGTGTATGCCCTTTGATTGCTATGGCAAGACTGGGCATGAACGTGAATGTTTGTACATAAATGACTCGGTGTATATACTTCACTAATCATATTGTAACTATTCCAACACGAGTGTGTTAAGTCGGGATGGCTTTCGTGCAGCAAGCAATCCCAGCAGGATTTGTGAAGCTCGATATCATTCTATTAAACGTTCCGCTTTGGAACGAGTTATGAGCTTGGCCCTGTGTTGAGTGTTTGGACGAAAGAGTAATATTAACTTGTCATGGACCTTTATATATGTTGAAGTACAAGTAGGTACATGACATGGTGGTGGTGGTCGTAGTAGGGTGGTGGTGGTGGTAGTAGTGAGGTGGTGGTAGTAGGGTGGTGGTGGTAGTAGGGTGGTGGTGGTGGTTATAGTAGGGTGGTGATGGTGGTGGTAGTAGGGTGGTGGTGGTGGTGGTAGTGGTAGTAGGGTGGTGGTGGTGGTTGTAGTGGTGGTGGTGGTGGTTGTAGTGGTGGTGGTAGTAGGGTGGTGGTGGTGGTAGTGGTAGGGTGGTGGTGGTGGTAGTAGGGTGGTGGTGGTGGTGGTAGTGGTAGTAGAGTGGTGGTGGTAGTAGTAGTAGGGTGGTGGTGGTGGTGGTGGTAGTAGTGGTGGTGGTAGTAGTAGTAGGGTGGTGGTGGTAGGGTCGTGGTGGTAGTAGTAGGGTGGTGGTTGGTGGGGGTAGGGAGGTGGTGGTGGTAGGGTGGTGGTGGTGATGGTAGTATTAGTGAGATGGTGGTGGTGGTGATGGTAGTAGTAGTGAGGTGGTAGTGGTGATGGTAGTAGTAGGGTGGTGGTGGTGGTAGTAGTGAGGTGGTTGTGGTGATGGTAGTAGTAGGTTGGTGGTGGTGGTGGTGGTGGTAGGGTGGTAGTGGTGGTGGTGGTGGATGATGATGTTTGCATTGAAGTGTAGTAGTTTACATACTGACAGTGTATCTAAAGGATGGGTGGAGACCTAGATATGGAGCATCCACCCCCATGTTGAGCAGATCTGCCATGATTAATAGTGGGATCTGTACAGATGTTTACACAATTAGCAAATGATTTAGTACTGCCTCCAGATTCTGTACAGATGTTTACACAATTAGCAAATGATTTAGTACTCTCTCCAGATTCTGTACAGATGTTTACACAATTAGCAAATGATTTAGTACTCTCTCCAGATTCTGTACAGATGTTTACACAATTAGCAAATGATTTAGTACTCTCTCCAGATTCTGTACAGATGTTTACACAATTAGCAAATGATTTAGTACTCTCTCCAGATTCTGTACAGATGTTTACACAATTAGCAAATGATTTAGTACTCTCTCCAGATTCTGGGGTAGTGCATCACAGCACAGTGTATAATTAGCAGGTTCATTGTCTACCACAACCCGATCTGAAACCGGAAACCGTGCCTGCGCAGAAGGATCAACTGGGTCCCCAAAAATGGCTATGTAAAGACCATGCAAGCTTCCGACATCATTCATTCATTCAAATATCATGTGACAATAACAAACGTCATCTTAGTTTCTGCAGAATAGGTCAGTCTAACATTCTATGCATAGCAACTGGTTGAAATTATCGTGACTTTAAATTATTTATACGGTGTATATATACGGTGAGTAATTTTATTTTCTAGAGCTTGTCTAAATTAATCTGTACTTATTTTTAGATGGATTTATGAATTCTGCATCCATTTTTACATATATTTGGAGAGTTTCACCACCAACCGTTTTCCATGTGTGATAGAAACAATATTTTTGCGGATATGTTGTTTCATCTTTGTGAATGGAAATCCAAAATGGCGGCAGTGCAGATATCGATCGGGCTAGGCCGTGTCTACTTTTTACTCTCAAAACGTACAATCTGAACTACTAAAGTTAAAGAGAATACAAGTTTAAAGATTATTAATAATTTATTTGTATACTTTTACTATTTTTTTTATCATTTAGCATGACGGAACATACTTTCAAAGTCAGTTTTCATATCCGTCTATGACCTGTTTGAGACAATCTGAATTTCACACGGACTGGAAGTACAATTTATTATTTTAGAGTTAACTGTAAATGAGAAAATACTGTTAGATTATTATTTTCTTTTAATCTGTAGCATTTGTCTTGTATTTTTGCATCTCTGATTATTGTTAATTAATGGTAGTGTCGTTTGGAGACATTTTGTTGAAGACACTCCGATTGGGACACAAAGGAAAGGTGCGGAGAGAGTGGAAACCTGAGAAATTTTTTGTTCAAGATCCCGACACTCAAATGTGAATATCTCCGCTTAGAATTGACATACAGGCATCACTGAGGTATGTTGTATTTGGTTGTTCATGGCCTATCTATCTGTGGTGATCTCATCAGTCAATTTAAACATCATGATCAGAATTGTTTCAGATTAACAACCACATCTATTGTTGGATTACACTGTTGAAGATTGACAAGTGAAACATGTTTGATTACACAGTTCCAGGTTGATATTCCAAAGATATATTGTTTGATTACACAGTTTCAGGTTGATATTTCAAAGATATATTGTTTGATTATCCAGTCCAAGAACTATCCAATCATCATCCAATACACTAACTTTACACGTTTTGCAAAACTTGTTTGATCAGAGGTGACAATACTTTATTCAATGCTAGCAGACGTACTGTCCTACTCACCGATTCCTGCCACGACACAACAAGTTCTAGCCAAGATCTTACACCACCAGGACAATGCTAGCAGACTACTCACCGATTCCTGCCACGACACAACACATTCTAGCCAAGATCTTACACCACCAGGACAATGCTAGCAGACTACTCACCGATTCCTGCTATGACACAACAAGTTCTAGCCAAGATCTTACACCACCAGGACAATGCTAGCAGATGTACTGTTCTACTCATCGACACAACAAGTTCTAGCCAAGATCTTACACCACCAGGACAATGCTAGCAGATGTACTGTCCTACTCATCGACACAACAAGTTCTAGCCAAGATCTTACACCACCAGTACAATGCTAGCAGACTACTCACCGATTCCTGCCATGACACAACACGTTCTAGCCAAGATCTTACACCACCAGGACAATGCTAGCAGACTACTCACCGATTCCTGCCACGACACAACAAGTTCTAGCCAAGATCTTACACCACCAGGACAATGCTAGCAGACTACTCACCGATTCCTGCCACGACACAACAAGTTCTAGCCAAGATCTTACACCACCAGGACAATTCTAGCAGACTACTCACCGATTCCTGCCATGACACAACACGTTCTAGCCAAGATCTTACACCACCAGGACAATGCTAGCAGACTACTCACCGATTCCTGCCAGGACACAACAAGTTCTAGCCAAGATCTTACACCACCAGGACAATGCCAGCAGACTACTCACCGATTCCTGCCACGACACAAGTTCTAGCCAAGATCTTACACCACCAGGACAATGCTAGCAGACTACTCACCGATTCCTGCCACGACACAACAAGTTCTAGCCAAGATCTTACACCACCAGGACAATGCTAGCAGACTACTCACCGATTCCTGCCATGACACAACACGTTCTAGCCAAGATCTTACACCACCAGGACAATGCCAGCAGACTACTCACCGATTCCTGCCACGACACAACAAGTTCTAGCCAAGATCTTACACCACCAGGACAATGCTAGCAGACTACTCACCGATTCCTGCCACAACACAACAAGTTCTAGCCAAGATCTTACACCACCAGGACAATGCTAGCAGACTACTCACCGATTCCTGCCACGACACAACAAGTTCTAGCCAAGATCTTACACCACCAGGACAATGCTAGCAGACTACTCACCGATTCCTGCCACGACACAACAAGTTCTAGCCAAGATCTTACACCACCAGGACAATGCTAGCAGACTACTCACCGATTCCTGCCACGACACAACAAGTTCTAGCCAAGATCTTACACCACCAGGACACTCCATCGTCCTGTACCTGGGGCCCAGTCCCTGGCTGCCCCGAACCTCCTCCCGTGGTTGCAGATGCCCCGGTGGTGTAGCTGTTCGTCTCAACATTGCCGGCCTGGAGGTTCGTGCGCGACCGATCGCTGCTGGCCTGCCCCATGTCTGATGTTTGAGAGACTGGTTTATGTCAGTAATTCATCGGTTAACTCCGACACCTGGCGCTGAAAGCTGTAGACAGAGCGGAACGGGCACAGTTCTGTCAGTGGGACTCCATCTTTCGTCTGCCAGTCTACGGCCGGAAGTGCTCACTGCTCGTCGACACCATCATCATGTGACACGTGCTGTGGCGCTGCATTGTACCTGGAGTGGGACTTAATGGCACTTATCGTCATCTGTCTGATATGATTTGAGTTTGAGTATGATTGATTCGGCCTGCGTGAGCAACTGTCGATAGTCAAGAGGATAACTTGACTTGGGCAAGATGATCTGACAATCAATAATGCGCGTGAACTGGACTAAGTGAGGGGGTGTCGAGCAGAGTGTCTCAAGCTCTTGTCCTGATTTAATGTAATCTAATCGTAGGATATTATCGAGACAGCTAGGATGCTGATGGTGGGAAAGGTACTGTCCTGTGCGCTGGTAATCACTTGGTGGATCTACGCAGTGCCGAGTCGGAATCCAGTCTCCACGAAATATTGATCACCACAGTTTTTTTATTATTATTTAAAAAATAAAAACATAAAGACTGAGCTGCTACCCTCAAGCGGTTTAATGTCTACGTGGCAAACTTTAATGTCTACGTGGCAAACTTTAATGTCTACGTGGCAAACTTTAATGTCTACGTGGCAAACTTTAATGTCTACGTGGCAAACTTTAATGCCTACGTGGCAAACTTTAATGCCTACGTGGCAAACTTTAATGTCTACGTGGCAAACTTAAAACGATCTAAATGTAACTCAGCCTTAGCAATTCTTCATACATCTTCTAGCTACATGAGTTGACATTGTGATGCCCTGAGCTTTTGTTCTACAGCTGTCTGCTACATACGTAAACTGATGCCCTGTTCTAGTCGCCCTATATCTGTCATCAACATCTTCGTGACCTCTCTCATGTTTTCTCAAAGGCCATTATTACCTTTCTTGCAAATTTTTTTTTTCGATAAGTGATGTGGTGGAGGCTCTGAGATCAGGTGAAGGATACAGTTGAACAGAGCGAGTATCCAGATCTGGAAAGATTGGCGCAGATTGGAGTGATTAGAAGGCGTGGGCGATACTTAATTAAAGTGTAGAGGAAAGGCTGGGCCGACTGTTCACATTGCTACTGCAATCATCAGCATGGGGACTGGGTGGTAGCTTTGAAGAGGGAGATGGTGCATGTGTGGGAACTCCCCAGTGGAGAGATGTCGATTGCTAAATAAAATATTAAGTATATCTCCTCTGGATCTGTTGTCATTTCTCCAACCTTGGGCCCACTGTGTCTTTAATGTCCCATGCTAGATGACCCCTGCCTCGTCGTTTGGGAACTATGACCTCCACCATTTTTCTCCCCCAGCCACTGTGACATGTAACATGCCCAAAGTATTTCAATCTCTGAGACATGTTACTGTTGATGTTCTCCCCCAGACATGTTACTGTTGATGTTCTCCCCCAGACATGTTAATGTTGATGTTCTCCCCTAGACATGTTACTGTTGATGTTCTCCCCCAGACATGTTACCGTTGATGTTCTCCCCCAGACATGTTACTGTTGATGTTCTCCCCCAGACATGTTACTGTTGATGTCCTCCCCCAGACATGTTACTGTTGATGTCCTCCCCCAGACATGTTACTGTTGATGTTCTCCCCCAGACATGTTACTGTTGATGTTCTCCCCCGGACATGTTACTGATGATGCTCTCCCCCAGACATGTTACTGTTGATGTTCTCCCCCAGCCACTGTGACATCCTACAAGGCCGAAGTATTTCAGTCTCTGAGACAGGCTACTGCTGATCAGCCAGTTGTCTTTGATGCTCAGATCTTATAAAATTTATGTGTTTTTCATCTTATTGCTCTTTAGAAACTTAAACTGAATAAATTGGGGGTGGGGGTGGACAGATCAATCAATCAATCATGTGTCATGCCGGAAAGCGTGGGCGGTCATGACTCGCCATTTCACTCGATCACCAGAGTCGTGGATCAGCTCAGTGTTCCTGTCTCGACCAAGCCATCCAGGTTATTTACTTCTCGGTCTTCTCCTTGGTCTTTTCCCCTCAATCTTGCCAGTTGTCACTAAGTTCTCCAATCCATTTCTTCTCATAACATGTTCAAAAACTTTTGACTGTCTACATCTAATTTCTCTAATCAATTTATGATTTTCATTTGTCTCCTGTGGTATTTGGTATTTGGTTTTTCTGTCTGTCCATGTCCTCAGAAACCACATTTCTACAGCCATCAGATGTTTTGCAGCTTGACTGCTCATTGTCCAAGTTTCACATCCATCCAAAAGAACAGGCTCTATGTAGCACCTCAACACTCTTTTTCTTGTTTCAATTGACAGATAGAACTACAAAAATACTATTTTTTAGAGTATGCATCTTTCCCATTGCAACACACGCCTGCAAGACCTGGACACTTACTAAACAAGCTGAACAGCGCATACATGCCTTTGAACATAAATGTTATAGACGGGTTCCAAGAATATCTTGGAAACAGAAAAGAACAAATGAATCCATACAAGATCTGAATATTAAAGAAGGTTGGCTACTAAAGACGATAAAGAAAATTTAAATATTTTGGTCACTTGAAACATCGCAAACGTTTGCAGAGAACAATAATGGAGGGGTATATGCCCGGGAAGGCCAAAGAGAAGATGGGTGCAGGATGTGGCGGTTGATCTCCAGATGGGTGTATCGGAGACAGGACATCTTGCTTATGACCGAGAAGTTTTCTGGATGGTTGTTATGGGAGCGAAGTTCTGCAAGGGACATGCTAATGAATGAATTAATTTTAGTGGTCAGACCCTACACATCATGTCTTTGTTCTGTTTATTCTAAGTAAAGCCATTTATAATTTTAAAAAGGTAAATAAAAACACAGTATTTTCAAGAAAATAGACTTTATTACAATTCATATAAGCAAAACAGACCGACAGGCACATCTTGATTGTCAGTAATAAATAAGTAAAAATATCACAAGTGTATCCAAGTGATTATTCATTGGCACCTTGCCGTCTTGACAGACGATAGTTTGTGCTCTAAAAAGGCATAATAACTTTTAACTATGGCGGTAGCGAGTGTGACTGATAAGGCCAATTTGCGCTGTAAATGTCCTTTCACAGTGGGTGCATGTGAACACATGGTCATTTCCACCATCATGCACCATCTTACGTCTCAAACGCTTGGTGTGTGACTTTTCTGCAATTATTTTCTCCTTTGACTTTATTCCATTTCTGATATTTGCCCTCCATGCAACACGTTCAGCGGCGACTTGCTCCCAATGTGCATTATCAATGCCTGTATCAATCATGTCCCGCTTACACACATCTTTGTATCGTAGTAGAGGCCGACCCTGAGATCTCTTACCCATCTGTAATTCACCAAAAAAGATATCCTTTGGTATTCTACCATCATCCATCCTCCTAAGATGTCCTATCCATCTAAGTCTACGAAGACTGAGCATGGAATAAACTGTCACACAACCTGATCTTTCCAATACTTCAGTATTTGTGATTTTGTCTTGCCACTTAATACCAAGAATTCTTCGCAGACACCGCATATGAAGGCTGTTTAAATTGTTCTCTTGGTGTGAGTAAGTTGTCCAGGTTTCACTGCCATAGAGAAGAGTACTAAGGACACAGGCTTGATAGACAAGGACTTTTGTTTTGGCAGTAAGCTTCCTGTTCTCCCAGACTCTTTTTCTTAACCTGTTCATTGTTGTTGCTGCCTTACCAATCCGGATGTTGATTTCCTGATCTAGGGATAATTTGCTATTTACCACTGATCCTAGATATGTAAAATGGTCTACTATCTCTAGTTCGGCGTCGTCAATAAAGATTGACGGTTGATGGTACCCCATGTGCACCTTGTGACATAATCTGTGTCCAAGTTATTAGAAAAGTCTAAAAATATAAATATATATGGCAGCAGATACTTTGACTTTATGACAACAAACAGCATGTTATTTCAGTAGACAACAATTTTATAGTACATAGAACAGAACATTTGGTAACACGTACATGCACACAAATGACTATCCTCTGGTCATCCTACTCATCCATCATCAAGGAAACAAGATGTATAATGGCATGCAACCAATCTTTTCATCCACCTACCCATTCATCCACGGACTCATTCATCCATAAATCCATTCATCCACACATAAGGGTCTCTGTAGCTATGCCGCCTGCCTCATGCTCAGACCTGGGTTTGTGTCCGGACTGTTATCCAGTTCTTAAGTTTAGTTTTTTAGAGACCCCTGGGATTTGCTGCCGAGCTACTAAGTTCCTGTTCTGTAGACCGAGCTACCAAGTTCCTGTTCTGTAGACAGCTACCAAGTTCCTGTTCTGTAGACTGAGCTACCAAGTTCCTGTTCTGTAGACAGCTACCAAGTTCCTGTTCTGTAGACTGAGCTACCAAGTTCCTGTTCTGTAGACAGCTACCAAGTTCTTGTTCTGTAGACTGAGCTACCAAGTTCCTGTTCTGTAGACTGAGCTACCAAGTTCCTGTTCTGTAGACTGAGCTACCAAGTTCCTGTTCTGTAGACTGAGCTACCAAGTTCCTGTTCTGTAGACTGAGCTACCAAGTTCCTGTTCTGTAGACTGAGCTACCAAGTTCCTGTTCTGTAGACTGAGCTACCAAGTTCCTGTTCTGTAGACTGAGCTACCAAGTTCCTGTTCTGTAGACTGAGCTACCAAGTTCCTGTTCTGTAGACTAAGCTACCAAGTTCCTGTTCTGTAGACTGAGCTACCAAGTTCCTGTTCTGTAGACTGAGCTACCAAGTTCCTGTTCTGTAGACTGAGCTACCAAGTTCCTGTTCTGTAGACTGAGCTATCAAGTTCCTGTTCTGTAGATAGAGCTAGAAGGCTTCACACCTGCTGCAATGAAGTCACTCCTCTTGCAATTTAACTCGTTTTATTTTAACCATCAACTGATGAATCTACCCAACTAGCCATGAATCTACCCAACTGGCCATGAATCTATCCAGCCAGACTTTCGTCTAACCAACCAGCCTTGAATCTACACAACTGGCCATGAATCTACACAACTGGCCATGAATCTACACAACTGGCCATGAATCTACCCAACCAGCCTTGAATCTACACAACTGGCCATGAATCTACACAACTGGCCATGAATCTATCCAGCCAGACTTTCGTCTACCCAACCAGCCTTGAATCTACCCAACCAGCCATGAATCTACCCAACCAGCCATGAATCTACCCAACCACTCACTAAAACTATTAAACCCATCCATCTGCACACGTTTCCCCCTTGTCAACAATGTCATTCACTTTTCTGCATGTAAGCAGAAAGTCCTGTGTCGTCACCGGCCAGCTGTGTTGCAACAAATGGACACAACAAAGAGATCAGTCCTCTAGAACCAAAGACTTCTTGAATATTTTTTCTGAAGCCTAAGTTATACACACTGATATTTTTCTTTCTTTCATGCATCACCTGGCCACTGATTATTTGCTGCACCTGAACACACAACATCCACAAGAAAAATATTGTGAAGAAGAAACCAACTGACGTGTTCAAAGTTAAAGCAAACTCGTACAACGAGTAGTACCCGAGCATGAACCCAACATGTGGTGCAAATAACGAGGGCAGTGTCGTCCAGGCAAAACCCCCTTTCTCATTCATAACAAACTGCCAGTTATAAATATTTGCATACATGCCAGCTATACTGGTGTACAAAGCGAGTGAGATGAAGTATCTGTGATTACTTAACCCGATGCAGTAACCAGCGAACCAGCAGTGGTGGTCCCGTCGCAGAATGCACAGGTTACAGAGTTTACAGTGATGTGATCGTGGCGGTACGTGCAGCTGGCACTGTTCACAATACATCCATCCTGCCAGACATGTTCCCTCACCTGTGCTAACCTGTCTGGCCGACACATCATTGCTGATTAAACAATACATATTGGAGTAGATTAGACACGCCAACACTGAGACTGCGACCATATGAAATATAACCCAACAGTTCCAGTTGTGATGATAGTACCACACTACGATACAACATTCGTAGACGATTGTCCACACTCCGCCCAACCAGAACAGACCAAACAGAAGCCACTCTTTAGGATGGCGAGGCAGGTGAAGCATTTTGGTCTCCTGTTTCTGAAACACAAATTATATACATAGTGAGCGTGGTGTCCGCTGTTAACAAGTTAACTACTCAACATAAAGTTACAAACAACTACTCACCATAAAGTTACAAACAACTACTCAACATAAAGTTACAAACTACTCAACATAAAGTTACAAAAAACTACTCAACATAAAGTTACAAAAAAAACTACTCAACATAAAGTTACAAACTACTCAACATAAAGTTGCAAACAACTACTCAACATAAAGTTACAAACAATTACTCAACATAAAGTTATAAACAACTACTCAAAACAAAGTTACAAACAACTACTCAACATAAAGTTACATACAACTACTCAACATAAAGTTACAAGCAGCTACTCAACATAAAGTTGCAAAAAACTACTCAACATAAAGTTGTCAACAACTACTCAACATAAAGTTACTAGCAGCTACTCAACATACAGTTGCAAAAAAACTACTCAACATAAAGTTACAAACAACTATTCAACATAAAGGGTGACTCCTTGTTGATGACCCAAGGGAGACTCCTTGTTGTTGCTGGCTCAAGGGAGAATCCTTGTGCTGATTCAAAAGAGACTACTTGTTGTTGCTGACTCAAGGGAGAATCCTTGTTGCTGACTCAAGGCAGAACCCTTGCTGTTGCTGACTCAAGGGAAAATCCTTGTTGCTGACTCAAGGCAGAACCCTTGCTGTTGCTGACTCAAGGGAGAATCCTTGTTGTTGCTGACTCAAAAGAGACTACTTGTTGTTGCTGGCTCAAGAGAGAATCCTTGATGTTGCTGACTCAAGGGAGAATCCTTGTTGCTGACTCAAAGGAGAATACTTGTTGTTGCTGACTCAAAAGAGACTACTTCTTGTTGTTGACTCAACGGTTGTTGCTGGCTCAAGGAAGAATCCTTGTGCTGATTCAAAAGAGACTACTTGTTGTTGCTGACTCAAGGGAGAATCCTCGTTGTTGCTGGCTCAAGGGAGAATCCTTCTTGTTGCTGACTCAAGGGAGAATCCTTGTTGTTGCTGATTCAAAAGAGACTACTTGCTCTTGCTGGCTCAAGGGAGAATCCTTGTTGTTGCTGACTCAAGGGAGCTGAGGCCAAGCGATTATGGTGTCCATGTCATGCTCAAAAGCTAGCAGATTGTATGTCAGCACAGGGTTGTATGTCAGCACAGGGTTGTATGTCAGCACAGGGTTGTATGTCAGCACAGGGTTGTATGTCAGCACAGGGTTGTATGTCAGCACAGGGTTGTATGTCAGCACAGGGGTGTATGTCAGCACAGGGTTGTATGTCAGCACAGGGGTGTATGTCAGCACAGGGGTGTATGTCAGCACAGGGGTGTGTGTCAGCACAGGGATGTATGTCAGCACAGGGGTGTATGTCAGCACAGGGGTGTATGTCAGCACAGGGTTGTATGTCAGCACAGGGGTGTATGTCAGCACAGGGGTGTATGTCAGCACAGGGTTGTATGTCAGCACAGGGTTGTATGTCAGCACAGGGGTGTATGTCAGCACAGGGGTGTATGTCAGCACAGGGGTGTATGTCAGCACAGGGTTGTATGTCAGCACAGAGTTGTATGTCAGCACAGGGGTGTATGTCAGCACAGGGGTGTATGTAGCACAGGGTTTTGTGTCAGAACAAGGTTGTAAGTCTGCACAGGGTTGTTAGTTAGTTAGTTAGTTAGTCGACAGATCATCCTCGCTGCACATCGAACCATTCAGTCCATAAGTGCTCGGATCCCCTCCTCAGCAAATCCCGCAGCGTGTAGCGGCTAACGACGCCAGTTCTGTGTTGGTTTATCAATCTTCTTTGGCTTCCTGCGTAGTGTTCTTGTTTGGCCACACCTCTTTTAATTTGATGCTCTAGCAGTCTGGCCATTGTTGTAGATTCACAGTCATCACTTGGTTCTCGCAAAAGTCTCACATCACGTAGAGCATTCAGAATGTCAGCCTGGTCCATGGCGCGTCCGCCCTCCACAGTAGCCTCACCTGCGAGCTTGTCAGCCCGCTCATTTCCTTGTACTCCCGCATGCCCTGGCACGAAGATGAAACTAATCTTTGCCAGCCGAGACCGCTTCAGAGGCAGCAACCATTCTCTTCGGATCGACCCCTCCTCTATCCTCTTGATCATGTTCATTGAGTCGCTAAGGAAACAAGCCCTGGTGAATGTCTGTGTCTCGAGCCATGTTATTGCTTTACTTACTGCCATGACTTCCATGGTCAGGCTACTTGTGGTTTCAGTGAAAGCACCAGAGTCCTCCTTCACAATTCTCCCTCCGGCCCGAGCTGTAAAGGCCCATGAGCTTCTCACATGTCGGACGACCGACCCATCTGTGTAGATGACCGCGTCACCGTCTAGCGAATTCTCGAAAATCAACGCTTGTACTTCAGCCTCAACAGCAGCCGGATTTTCTTGTCTGCATTTTCTATCTAATTGGATGCAAACTGAAAAGGATGTGCAGAAGTCTGTTGGCACTTGCACCCACTCCTCGCCAGGTTCTATGTCCTCAAGTGAACACACCTGTTGAAGAATGTCTTCGGCTTGACCCATCCACGACCGTCCTCTTTTTAACCTGCTGCCCTTCACCTTCCTAATTTCACTATGCAGTGGATGTTGTGTGTTTGCGTTAATTCTGAGGTAGGCGCGTGCCCTGCAAACTTGTATTCTCTCTTCAATGGTTGGAAAATCAAGAAGGTAGCGCATCGCCCTGCATGCTGTATCTCTTGTACATCCAAGAATAATGCGCATAGCTTCATTCTGTATCCTTTCCATCCTTTCTATCTGCTTATGGCTGAGAGTCAAGATTGCCATTGCATACTCCAAAACAGACATGACCAGCCCCTCGTACAGAAGACATAGATGGCGCTGCTCACAGTTTGCTGCCGCCATCACCCGCATCGCTGCCAAACCCCGCTTGGCCTTTGTTATCACCTGGTCTATGTGCACATTATAAGCAAGGCTTCGATCAAACCGTATCCCCAGGTAATTCATTGCCTGCGTTCTTTCCACCGTCTCTGAACACAGCATTACAGTTGGTGTTGGATTGTTGACAATATGATTATTCAACGAGAACCAAGTCACTGTTGCCTTTGTTGGGTTAACCATTGCCCCAGCTTCATCACACCAAGTACTTATGCGATTGAGTTCGGTTTGTAGTTCCCCAGCAACCTCCTCTCTATCCTTACCCTGACGATACACTAAAACATCATCGGCATATGACAATGTCCTGCCAGGTCCAGTGATCTGCTCACTGGTGATTCTCACTGTGTAGGCGTTGAACAGTACCGGAGATAATGGTGATCCCTGTGGTAGGCCAGGATATATTGTTGTTGGTTCCGAAGTCCAACTGCCACATCTAAAAACTACTTTCCGTTGGAAGAGGGCTGCAGCGATCCAACTAAGGAGGAATGGACTTACGTTTAGTTCAAGAAGCTGAAACATTAAAAAATCCAGTGGTACTCTGTTGTATGCGTCCTCAAGATCAATCGCTGCAGCAACGGTTTCAGTGCCTGAGTGGAAACCTTCATAGACATCATGGGCAAAGACTGCTGCATTGGTCCAGGTTTCTCTTTTTGGACGGTACCCACCCAGGGTAGGTGGGAAAGCACAGGGTTGTATGTCAGCACAGAGTTGTATGTCAGCACAGGGTTGTATGTCAGCACAGGGTTGTATGTCAGCACAGGGTTGTATGTCAGCACATGGTTGTATGTCAGCACAGGGTGTATGTCAGCACATGGTTGTATGTCAGCACATGGTTGTATGTCAGCACAGGGTGTATGTCAGCACAGGGTTGTATGTCAGCACAGGGTTGTATGTCAGCACATGGTTGTATGTCAGCACAGGGTTGTATGTCAGCACAGGGTTGTATGTCAGCACAGGGTGTATGTCAGCACAGGGTTGTATGTCAGCACATGGTTGTATGTCAGCACAGAGTTGTATGTCAGCACAGGGTTGTATGTCAGCACAGGGTGTATGTCAGCACAGGGGTGTATGTCAGCACAGGGTTGTATGTCAGCACATGGTTGTATGTCAGCACATGGTTGTATGTCAGCACATGGTTGTATGTCAGCACAGGGGTGTATGTCAGCACAGGGTTGTATGTAGCACAGGGTTGTATTTCAGCACAGGGTTGTATGTAGCACAGGGTTGTATGTAGCACAGGGTTGTATGTAGCACAGGGTTGTATGTAGCACAGGGTTGTATGTAGCACAGGGTTGTATGTAGCACAGGGTTGTATTTCAGCACAAGGTTGTATGTAGCACAGGGTTGTATGTAGCACAGGGTTGTATGTAGCACAGGGTTGTATGTAGCACAGGGTTGTATTTCAGCACAGGGTTGTATGTCAGCACATGGTTGTATGTCAGCACAGGGTTGTATGTAGCACAGGGTTGTATGTCAGCACAGGGTTGTATGTCAGCACATGGTTGTATGTCAGCACATGGTTGTATGTCAGCACAGGGTTGTATGTAGCACAGGGTTGTATTTCAGCACAGGGTTGTATGTCAGCACATGGTTGTATGTAGCACAGGGTTGTATGTAGCACAGGGTTGTATTTCAGCACAGGGTTGTATGTCAGCACAGGGTTGTATGTCAGCACAGGGTTGTATGTAGCACAGGGTTGTATTTCAGCACAGGGTTGTATGTCAGCACAGGGTTGTATGTCAGCACAGGGTTGTATGTAGCACAGGGTTGTATTTCAGCACAGGGTTGTATGTCAGCACATGGTTGTATGTCAGCACATGGTTGTATGTCAGCACAGGGGTGTATGTCAGCAGAGGGTTGTATGTCAGCACATGGTTGTATGTCAGCACAGGGTTGTATGTCAGCACAGGGTTGTATGTCAGCACAGGGGTGTATGTAGCACAGGGTTTTGTGTCAGAACAAGGTTGTATGTCTGCACAGGGTTGTATGTCAGCACAGGGTTGTATGTAGCACAGGGTTGTATGTCAGCACAGGGTTGTATGTCAGCACATGGTTGTATGTCAGCACAGGGTTGTATGTAGCACAGGGTTGTATGTCAGCACAGGGTTGTATGTAGCACAGGGTTGTATGTAGCACAGGGTTTTGTGTCAGCACAGGGTTGTATGTCTGCACAGGGTTGTATGTCAGCACAGGGTTGTATGTAGCACAGGGTTGTATGTAGCACAGGGTTGTATGTCAGCACAGGGTTGTATGTCAGCACAGGGTTGTATGTCAGCACATGGTTGTATGTCAGCACATGGTTGTATGTCAGCACAGGGGTGTATGTCAGCAGAGGGTTGTATGTCAGCACATGGTTGTATGTCAGCACAGGGTTGTATGTCAGCACAGGGGTGTATGTCAGCACAGGGGTGTATGTCAGCACAGGGGTGTATGTCAGCACAGGGGTGTATGTCAGCACAGGGTTGTATGTCAGCACATGGTTGTATGTCAGCACAGGGTGTATGTCAGCACAGGGGTGTATGTCAGCACAGGGTTGTATGTCAGCACAGGGTTGTATGTCAGCACATGGTTGTATGTCAGCACATGGTTGTATGTCAGCACAGGGTGTATGTCAGCACAGGGGTGTATGTCAGCACAGGGGTGTATGTCAGCACAGGGTTGTATGTCAGCACATGGTTGTATGTCAGCACAGGGTGTATGTCAGCACAGGGGTGTATGTCAGCACAGGGGTGTATGTCAGCACAGGGGTGTATGTCAGCACAGGGTTGTATGTAGCACAGGGTTTTGTGTCAGAACAAGGTTGTATGTCTGCACAGGGTTGTATGTCAGCACAGGGTTGTATGTCAGCACAGGGTTGTATGTCAGCACAGGGTTGTATGTAGCACAGGGTTGTATTTCAGCACAGGGTTGTATGTCAGCACATGGTTGTATGTCAGCACATGGTTGTATGTCAGCACAGGGGTGTATGTCAGCAGAGGGTTGTATGTCAGCACATGGTTGTATGTCAGCACAGGGTTGTATGTCAGCACAGGGTTGTATGTCAGCACAGGGTTGTATGTCAGCACAGGGGTGTATGTAGCACAGGGTTTTGTGTCAGCACATGGTTGTATGTCTGCACAGGGTTGTATGTCAGCACAGGGTTGTATGTCAGCACATGGTTGTATGTCAGCACAGGGTTGTATGTCAGCACAGGGGTGTATGTAGCACAGGGTTGTATGTCAGCACAGGGGTGTATGTCAGCACAGGGTTGTATGTCAGCACAGGGGTGTATGTCAGCACAGGGGTGTATGTAGCACAGGGTTGTATGTCAGCACAGGGGTGTATGTCAGCACAGGGTTGTATGTCAGCACAGGGGTGTATGTCAGCACAGGGGTGTATGTAGCACAGGGTTTTGTGTCAGCACAGGGGTGTATGTCAGCACAGGGGTGTATGTCAGCACAGGGGTGTATGTCAGCACAGGGGTGTATGTCAGCACAGGGGTGTATGTCAGCACAGGGTTGTATGTCAGCACAGGGGTGTATGTCAGCACAGGGGTGTATGTAGCACAGGGTTGTATGTCAGCACAGGGGTGTATGTCAGCACAGGGTTGTATGTCAGCACAGGGGTGTATGTCAGCACAGGGGTGTATGTCAGCACAGGGTTGTATGTCAGCACAGGGGTGTATGTCAGCAGAGGGTTGTATGTCAGCACATGGTTGTATGTCAGCACAGGGTTGTATGTCAGCACAGGGTTGTATGTCAGCACAGGGTTGTATGTCAGCACAGGGGTGTATGTAGCACAGGGTTTTGTGTCAGCACATGGTTGTATGTCTGCACAGGGTTGTATGTCAGCACAGGGTTGTATGTCAGCACATGGTTGTATGTCAGCACAGGGTTGTATGTCAGCACAGGGTTGTATGTCAGCACAGGGTTGTATGTCAGCACAGGGGTGTATGTAGCACAGGGTTTTGTGTCAGAACAAGGTTGTATGTCTGCACAGGGTTGTATGTCAGCACATGGTTGTATGTCAGCACAGGGTTGTATGTCAGCACAGGGTTGTATGTAGCACAGGGTTGTATGTCAGCACAGGGTTGTATGTAGCACAGGGTTGTATGTAGCACAGGGTTGTATGTAGCACAGGGTTTTGTGTCAGAACAAGGTTGTATGTCTGCACAGGGTTGTATGTCAGCACAGGGTTGTATGTAGCACAGGGTTGTATGTAGCACAGGGTTGTATGTCAGCACAGGGTTGTATGTCAGCACAGGGTTGTATGTCAGCACATGGTTGTATGTCAGCACATGGTTGTATGTCAGCACAGGGGTGTATGTCAGCAGAGGGTTGTATGTCAGCACATGGTTGTATGTCAGCACAGGGTTGTATGTCAGCACAGGGTTGTATGTCAGCACATGGTTGTATGTCAGCACAGGGTTGTATGTCTGCACAGGGTTGTATGTCAGCACAGGGTTGTATGTCAGCACAGGGTTTTGTGTCAGAACAAGGTTGTATGTCTGCACAGGGTTGTATGTCAGCACAGGGTTGTATGTAGCACAGGGTTGTATGTCAGCACAGGGGTGTATGTAGCACAGGGTTTTGTGTCAGAACAAGGTTGTATGTAGCACAGGGTTGTATGTCTGCACAGGGGTGTATGTCAGCACAGGGTTGTATGTAGCACAGGGTTGTATGTCAGCACAGGGGTGTATGTAGCACAGGGTTTTGTGTCAGAACAAGGTTGTATGTAGCACAGGGTTGTATGTCTGCACAGGGCTGTATGTCAGCACAGGGTTGTATGTCAGCACAGGGTTGTATGTAGCACAGGGTTGTATGTCAGCACAGGGTTGTATGTCAACACAGGGTTGTATGTCAACACAGGGTTGTATGTCAACACAGGGTTGTATGCCAGCACAGGGTTGTATGTCAGCACATGGTTGGATGGCTGCACAGCGTTGTATGTCAGCACATGGTTGGATGGCTGCACAGGGTTGTATGTAGCACAGGGTTGGATGTCAGCACAGGGTTGGATGCCAGCACATGGTTGGATGTCAGCACAGGGTTGGATGTCAGCACAGGGTTGGATGTCAGCACAGGGTTGGATGTCAGCACAGGGTTGGATGTCAGCACAGGGTTGGACGTCAGCACAGGGTTGGATGTCAGCACAGGGTTGGATGTCAGCACAGGGTTGGATGTCAGCACAGGGTTGGATGTCAGCACAGAGTTGGATGTCAGCACAGGGTTGGATGTCAACACAGGGTTGTATGCCAACACAAGGTTGTATGCCAACACAGGGTTGCATATCAGTACAGGGTTTGATGTAGCACAGGGTTGCATATCAGTACAGGGTTTGATGTAGCACAGGGTTGCATATCAGTACAGGGTTTGATGTAGCACAGGTTTGGATGTCAGCACAGGGTTGTATGCCAACACAAGGTTGTATGCCAGCACAGGGTTGGATGCCAGAACAGGGTTGGATGCCAGCACATGGTTGAATGTCAGCACATGGTTGTATGTCAGCACATGGTTGAATGTCAGCACATGGTTGTATGTCAGCACATGGTTGGATGGCTGCACAGGGTTGTATGTAGCACAGGGTTGGATGTCAGCACATGGTTGTATGTCAGCACAGGGTTGGATGTCAGCACAGGGTTGGATGTCAGCACATGGTTGTATGTAGCACAGGGTTGGATGCCAGCACATGGTTGTATGTCAGCACATGGTTGTATGTCAGCACATGGTTGTATGTCAGCACAGGGGTGTATGTCAGCAGAGGGTTGTATGTCAGCACATGGTTGTATGTCAGCACAGGGTTGTATGTCAGCACAGGGGTGTATGTCAGCACAGGGGTGTATGTCAGCACAGGGGTGTATGTCAGCACAGGGGTGTATGTCAGCACAGGGTTGTATGTCAGCACATGGTTGTATGTCAGCACAGGGTGTATGTCAGCACAGGGGTGTATGTCAGCACAGGGTTGTATGTCAGCACAGGGTTGTATGTCAGCACATGGTTGTATGTCAGCACATGGTTGTATGTCAGCACAGGGTGTATGTCAGCACAGGGGTGTATGTCAGCACAGGGGTGTATGTCAGCACAGGGTTGTATGTCAGCACATGGTTGTATGTCAGCACAGGGTGTATGTCAGCACAGGGGTGTATGTCAGCACAGGGGTGTATGTCAGCACAGGGGTGTATGTCAGCACAGGGTTGTATGTAGCACAGGGTTTTGTGTCAGAACAAGGTTGTATGTCTGCACAGGGTTGTATGTCAGCACAGGGTTGTATGTCAGCACAGGGTTGTATGTCAGCACAGGGTTGTATGTAGCACAGGGTTGTATTTCAGCACAGGGTTGTATGTCAGCACATGGTTGTATGTCAGCACATGGTTGTATGTCAGCACAGGGGTGTATGTCAGCAGAGGGTTGTATGTCAGCACATGGTTGTATGTCAGCACAGGGTTGTATGTCAGCACAGGGTTGTATGTCAGCACAGGGTTGTATGTCAGCACAGGGGTGTATGTAGCACAGGGTTTTGTGTCAGCACATGGTTGTATGTCTGCACAGGGTTGTATGTCAGCACAGGGTTGTATGTCAGCACATGGTTGTATGTCAGCACAGGGTTGTATGTCAGCACAGGGGTGTATGTAGCACAGGGTTGTATGTCAGCACAGGGGTGTATGTCAGCACAGGGTTGTATGTCAGCACAGGGGTGTATGTCAGCACAGGGGTGTATGTAGCACAGGGTTGTATGTCAGCACAGGGGTGTATGTCAGCACAGGGTTGTATGTCAGCACAGGGGTGTATGTCAGCACAGGGGTGTATGTAGCACAGGGTTTTGTGTCAGCACAGGGGTGTATGTCAGCACAGGGGTGTATGTCAGCACAGGGGTGTATGTCAGCACAGGGGTGTATGTCAGCACAGGGGTGTATGTCAGCACAGGGTTGTATGTCAGCACAGGGGTGTATGTCAGCACAGGGGTGTATGTAGCACAGGGTTGTATGTCAGCACAGGGGTGTATGTCAGCACAGGGTTGTATGTCAGCACAGGGGTGTATGTCAGCACAGGGGTGTATGTCAGCACAGGGTTGTATGTCAGCACAGGGGTGTATGTCAGCAGAGGGTTGTATGTCAGCACATGGTTGTATGTCAGCACAGGGTTGTATGTCAGCACAGGGTTGTATGTCAGCACAGGGTTGTATGTCAGCACAGGGGTGTATGTAGCACAGGGTTTTGTGTCAGCACATGGTTGTATGTCTGCACAGGGTTGTATGTCAGCACAGGGTTGTATGTCAGCACATGGTTGTATGTCAGCACAGGGTTGTATGTCAGCACAGGGTTGTATGTCAGCACAGGGTTGTATGTCAGCACAGGGGTGTATGTAGCACAGGGTTTTGTGTCAGAACAAGGTTGTATGTCTGCACAGGGTTGTATGTCAGCACATGGTTGTATGTCAGCACAGGGTTGTATGTCAGCACAGGGTTGTATGTAGCACAGGGTTGTATGTCAGCACAGGGTTGTATGTAGCACAGGGTTGTATGTAGCACAGGGTTTTGTGTCAGAACAAGGTTGTATGTCTGCACAGGGTTGTATGTCAGCACAGGGTTGTATGTAGCACAGGGTTGTATGTAGCACAGGGTTGTATGTCAGCACAGGGTTGTATGTCAGCACAGGGTTGTATGTCAGCACATGGTTGTATGTCAGCACATGGTTGTATGTCAGCACAGGGGTGTATGTCAGCAGAGGGTTGTATGTCAGCACATGGTTGTATGTCAGCACAGGGTTGTATGTCAGCACAGGGTTGTATGTCAGCACATGGTTGTATGTCAGCACAGGGTTGTATGTCTGCACAGGGTTGTATGTCAGCACAGGGTTGTATGTCAGCACAGGGTTTTGTGTCAGAACAAGGTTGTATGTCTGCACAGGGTTGTATGTCAGCACAGGGTTGTATGTAGCACAGGGTTGTATGTCAGCACAGGGGTGTATGTAGCACAGGGTTTTGTGTCAGAACAAGGTTGTATGTAGCACAGGGTTGTATGTCTGCACAGGGGTGTATGTCAGCACAGGGTTGTATGTCAACACAGGGTTGTATGTCAGCACAGGGTTGTATGTCAACACAGGGTTGTATGTCAACACAGGGTTGTATGTCAGCACAGGGTTGTATGTCTGCACAGGGCTGTATGTCAGCACAGGGTTGTATGTCAGCACAGGGTTGTATGTCAGCACAGGGTTGTATGTCAACACAGGGTTGTATGTCAACACAGGGTTGTATGTCAGCACAGGGTTGTATGTCAACACAGGGTTGTATGTCAGCACAGGGTTGTATGTCAGCACAGGGTTGTATGTCAGCACAGGGTTGTATGTCAGCACAGGGCTGTATGTCAGCACAGGGTTGTATGTCAGCACAGGGTTGTATGTCAGCACAGGGTTGTATGTCAGCACAGGGTTGTATGTCAGCACAGGGTTGTATGTCAGCACAGGGTTGTATGTCAGCACAGGGTTGTATGTCAACACAGGGTTGTATGTCAGCACAGGGTTGTATGTCTGCACAGGGCTGTATGTCAGCACAGGGTTGTATGTCAGCACAGGGTTGTATGTCAGCACAGGGTTGTATGTCAACACAGGGTTGTATGTCAACACAGGGTTGTATGTCAGCACAGGGTTGTATGTCTGCACAGGGCTGTATGTCAGCACAGGGTTGTATGTCAGCACAGGGTTGTATGTCAGCACAGGGTTGTATGTCAACACAGGGTTGTATGTCAACACAGGGTTGTATGTCAACACAGGGTTGTATGTCAACACAGGGTTGTATGTCAACACAGGGTTGTATGCCAGCACAGGGTTGTATGTCAGCACATGGTTGGATGGCTGCACAGGGTTGTATGTAGCACAGGGTTGGATGTCAGCACAGGGTTGGATGCCAGCACATGGTTGTATGTAGCACAGGGTTGGATGTCAGCACAGGGTTGGATGTCAGCACAGGGTTGGATGTCAGCACAGGGTTGGATGTCAGCACAGGGTTGTATGTAGCACAGGGTTGGATGTCAGCACATGGTTGGATGTCAGCACAGGGTTGGATGTCAGCACAGGGTTGGACGTCAGCACAGGGTTGGATGTCAGCACAGGGTTGGATGTCAGCACAGGGTTGGATGTCAGCACAGGGTTGGATGTCAGCACAGAGTTGGATGTCAGCACAGGGTTGGATGTCAACACAGGGTTGTATGCCAACACAAGGTTGTATGCCAACACAGGGTTGCATATCAGTACAGGGTTTGATGTAGCACAGGGTTGCATATCAGTACAGGGTTTGATGTAGCACAGGTTTGGATGTCAGCACAGGGTTGTATGCCAACACAAGGTTGTATGCCAGCACAGGGTTGGATGCCAGAACAGGGTTGGATGCCAGCACATGGTTGAATGTCAGCACATGGTTGTATGTCAGCACATGGTTGAATGTCAGCACATGGTTGTATGTCAGCACATGGTTGGATGGCTGCACAGGGTTGTATGTAGCACAGGGTTGGATGTCAGCACAGGGTTGGATGCCAGCACATGGTTGGATGTCAGCACAGGGTTGGATGTCAGCACAGGGTTGGATGTCAGCACAGGGTTGGATGTCAGCACAGGGTTGTATGCCAGCAAAAGGTTGGATGCTAGCACAGGGTTGGATGTCAGCACAGGGTTGGATGCTAGCACAGGGTTGTATGTCAGCACAGGGTTGGACGTCAGCACAGGGTTGTATGCCAGCAAAAGGTTGGATGCTAGCACAGGGTTGGATGTCAACACAGGGTTGCATATCAGCACAGGGTTGAATGTCAGCACAGGGTTGGGTGTAGCACAGGGTTGTATGCTAACACAAGGTTGTATGCCAGCACAGGGTTGGATGTCAGCACAGGGTTGGATGCCAGCACAGGGTTGTATGTCAGCACAGGGTCGGATGCCAGCATAGGGTTGGATGTCAGCACAGGGTTGGACATTTTCCCCAACAACCTTTGATATCTAATTATATCACATGTCCTAATTCAGATAGGGTAACTAGCCTTTCAGATAAGAGTAAAGAACAAGCAGCTGGACCCACATTCCCTTATGTTGCAAGCATTCTTTATCAGCTGGCTATGAGATCATGTCAGCATTCCCCGACCATACTCAATCACCAAAATGGTCAGATAAAGGTGAAGTATGACCAACATTTTTTGTTCTGTGTACTGGCGGCACCTTGCCATGTTTAAAGATGATAGTTTGTTACATTGTGCTACACATACTTTGCAGACGACAGTTTGTTACACTGTGCTTCCCATAGGACAAAGCCTGGAATTGTAGAGACCATGTGTTGCCCATGCAGCATAATCCCTCTCTCGGTCTACCTAGTTTACCTCAGAGGAAGGGTAACACCAATACATCTGGAACAAGACAAGCTGCAGAAGCTGCCGGATCAGCAAAGCAATGCTCTAACTGTCCACCTGTCAGAGCTTCGATCCTAGACCAGTTGCCAACCAAGGCTTAGGGCCTGGTCAAACATTTAGTCTTTAGGTTTCATTTCCTCGCATCAGAATAAGGGTTGTACCCTCCCAATTGTGCTCCTCCTCCCGAAACCAATGGCACAATGTGGGGTGTCAGGTTTGGAAAGCGCCGCCCAAGAGAAAGCAGGTAGTACTGTCTACTGTCATATGGCAGCTCAGTAATATCTGACTAAGACTTTGCCCAATGTATTTTAAACCAACCTTGACATTTTGTTGCATTTTTTAATTCTTCATTCAATTTTACATATATGTGAAGAGTTTCAGCAATCATGGTTTTCAATAGCGTTCAGGAAAAAATATTTAGCACAACCATGAAAATGAGATATGGCAATCATAACACAAAATTCAAAATGGCGGTGCCCATATAATAGTACTAAACTAAAGCGGACCTGTATTTATTTATAATTAGAACTGGCAATTTAACTACTAAAATTAAACAGAATTTTAGGTTTCATTTGTAGCAGTAATTTATCTGTGTACTTGTATAATTTTTCACCATTTCACATTACTGAAAATAATTTTGAAAGCCAGTTTTCAGACCCTTCTATCTAAACCTGTAACTACTGTAAGCACTGAGTACTTTTTTCTTAGCAGCGCAGCAGTACATACTTATTTAAATTAAATTAAATACTGTGAAACAAGTTATGGTTTTTTTTTAAAGTTAGTATGTAATTATTCATTGCTCACTTTTAGATACAGAATAGTGTAATTATAGAGCAGAAGTAGAAATCAATTATTAGCAAAATTGACTGCATAATTTATGCAGCAGTTACAAACTTATTTACCTTCATTATTGCATGATATTTAATCAACAAAATAGTACCGGTCTCCCTGGTCGAGGGGTTAGTAGCTTTCTCCGTAACCCCGAATACTCTTGTGGTTGACGTGAACGCACGAGAATTGGAAGTAGTTCGAGTCGCGTCAGTGACTTATGAGAGTATTTAGCCGGTCGCTCAGAAAGTCGTGGCATGCTGATGAGCGTAATCTAGCCGAGGAATCAACATACAGCTGAAAGATGCTGATGTTGACCACAATATCCTGAAACAGGATGGAAACTCGGGGGGGGGGGGGGGGGGGGGGATGCAATGGGTGCATCAAGACAATGTGAGTACATTTTCATGAATTGTTCTTTCACTTCTTCTTTCGTTCGCTTGAAATAGTCTATATCTGCAATGTCGTCTCTTGCATGAATTGAACTGTTTTTTTCAGTTCACACAGTGGTCCATAGAGTTTATCTTCCACTGTCGTCTCTCTAGGCCAGAAGGTTTGCCTAGATATGTTATATTTTGGGCAGTCTTGGAGTATGTGCTCTGCTGTCTGCGACGCCAATCCACATGTGCACATGGCTGTTTCACCAATCTTGAATTTTGTATACATGTGGTTGCGTAATCTATTGTGTCCTGTTCTGAGGCGCAGAATAATGACTTGTTCTGGTCTGTCCACAATGTGGTAGTCATCTTGAGCAGGTTTTGGTGGCTTTCTGACTGATTTGATCATTCTTTTCTTTTGGTGGTATGTAACGGGCACATCAGGCTGTTCCTCTTTGGCTCCTTCCTTAGCCAATTGATCAGCTCTGTCGTTTCCGGGTACTCCACAGTGGGATGGTATCCACTGTATGGTGACTTTATGCTGACTGCTAAGTTCAGAAAGTAGTGTCCTTAGTACTGGCAATTTCCCAGAGAGGAGCGCCTCGAGTACTGATTTTGCATCTGTTAGTAGCACCACAGGTTGTGTACCATTGCTGTTATTTAGTAATTTCTCTGTTGCTATCTTGATTGCCTCAATTTCGGCATCATAGTTATGGCAGTACTTTCCTGTCGGTACTCTGGCTGTGTCCCTAGTATTATTTGGGTATTCTATGTACACTCCCGCTCCTCCATTTCGAACAGCATTTTGTGCTGACCCATCTGTGTAGACTCGGATCCAGAGGTCCTGTGGGTATTCTTCATCAAGGAAGCTGAGAGTGGCTGTTCTGCGCTGCACACTGTTCTGTTCTTCCTTGTCAAATATTCCTCTCACTTTTGTCTGGATTTGTAACGATAGTCTATGCTCATCTTTCCATGGAGTTCGCTCTGGAATAGTTGTTAGGGGGATACCAACTGTGGGCAGATCAGTGGTTTCTCTGCAGAGTCGTTTGGCCTGGTGGATAAAACTACTTCTTTTCAACCGCCCCATAGCTAGGTTTTCAAATCTGTTCTTCATAGGGTGGCCTGGCAAGCTGAGGAACTTTTCTGCTTGTATTAGCGTTTTCGTATCTCTGCGCTCACTCAGTGCTTGTGTCCTCCCCATCTTCTCCATTTCCACTATAGGGGTTGATCTCATCCCTCCTGTGGTGACTCTAAGTGCTTGATTTTGCACCTTGTCCAGCTCTTGTAGTGTGGTATTTGATGCTGAACACCACGCAGTTGACCCATATTCCAGGTGTGGTCGTATGCTCTGTTGGTAAACTTTGCTAAGTATTTTCGTACTGGCTCCCCATGTGGTTCCACTTAGCTTTCTCAGGATGGCTATTTTCCTTCTGACTTTTGCTACTGCTTTGTTGATGTGCTTTCTCCATGTCAGCTTGCCATCAAATGTTACTCCAAGGTATGTTGGTTCTTTATCTTCTCTTAGGGGTGTTCCATTTATCTGGATGATCCCTGCGTTTTGTTTTGGAGAGAGGGTAAATAGGGTGGTGCTGCACTTGTCAGTGTTTATGCTGACACACCATCTATTTGCCCATGCAGCAAATGTATCTACAGCTCTTTGTAGCAATCTGGTGGCCACTGATGCATATTCATTTGTGCTCCATAGAACCAGGTCATCGGCGTACATTGCCGCTTTAATTCCATGCGGTAGGTGAGCAACAAGATCATTGATGAAGATTAGAAAAAGTGTGGGGGACAAGACTCCGCCCTGGGGGACACCGTGACGCAGTAGTACTTTCTTGCTCTTGAGTCCGTCTATCTGTACTCGGGCTCTTCTGTTGTGCAAGTATGCTTTCACCCATTTGTACATTCTTCCATTGACTTTGCAGTTTCTCAGTTTCTTCATCAGACCTTCTTTCCAGACTTTGTCAAAGGCTTTCTTCAGATCTATCCATGCCGCAAGCACCAGCTTCTTCTCTTGGAATGCATCCTCAATTTCTTGAGAGAGGTAGGTTGTCTGATCTTCCGTAGAGTAGCACTGCCTAAAGCCAGCCTGCTGTGGCACAAGGATGTTTTTACTTTCAATGTACCACTGCAGTCTGTGATTGATGATGCGCTCCAGTGTTTTGCAGAGACAGCTGGTGAGGCTAATTGGTCTGTAGCTAGAGGCAATGGAACCATCTTTCCCTGATTTTAGGAGGGGTATCATGATTGCTTCTCTCCAGGCTTGTGGAACACTGCCTAAGGTCCAGCTGTTATTGAAGATCTGCAACAGCTTTGTTTTGGCCTCTGTTCCTAGGTTCCTGATCATTTCATTGGAGATACCATCAGCTCCTGGTGACTTTCTCATTTTCAGTTTTGATATGGCTAGCTCCAGTTCGCTGATTGTGATGGGTGCCTCCAGAACCTCATGTACTATTTCCTTCTGTCCTGTATGTTGTCGTTTCTCTCGAATCTCTTGTTGTTTCTCTGGACTAATTTTGATATTGCTATCTTGTGCGAACGAGTCCGCAAAATGGTCAGCTGCTTGCTTTCTTGTTAAGATTTTTCCATCTTTATGTAGTGCAATTTTTGAGTTTCTCCCTGTGCCCTCGTCATTAAGCTGTTTTATTAGCTTCCACAATTTCCTTGTGTCTCTTTCAAAGTTCAGAGACTCCGTTTTCTCCTGCCAGCTTTTCCGTCTAGCCTGCAGCTTGGCCCTTTGAAATTTGGCTTTTGCATGCTGGAATTTATTGTGGTGCTCTTGGCTGGGTGTGGCCTCTGCTTGCTTTCTACACACTTCAACATCATTATGCAACTGTTCCAGTTCACTACTCCAGTAGGGTTTATATTGTTTACGGGCTCCTCTTGGTACTGTTTCTCGCGCTGCCTGTAGTATGCATTTCCCAAACTCTTCAACTGCTTTATTTATGTCTTTCTCAGTGTTCAGGTTTCTAACCAGTATGCTGGTGCGATGCTTGTACATTGCCCAGTCTGCTTTCTTGTAGTTCCACCTCGAGAGGGTGCTGCTTTCACTTACAAGCTCATTTTCTACGGTTAGAAAGACTGGCCGATGGTCACTGCCACCAAGTTGTTTCCCAACAGTTCGTGTAATGTTCCACTCCAGGTCTGGTGAATGAAAAGCCAGGTCAGGTGTAGTTGTAGAGTGCCATGATCTCGAGTAGAAAGTATGTGGGTCGGACGGCTTGTTAATCAACATGAATCTATTCTCATCTTGCCAGTCTTCCAGTCTCTCTCCTCTCTGGTCCATGTGATCATAGCCCCAGCTCTGCGAGTGGCTGTTGAAATCGCCACACACAATCATTTTTTCTTTTAGTGGTAGAGTGTCCAGTGCCTGTGGGCGGTCACTTGGACAGTAGTAATTGATCAGATGTAGATCTGTATTACCTGTCTTAAGTTTAAGTGTCTGATACTCAGCCCCTTCCATGTAGACTTTGATTTGGGAAGCCATGATGTTATTTCTTACAAGGGTCAGTATCCCACCTTTTTGCCTGTTCTTTCGGTCAGATCGGTAACACTCGTAGCCTCTGATTTTGAAGGCTATATTTTCATTGAGGTGAGTTTCTTGCAAGCAACATATGCTTACTTTTTCTTGGTCCAAGATTTTTTCTAATTCTATTTTTTTGTTGCTGACTCCCTCCGCATTCCAGTGCATTATTTTAAGTCTTCGTTTAGTATGGCCAGTCATCCTATTCTCATGTCCCCTGGCTCCACAGGACATCTGAGAAGGACCTCCAGTAGTTGGGGTTGGACCCTTTCGAGACATAGGGCCCGGCACTGCACCTGCCTGGGGGTCCAAAGCAGGGCGAGCACCATAACGATTAGCAGTAGTCGACATATTCCATTTTGCGTGATTGCGTGGCATCCTGATTTCTGTGGTGCGCCTCTTGGCTGGTTGCCTCCGTCTTCAGCACCTTTCTTTGTTAGAGCAGACTGTGGTCTCACTCGAGTGTAGATGTGTACGCGCGCACACACCTGTCTGCGCATGCATGTACGTGCATACACATCTAGAGCATACTGGTTATTTTCCGGCGCCAGAGACTCGCCGTCGCCCCTTCTCCTGTTAGTTTAAACAGGTCCGCCACGTGAAGGCCAGGAGTTGGACTTTTGTGCATAGGTTATGTATTCACGAGCCATTGAGGTATTTGAGCAATGTTGGGCGCTCACCCCAACACCGCGCCTCGGCTACATACAGCAACATTTGGAACCCGTTCTTTCACTAATAATGGACATTTCACATGACATTTAATTAATATAAATGGGCAGCTATGTTTAACTGTTAATTAGGTCACAGCACATCCTATAGAAAATTCGTAAAAGTTGAGTGCATTTTTCTCGGAGACTCAGAGACTCTCATGCTTTATATGATGCTTTCGGCAAGCGGCCTTGGGAAAGAGAGACCGAGCCATATGGGGTGAAACCTGGCACAATGAAGTCAATCTTCTTGATCCTCTCGACATCCTATTGAAAGAGGAATGTGACCTTTACTTTCCTTTTACCAAAACACAATAAAATATACATCTTGCCAGGTTTATTAGCAATGCGACAGACTTTTAATGAATAATAAACAATTGGCAGCCATTTTTAATTATTAATTAGGTCACGCATATAATATCAAAAAATAGATACTATGTCAAGTTAGGCCCCGGACGCAATGATATATATTATATGGCACTATGTTGTCTGTTTAAAAATAAACAAGCCACAGTAATAGAAGGCAGAGTTGTCAGCTAAAAAACAAAATCCCCCATTTCTTAAGATGCCTTTGCACTTCCCGGTTGTGGATCAGGACACAAAAATATTAATAATAATACCACCTTAGAATTAACGTATAATTAGCAATTTCAGAATTATCGCCCTTTTTTTTAGCTCTTCACTTTTTTGTGTGTAATTTTGCGAACTTTTTCCTGCGTCCTCGAACGATCACTTCCGGTTTGACATGGACTGCTAAAAGAACAAAAAAAACGAAAGCAGTGTGGTACGATCAAAGGGGAAGTTATTCTCATATATTAAGAAGTGGTTCTGCTAGCTAACCGCTAAGTTATTATATAAAAAAAACGATTTATTTGGATTATATTTGGTTCTTTTCACGATTAGTAAGGTAATTTGTTTTATAACTCATGTAATTGAACATTCCCTTCATTTTTTCTTCCATATTTGAATTCCCCGTTCAATTTTACATAAATATGAAGAGTTTCAGCATTCCAGGTGTTTGCAGACGTTCAGGACAAAATATTTAGTGACATGGCCACGGCCGGCCGTCATACTCATACTCCGATTGCGACGCCGATACAATAAACTATAGAGCGGACCTGTATTTATTTACAATTAGAACTGGTAATTTAAGTACTAACATTAAACAGAATACAAGTGTCATGTGTAGCAGTAATGTATGTATCTATCTGTGTACGTGCATGATGATATTTCAGCATTTTACATGACTGAAAATAATTTTGAAAGCCAGTTTTCAGACCCGTCTGTAAACTTGTAAGAAGATGTTTAAGATGTTAAGTAAGGAGTACTTTTTTTCTAAGCTGCGCTGCAGCACTTAATTATTTTAAATTTAAATACAGTACTGTAAAATAAGTTATGTTTTAAATAAGTTAGTATTTAATTTTTAATTGCTGACTATTATTTATTAATTAATTATTAGATACAGAAAAAAGAAGTCTGAGAAGTAGAAATCGATTTTTAGTGAACTGTTAATTATTTAATATTTTAATTTTTTATTATTTAATATCTTAATAATTAATTAACTGCTGCTTAATTTATGCAGCAGTCACAAACTTAGTTACTTACATTAATGTTTATAATATTTAGTCAACAAAAGAAAGCTGTCGCAATGCAGTTAGTACTCATCTCATCTCATCATGTTCCTCTTGTACCTTGCGGTGTCGAGGTGAAGTATAAACTTCGTGAGAGTGCCTGATTATGGGCTTCATATATCGATATTCCCATGGATTCTGCTATTCCCTCCGTCCAACGTTTACGTGGTCGGCCTCTTCCTCTGTTTCCATCTGGTCTGTACATCATTGCTTGTTGTGGCATGCTGTTGACTGGTAACCTACTTGCATGGCCAAACCATTTAACTTTCTGCTTTCTAATAAAATCTAGTGCTGCTTTAACCCCCACTTTAGTCAGTCCGTTTATACTTCTTAGTTTTTCTACGAGCAGTATGAAGATCCCCTGCCGGCTTGCTAGGCCAGTCACAGGTTTAGGACACAAATCTGACCACAGGGAGTCCATCCCCTATGGCGAGCCATAGCCCCGTTAGCCCATGACCTCACGGTCATGGTTGCCCGGTCTGCACCACGTGGAGGTAGGGGTTGACTTGTGTAGTCTGCGGGTCATCGGCAGGCAACTAATTTTCGCTCTTCACCCCTCCTGGGAGAGGCTAGCCGATCCTAACCCTGCTGTCTGCAGGGTCAGGCGCATTCCACACCTTGCAGTTAGTACATTAAGACAATATGATACATTTTCATGAATTATTCTTTCACTAACGACGAACATTTCACATGACATTTAATTAATATAATAAATGTGCAGCTATTTTTAACTAGCAATTAGGTCACAGCACATCATAACAAAAAGTCTTATAAGTCAATTGCATCTTTGTCAGAAACTCTGAGACTCTTGTGCTTTGTACGATGCTTTGACCAGGCCGCTGTGGGGAAAGAGACTGAGCAAACCTGGTGCAATGAAGTTGATCCTCTCATTCCTCTCGACATTCTATCGAAAGAGGAATATTACCTTTACTTTCCTGTTACCAAATCATAAGTAGAAACCCCATTTTAAAATATTCTCTGTATAGGCAAATATTAATAATAATCATCATAAAGTGCCGGCTGGCGTAGGCGTTCATGGCTTTCCACAATCTCGGTCTTTGGTGTTCTGAATCCTAATACTAAATTATATTATACACCTGCGTTATACACCTGAGAGAAGTGAGGAGTCTCGTTCATGTCAACGAACCAGGCAAGCTAATACAGGAAAGTACTCTTACTAATAATTTACATAAATTAAAAAGATTAGTTGTGAAACATAAACAGCAATTAACCAAAGAATGGCCATCACTTGTGACACTCTTTCTTGAACCATTTCCTGTGACATTCAAGATTCTGCCTGTCACACCTACTTTGCCACAGCCTGTGTCAATTTGATAAAACAATTCAGGTGCACACCTTCCTGTGGTGAGTTTCTATATATTTGAATAACGAAGACACAAACAATAGATTGCACGATTTATTGCCTGGCATATTTCGCTGCATCTCGTCAGGTACATACTGCAGAAATCTGAAAATATAAAAAATATTAAATTACACAGAGTAATGAAGCTTACATAAAAGAATAATGAAAAACAAATGCCTACACAAAATACAATAAATAATCACGGAGAAGACCCTCCAGTGACTACATTGTTAATTAGGTCACGACACACCCTATAAAAAAAATAAATAATGCGTCAAGTTAGGCCTCGCCGCCCCGGACGCAATGATATATGGCACAACGTTGTCCGTTTAAAAATAAACAAGCCATGGTAATAGAAGGCAAATAATAAACAGTTGGCGGCCATTTTAAATTGTTAATTAGGTCACGGCACACCCTATAAAAAAAATAAATAATACGTCAAGTTAGGCCTCGCCGCCCCGGACGCAATGATATATGGCACAACGTTGTCCGTTTAAAAATAAACAAGCCACGGTAATAGAAGGCAGAATTTCTCAAGTTTCCAATCTTAGGGCCGCGATAAATCCTGACTTATCAGTTAATTTATCATTGGACTTCCTGGTATTAAATTACATCACCATATAATTTATAACTCCGCTTAGAATCAACGTACAGTCTTCGTTGAGATACCGTTGGATTCGTCTTGTCAAGCTCTATCTAACTGGTATGATTTCATAAGTAAAAACCCAATTTTTAAATATTGACCAAAATTGCTAGTATAATTACTATTCATTGCGTTGGATTCGTCTGGTAAAGCTGTATCCAACTGTGATTATTTCATAAGTAAAAACCCAATTATTTATATATGTATATATATATATGCTATCAATATTCTTCAAATACTTGTCTGACGATGCCCCTAAAATGAAAAAAAAAGTAAAAGCACTGGTGACAAAGACAAAATGTACGTATAATTTATTGGGCAGGCTGTGACGACAGCGACGTTCTGCGAGGCATTTGTTACCTGATGCCGACATTATCATATCCCACGGGTAAACATGGACATCACCATCACAGAGCCGACATTATCCACAATTATACACAAGCACAAACCTGTCAGGCCACACAACAACCGGCCCTGTCAACGGTGGCCACGGATAGTCGGTGGTGAGCAGGCCGGCAGTTGTAGCAGTCTAGCCCCGTGCCAGGTTGGTTGCCAGCAGTGTGTGAAGGTACAGGGGTGGAAATGTTCATGGGAGGGGGACTTTGTCTGACGATCAGATGCCTCTTTCTGTGCTTGCTTCACGGTAGACTATACACAGCTACCAAGAAATTTGTTTGATGTCAAAGTAGATGTTTACAAAGTGTGAGTTTGTAGAATGTAAACTGGTCAACTGAGCTACCATCATTTGCACAACGTGCTCACTATAAAAGAAGTATTCGGTGCATAAATATGATCATTCGCACAACATGATCACTATAGAAGAAGTAGTTGGGGCATAAAGATGATCATTTGCGCCACGTGCTCACTATAGAAAAGCAGTTGGGAAATAAATATGATCATTTGCGCCACGTGCTCACTATAAAAATAGCAGTTGTGACATTAATATGATCATTTGCGCAACGTGCTCACTATAGAAAAAGCGGTTGTGACATTAATATGATCATTTGCGTCACGTGCTCACTATAGAAAAAGCAGTTGTGACATTAATATGGTCATTTGCGCCACGTGCTCACTCTATAGAAGGCAGTAAGGACATAAAGATGATCATTTGCGCCACGTGCTCACTATAGAAAAAGCAGTTGGGAAATAAATATGATCATTTGCGCCACGTGCTCACTATAGAAAAAGCAGTTGGGAAATAAATATGATCATTTGCGCAACGTGCTCACTATAGAAAAAGCATCTGTGACATTAATATGATCATTTGCGCCACGTGCTCACTAGAGAAAAAGCAGTTGTGACATACATTTAATCATTTGCGCCACGTGCTCACTATAGAAAAAGCAGTTGGGAAATAAATATGATCATTTGCGCCACTTGCTCACTATAGAAAAAGCATTTGTGACATTAATATGATCATTTGCGCCACGTGCTCACTCTATAGGAGGCAGTTATGACATAAATATGATCATTTGCGCCACGTGCTCACCATAGGAAAAGCAGTTGTGGCATTAATATGATCATTTGCGCCACGTGCTCACTCTATAGGAGGCAGTAAGGACATAAAGATAATTATTTGCGACACGTGCTCACTATAGAAAAAGCAATTGTGACATTAATATGATCATTTGCGCCACGTGCTCACTCTATAGGAGGCAGTAAGAACATAAAGATGATCATTTACGCCACGTGCTTGCTATAGAAAAAGCAGTTGTGACATTAATATGATCATTTGCGCCACGTACTCACTATAGAAAAAGCAGTTGTGAAATTAATCTGATCATTTGCGCGACGTGCTCACTCTATAGGAGGCAATAAGGACATAAAGATGATCATTTGCGCCACGTGCTCACTATAGAAAAAGCAGTTGTGACATTAATATGATCATTTGTGCCACGTGTTCACTCTATAGGAGACAATAAAGACATAAAGATGATCATTTGCGCCACGTGCTCACTCTATAGGAGGCAGTACGGACATAAAGATGATCATTTGCGCCACGTGCTCACTATAGAAAAAGCAGTTGTGAAATTAATCTGATCATTTGCGCGACGTGCTCACTCTATAGGAGGCAATAAGGACATAAAGATGATCATTTGCGCCACGTGCTCACTATAGAAAAAGCAGTTGTGACATTAATATGATCATTTGTGCCACGTGTTCACTCTATAGGAGACAATAAAGACATACAGATGATCATTTGCGCAACGTGCTCACTATAGAAAAAGCAGTTGTGACATTAACATGATCATTTGTGCCACGTGTTCACTCTATAGGAGACACTAAGGACATAAAGATGATCATTTGCGCCACGTGCTCACTGTAGAAAAAGCAGTTGTGACATTAATATGATCATTTGTGCCACGTGTTCACTCTATAGGAGATAGTAAGGATATAAAGATGATCATTTGCGCTACGTGCTCACTATAGAAAAAGCAGTTGTGACATAAATATGATCATTTGCGCCACCTGCTCACTCTATAGTAGGCAGTAAGGACATAAAGATGATCATTTGCGCCACGTGCTCACTATAGAAAAAGCAGTTGCGACATTAATATGATCATTTGTGCCACGTGTTCACTCTATAGGAGACAATAAAGACATACAGATGATCATTTGCGCAACGTGCTCACTATAGAAAAAGCAGTTGTGACATTAATATGATCATTTGTGCCACGTGTTCACTCTATAGGAGACAATAAGGACATAAAGATGATCATTTGCGCCATGTGCTCACTATAGAAAAAGCAGTTGTGACATTAATATGATCATTGCACCACGTGCTCACTCTATAGGAGGCAGTAAGGACACAAAGATGATCATTTGCGCCACGTGCTCACTATAGAAAAATTAGTTGTGACATTAATATTATCATTTGCGCCACCTGCTCACTCTATAGTAGGCAGTAAGGACATAAAGATGATCATTTGCGCCACGTGCTCACTATAGAAAAAGCAGTTGCGACATTAATATGATCATTTGTGCCACGTGTTCACTCTATAGGAGACAATAAAGACATACAGATGATCATTTGCGCAACGTGCTCACTATAGAAAAAGCAGTTGTGACATTAATATGATCATTTGTGCCACGTGTTCACTCTATAGGAGACACTAAGGACATAAAGATGATCATTTGCGCCATGTGCTCACTATAGAAAAAGCAGTTGTGACATTAATATGATCATTGCACCACGTGCTCACTCTATAGGAGGCAGTAAGGACACAAAGATGATCATTTGCGCCACGTGCTCACTATAGAAAAATTAGTTGTGACATTAATATTATCATTTGCGCCACCTGCTCACTCTATGGGAGGCAGTAAGGACATAAAGATGATCATTTGCGCCACGTGCTCACTATAGAAAAAGCAGTTGCGACATTAATATGATCGTTTGTGCCACGTGTTCACTCTATAGGAGACACTAAGGACATAAAGATGATCATTTGCGCCACGTGCTCACTATAGAAAAAGCAGTTGTGACATTAATATGATCATTTGCGCGACGTGCTCACTCTATAGGAGACAATAAGGAAATAAAGATGATCATTTGCTCAACGTGCTCATTCTAGAGGAAGCATTTGCATAAAAAAATATGATCATTTGCGCAATGTGCTCACTATAGAATAGGCAGTTGAGATCATATTTATGCCCCAGTTGCCTCTTCTATTGTGATCACGTTGCGCAAATGATGATATTTATGCCCCGACTACTTCTTCTGTAGTGAGAACGTTGCGCAAATGTTCATATTTATGCCCCAACTCCCTCTTCTATAGTGAGCACGTTGCGCGAATGATCATATTTATGCCCCAACTGCCTCTTATACTGTGAGCATGTTGTGCAAATGATCATATTTATGCCCCAACTGCCTCTTATACTGTGAGCATGTTGTGCAAATGATCATATTTATGCCCCAACTCCCTCTTCTATAGTGAGCACGTTGCGCAAATGATCATATTTATTCCCCAACTGCCTCTTCTGTAGTGAACACGATGCGCAAATGAACATATTTATGCCCCAACTGCCTCTTCTATAGTGAGCACGAAGCGCAAATGATCATATTTATGCCCCAACTGCCTCTTCTATAGTGAGCACGAAGCGCAAATGATCATATTTATGCCCCAATTGCCTCTTCTATTGTGATTAACATTATTCTTGTACTACTTTTAACGAACTGCACTGATTTTTGTATGTGGATTAGCTGTCCCTATTACCCAGTGTCCCTGGCCATCAGGCGAACCCACTCGGTCTTGTGAGGTAACTCGGGTTATGACTCCGGGTGTCTTTCTTCTGCCCATGTATCCTTCTCTACAGTCTTCTGGTATTTCTTCAGATTCTCAGACTGCTAAATAATATTCGCAGCAGTTCAAATGAGGTCCCTATGTTGGCTTTCATAGCTTCTGCTGGGATACCGTCTGGACCAACGCCTTTCTCATCTTTTGTTAGCTTTTCTGATGCCCTCTTTTAGTGGTTTTTCACAGTCGACAACAAGCTCCATTTCTACATACTGGATATAAGAGGGTCATTTGGTACTTGTCTATTCAGAAATTCCTCAAAGTATTCAGCCCATCTGTTCAATTGATCTTTATATTTAGTCAGAAATTTCTATTACTATTTTTTAGAAATCCGCTTGATTGATTATATTTTTTCTACTAATTTCCTTGTGGTGCTGTAACGGTCGCTGTTATTGTCTGTTGTTGTAGCATCTTCTGTCCTTCTTGCCAGGGCATCTAAATATTGTGTTTACAGTGTTGTATTGAGATGTACACCACGGCTTCTCTCTCGCCATGTAAGTTCTACACAGCAAGAGAGACGCAATGGGTTACAGCTTAATTATCCTTGCTGCGTCATTTCATATCACTTGGATCAAGGGCGGCCAGGTTACAAACAGCTTTATAACACAGTATACCACCCATCTTTAACATTTCGATTATAAGCTTAGACAATGTCGCTGCACTGGGGCCTTGATCTGACGATACGTGGTGTGATAACTATCCTTAAATACTCTATTTTATAAGTACAGCAAGAGTGAAGCAGTGCATTTATTTTTTTTTTTTTAAGAAGGGCTCACTGTTTCCCCAGGGTCACACTTTCTTATCATCTACTCTTCATATTTTTCCACTTCTGCCGCCTCTCTCCACTTGCCCGTGGTGGACTACTTATCACCCCTCCCTGCTAAATGTTCTGAATTTTTAATGAACATCCTCCGCCCCACCCCGAACACACATCCTCACGCACACACACACACACACACGCACACGCACGCACACATACACATACACCCACACACACACTAACACGCACCCTTCGACTGTCTGCTATATGACACTACTTCTGTCAGAATTGACCCTGTTTCATAGTTGAAGCATTCGAGTTCAGTACTACACATTTTATTTCACTCTGCTTATTTTTATTTCACATGATTCTAAAATAATATGCCTGAATAGAATCACTACTTTCCCCTACGTTGTTATTGTGTCGTTGAGTTCTCTTACTGTTGGCTGATGAAGCCTGCCCCCCCCCCCCCCCCCCAACGTCCTCTGTGTCTTGTAATTGTACGTTGTAAGGTTGTACAATACATAGTTCTAACACTCCAGGTGGACATTCTGGAGATGTTCACAGGTAAGACGAAGTCAGTTGCGATTGAGACTCCTTATAACTTTCCTCGCACCGGGTCATGATTACTCTCAGAGAGGAGACTCCTTGTGGCTTTCCTCGCATTAGGTCATGCTTTCTCTCAGAGAAGAGCCTCTTTTCACGCCGGCTGTCTGAGTAATGTTCCTTTTCCTTGTCTGTAAACTTGTGTACAGTTTGTGTGATTTTTCAGCTCAAAGTTTCTGGGATAGCCAGTCGCAAGCCACACACCCCCCCCCCCCTCCTTAGCCACCGCTTAAGACATGTATGATAGGTTACAGTATTATCATTCTAGGCTGCATTGATGGGCTCGGTAAACACGGGCGACATTCTGTTCCATTCAGCCACAAGTAAACAGCCATCACGTGCCATGCTGTGTAAACACTTAATAAAGCAAAGGAGGTCACAATCACATAAACTAAATGCCAGACTACGTTTGTTAACCAACTATTAGTCTCACTGCAACCACTCTGTCCCCGTCATTTCTTCATCTGTTATTTTAGACATAATGTTATTATGGTCTTCTGGTTTTGTTATTTCAAATAGAAGCTATATTATAAATGATCATGCAAACACCGCCCTGACTTCTACCACAATCAGCTATCAAGGGTCTGTGCCTTCACAATTTCCACCCTTCGTGTTCCTAGTCAGCTGCAGGCCATTTGGAGGCAGACAGCTTTGCGTTGATTTTCACAATAGTATTGAAGTAGCGCAACACGGCTCAACAGGATGTTTGGCTGGCGCAACGACTAGAACTCCTCCCCCATAGCTGGTGCATGCTGGGGAATAGACCCGGCTGGAAATTGGAGCACTATTTGCCTCACAGTTTAGTTGAGTGGGAGTCCCCGCTGAAGGCGGACGCGTCAGCCCGAACTGAAGTAAAGGGGGGGGGGGGGGGGAGAAACTGTCCCCTCACACCACCTCCATCCAGATGCATGATTGAGATACGAGCATGACCAAGTTGGGTCACAGAATGCTTGGTGGACAAGTGCACAAACTTGTAATGAAGTCAAACAGGCGGCTAAACCCGCAAGGCATTTCTGCTGGAGCTGATGCAAGATTGTTGAGGATGTAATTCCCCAAGCATAGAAGGGAACATCCCGGGTCCTTATTTACCCCCATTTTTCCTTACCCCTATCCTTGGTTATCCCCATTTTCCCTCACTGATCCCATAGTCGAGCCCTCCACACCTTAGATTGTCACTGTGTGGTTAAAGGTGTAGTTCCCGGTTCGACTTGTTTGAGAGCTTCACACTCATGTTTATACTCCTATTTTTGAAGTTGTGGTCTGTTATAGTAATGTGTCCCAGTTAGTTTGGGGACATGACTTTCTCTGGTGGCATTAGGCACAATATTGGATTTGGCTGAGGCACAGGGGTCCAATAATATCTGGAGCTCAATCCACTGATTTTCCGCTGTGTACTAAAGGGATCCATAGTGTTGTGTTGTGTGTCTCAGGATGGTGAGTCCCGTCTCCGCACTGTAAGGTTCATACCCAGATTTAGAGTTGTGTTCTTGTTGTTTCTCAAGTGATGGTCTCTCTGTTGTCCGGTCAAGGTCAGCTGGCTGTATAGGTATCAGAGCAGGGTCTTAGGAGTACTCTGTAGGCTCGGCCACAACAGGCAAAGGTCTGGCTATATGCGGCAGATTGCCTATATAATGTAGAATGTGATGAGAAGTATCAATTGTCCTTGCTAATGGGAGTTGTGCTGTGTCATCCGCGCAGTCGTGTATATGTGCTACGGGACTGTACAAAATAAAGACTCACGCATATTGTTCTTATCTTGTTTGTCTAGTCCTTGTTGTTGTATTATGTTTAGTTTTTGTTGTTCTAGTAATGTTAGTTCTTGTTTGTTCCACTCATTAATGTTGGTTCAGCCCATCTCAGTGACCCATTGTCTGGAATATGCATTAAGGCATAGTTCCCCGCTAAGAACTCTTAAAATCTTCTTTCTAACTCTCTATTGTTAACTGGGGAGAATATATAAAGTGCTCTTTTTCTCTTTCTTCTTATTATCTTTTTCTTCTCTCGCCCACTAAAAGTCAGTGTTGTGCTTCTTTGTCTTTGAACACCAAAGAATAGGAAACTATGTCCTCCTATCCTTTAATTATATTCCTCTTCCTGTTACAGTATGAAAGTCAGCCGTTCAGAATTTAATGGCAAACTCACAAAAAAGCTAACAAATGCTGTATCTGATTGCGGCATCCCGTGGAAAGACATGCCCCAAAAAAAAAAAAACGTGTTAGATCAATGGTCTGGGAGGGAAGGAGTTAATATACAGCGAGAGAGACCCGCCACGGCCGCTGACCTGGCCACAACCGGAAGGAGAAAACAGCGGCAGACTTGAACTTGGAACTCTTCGTTGTTGGGGGATTTGAGGCAGGACTCTTGTAACTTCTAGAACTTGTGAGTCTTCTTGTGTTTGCTGTACCGTGTTGTGAACTCACACCAGACACCCAATACAACAAGCAACTGACACGGACTGGTCCCTCTGTGGTTACACTATCAGCACGGGTGCCATCTCCGTAACGACTTCGATGCCATCATGTCCAATGTGTCGTGTTTTCCAATGACGATATCATAACGGTTATGACGCACATTACATTAGAGTGATAGCATGCCCCATCAGATTTTAAATTTGAGTATTTACTAATGAGACCACCACCGAAAGATAGGCATTGAGAAACCGAATCTAACGGTACCAAGATGATGCATGTATGTCAATTAGAAGCGAAGATATGCATTGCTGCTTACTTGCATAATGCATCTTTGAGTGTCGTGATTGTAAACGCAGAAATTGAAACAAAAAGATCTCTCTGCGCATCTTTTTTTCGTGTCCAGCTCATGGTCAAGAAGAATTTATCAAAATTTATGTTCTTATTAGCGTAGCTTGTTTATTTTTAAACGAACATCCTATTGGCAACCATACATCATTGCGATCGGTGCAGCAAAGCCTAACTGCTCATGTCATCTATTATTAAAAGTGATGTAACGTTATCTAATTAGCATATAAAAATGGCAGCCAATTAGTTGTTATATTAATTAATTACCACGTGCATTATTTATATTAGCTTTAAACCCTGGCAAGTTGTATCTTGTATTCTGCGGAATGATGCAATGCATGTAACGTGTTATATCCTGTTTAGATAGTATGCAACGTTATCTAATTAGCATATAAAAATGGCCGCCAATTAATTATTATTGCAGTGATGTATGGTTGCTATTAGATGTTTAACAAATATAAAAGTTTCTTTTGCAGACTGGCCACGATATGAAAAAAATTTGCAGAAAGAAATACAGAAAGACAGCATGATCGACCACAGTTGTACTAACAGTAATGTGGATATTTAAGGATTAAGGATATACATAATCATCAGTACGGAGTGAGTTCCCTTGAAGCAAGATGGCGGGACATTTCTTCGTCCCGTAAAATGGAACGTGTTTTTTCCGAAATGTGTATGGATTAAGTGTTTTTTTCGTGGTGAAATGGAGTTCGGACCGTGCAACGGAGTTCGTGCACGCGCGTCCGGTCTTCTTTTGGCGTATCATCGGCGCCCGGTGGCGATAGTTAAGCCTAACATGACGACCAGACGACCAGCTAGGACACAACGTGGTAAGAGGGCGGGCGCGTGCAGAAGGCGCTTAAAATGTGACAGATTGGGTATCGGAAATGTTCGAGTACTGTACTGGAACTGTGCATCATTTAGTCAATGCCGACCCATTCTTGAAAAACTACTCTACGGAAACGATATTGTAGTCTTGCAAGAAACACAGCTCACCGACGGAACAGTCAATGTTGCGGGATTTCAGGGTTTCTTTAACAGGTGGCACCTCGGACAGGCCATTCTGGTCCGCGACAACATACTAGTGTCTGAGATCGATATGTCCGCCTGGAACAGCGATGCCCTGCAAGTGCAGGCATTAAGAATAATGACACCAGGGCAGCTTGCAATCGTTAACGTCTATGCGCGAAATGGGAAGGTCGACGTGCGATAATGGCAGAGTTTGTTCGATATGGATGAAAGGCATATCATCTACTGCGGGGACTTCAATGCCAGAGGCAGTCAATGGGGGAATTGCATCACCAATAGACAGGGAGAAGATTTGGAGGACGCCCTGGCATCTGCTGCCCTAATCTGTCTGAATGATGGGAAGGTCACTAGAATGGCCACTCGACCAGGCGACTCTGACAGCATCATTGACTTGGCTCTGGTGTCGCCCACCAAGGTGCCGGTGGGGCACACTGGGATACCACGATAGTGACCACTACCCCTGTGTCATCCTGATCAAGAAAGACGGGGCCATGAGTCAAAGAAACAAGACCAATGCCTTCCCGTACGACACCACTGGTCAAGACGCCATAAGCAAGATCAGAAGAAGGAAACTAACTTCCTCCCGTAGGAGACAAGAAAGATGGCTGCAGCCACCATGGTGGAATGGAGAGGTCGAGAAGGTGTGGCTGGGAAAGAGGCAGGCTGTCAAAGACTGGCAAAAGGCCAGAAAGGCTAACATGCCACAGGTTGAGTTGGCGAACCTGAAGACTGAGGTCGTTAGGACGACGACTTTATTCAAATCCTGCGCCAAACAGGCCAAGGCCGACAAATGGGACGAGTTCTGCAGGAAGGTGTGCTCTGAGCAATCTCTTACAACATTCTGGCGCCTCCACAAGAGCATGAACGGTGCTGCACAACGTAGGGGTATTCCAGACTTTCAAGGCACAGACCTCGCATGGAAAAAGTCGGATGCGGATAAAGGTATGGCCCTTCTTGCACGCTACATAGAACAGACTGACCAGAAAGACGAGCCCGCCAGACAGAGGACCACAACAACACTCTCTCAGTTGTGCGAGGGGGTCGGGACAGACGAAGAATGGACAATCACAGTTGAGATATTGCGTGCGATGCTCAAGAAATCACCTAACACCGCCCCAGGCCCAGACGGCATCCGATATGGTGACCTAATGGTGATATCAGATGATGACATGGAAGAACTGGCCAGAGAATTCAACACCAGTATCCAGAGGGGTCAGGTCAAAGAAGAATGGCTACACAGCTACTTGCTGCCGCTGCCAAAACCGAACAAACACCACTCCAAGATAAGCGGCTACAGAATCATTACGATGCAGAATACTGTTGGCAAGCTACTGGAGAAAATTGTAGCACACAGACTTGCTTGGGACTTGGAACAGCTCGGCTGCTTCCCGCCCACACTTGGAGGATACAGACACAACAAAGAGTCATGGCTGAATGCGGCGGTCTTTGCTCAAGATGTTTACGAAGGATTTCAGGTCAGAGAAGAGACATGTGCGGCCGCCATAGACTTAGAGGACGCATATAACAGAGTATCTTTCGAGCACTTGATGCAAACCCTCCTCAGACTGAAAGTGCACCCTCACCTTGTACGATGGATAGCTGCAGTTCTACTCCAAAGGAAGGTGGTGCTAAGATGTGGGAGTTGGTCTTCTGAGCCGATAACGATATGTCCAGGATTGCCGCAGGGTTCACCACTGTCACCAGTACTATTCAACGTGTATACGGTGCCGATCACTGAACAACAGTTGGATGGGAGGGGTAGGACTCTATCATTCGTTGACGACATCCTCGTGTATCGACAGGGTCGAGATAGACAGGCGGTTGCCAACTATATGCAGGGCGAACTAGATCGAATTTCCTCATGGTGTGCTGATGCCGATGCCCTTGTCAACCCTGCAAAGGCAACGGTTACATGGTTCTCACTAAACAACCATATTGTGAAAACAGACCTGCCGGCAGTAAGAATGGATGGGAGCATTCTGAGTAGAACCCAGTCAATGACATATCTTGGCGTGAGGCTTGATCGTAGCCTGTCCTTCAGAGATCATGTCGATTATGTCATAACGAAGGCTCGAAAAGGTTTGGCAGCAATGAGAGTCATGGCGACTGCCAATATCGAGCAAAGACTGCTATTACTTCTGTTCCAAGGACTTGTGCTTTCACGCATCGAGTATGCCCTGGCCATCCTCACTGTCAGCCCTACACAGATTGGAAGACTTGAAAAGGTACAAAACGAAGCCATGCGCATCATTTTGGGCTGCACGAGAGACACCAGCTGTGTAGCAATGAGATACCTCCTTGACTTCCCGACAATGGAACACAGGATCAAGATCTGGAGAGCTCGTGCATACTTAAAAATAAGTGCAGATGAGCAGCACCCTCTGCATGACGCTGTATTCAGAGAAAAGGGTGACAGGCTAAAGAGAGGCAAATAATGGATGGGTCGGGCGGAAGATGTCGTCAGACAGGTCTGCAGTCTTACCAGTATCAACCCCGGCAAGGAATGGGTGCCAGTGCCTCCAGCTTTTAAGTGTACCTTCTCCTGCATTATCACACTCGACAGACGGTGCAGAGAGCAGAACCCTGCCGCTGTCAATGCAGAGGTTAACGCGCTCATCTATGAACACTCAGATAGCCCCGAAGTGCTCATCTATACAGATGGATCTGTTGTAAAGCAGCAGAGAAGTGCGTGGGCATTTACAGCCCGTTCAGCGGGCCGAACCGTTCAAGAATCCAGTGGTGCCCACTCTATGACCACGAGCAGCATGACGATGGAGGTGATGGCAGTTACACAGGCTTTCATATGGCTGGAATCACAGCATTATACCAACGTGTGTGTACTAAGTGATTCAATGAGCATGATTCAGAAGATCGAAGCTGGATCTGTACGTAGACAGTGGACTGAGTCGCTGCGGAAGTCCGTTGTCCGCAAAGTCACCTTCATCTTCGTCCCGGGACATGCGGGAGTCGAGGGAAATGAACGAGCTGATAAATTGGCTGGCTCTGCACCCCCTGTAGATGGCCAGCCCATGGATCGTGCCGATGTTATTAACGCCCTTAAAGATATGGCGAGAACAGAGGATTTTGACGCCAGTGATTCCACATCGCTTTCCAGGATGAAAGACCTGGGAGTAAGAATCGGCACAGCCAGACGCGAGAGGTACATCGGGAAAACAAAGCGCCTCGTCAACCAACACAGAACTGGCACTATTAGCCACCGGACGCTGATGCATATGCTGGGGGGAGGATCTGAGCACCTATGGACATGTCCGGAGTGCAACGAAGATACCCCAACTGATAACTAACTAACTAACTAACTAACTAACTGTACTCACAGTTTCTTGCTGCACCTCTTGTACACACTGTGTACTGTGTACTCTTTTGTGCCAGCTCTATTGAAAATTGAAATTCCTGAAATATAAGCATAAGTTAGCAATTGCTGCATAATTAAACTAATATATGATAAATTATTATTTATAACTTTCTAAGCATTAAACCATACTAGTTAGTTAAATACATAAATTAACACACAATGGCAAACTACTGAATGTAAAATTTGCCCAGGTATCACGAACTGCGAAAATGCTGGGGTCGACTGCTACGTCCTGTGAAGGACATGCAACTTAATTTTTTTTTTTTTTTTAAATATTTCAATGAAACTTTCCAAATATTATATGTATCTTAGGATGCACAATTCTAAAATCAAACTAAATTAATGTATATCTATTATTTGCACTAAAAACATTTTTTTTTTGCATGCCGACAATGTGAATTTACAATCGCAAAGAGGAATTTTAATCATGTCCGCAAAAATAATTTTTTTCTGCAAGAAATAACGTGTATATTTCAATGAAACTTTCCAAATATATGTATCTTTGGGTGCACAATTATACAGTCCAACTAAAATTAATGTTATGTCTACTATTTGCACTAAAAACTTTTTTTTTTGCGTGCTGACAATGTGGATTTACAATCGCAAATCTCAGTGCTAGAGGCTATCAAATCTCAGTGCTACAAACTATCAAATCTCAGCGCTAGAGGTAATCAAATCTCAATGCTAGAGGCCACGAAATCTCAGCGCACAAAATGTCTACATCAGAGCAAGGCGTCATTATATCTCAGTGCAAGACGTCTTTATATCTCAGTGCAAGACGAGTTTATACCTCAGTGAAAGAGTCTTTCATATTTCATGAAAGATCTCTTTATGGCTCAGTGAAATATGCCTTTCTACCTCAGTGAAAGATCCGCTTATACCTCAGTAAAAGACCCATTTCATTTATACTGCAGTAAAAGATGCCTTTATCTTTATTTTATGCCTCAGTGAAAGATCCATTATTTATACCTCAGTGAAAGATCCCTTTATGCCTATTAATTATTATTATTAATAAACAGCAACCTTGTATTCTCTTTAACTTGTAGTTCAAATTGCATGTTTTAAAATTGACACGTGTGCCGACATCCGACATTTTGGATTTACTATCACAAAGAGGAATTTATCAGGTCCGCAAAAATAATTTTTATCTACCAGAAATAACGCATATATTTCAATGAAACTTACCAAATATATGTATCTTTGGATGCACAATTCGAAAATCCAACTAAAATTAACGTATATCTCTTATTTCCACTAAAACAATTATAATTACTTATGGTGTATGCCAAATATTTGAAATTATGTCAAAAACAAAGTCGATTTCAACCACTTGCTGTGAGCAGAAAGTTGGAATGACCTTTTCTACAGAAGTTAAGATGGCGCCCGTGATTGTTATGAGTTATTTTAAGGTATCCAATCAGAAACACGACAGCCACTTTTGTAGGCAATGATTCGTGGCAAGGCAGAAGCCTTCTGCGCATGCGGCGGAAGTTCTTTCTGGTTGAAGTTCGGTTTACATTGGAGATCGAAAATGCTAACTAATGTCTTAGTCGCTAAGACTTAGAGTAGATATTAATCTAAGATATCAATGTTTAATTTTCATTGTAAAAGCTAGTTCATGTTGCTCGAATCTCACTAAAAATACTGTTATTGATAAATTAAGGTTCAAGTAGTAACAAAAAGCTAAAACATGATTCAGGAGCCCGCTCAATTTTCTCAACAGCTAGTAATATAATTTTATATATATATATATATATCATCATCATCATTGGCACCTTTCCGTCTTGACAGACGATAGTTTGGTACATTGTGCTTCAAAAAGGCTTAATAACTACGACCCATGGCGGTGGCAAGTGTGGCTGGTAAGGCCAATTCTTGCTGCAAATGTTTGCCCACAGTAGATGCATGTGAAAACATGGTCATTTCCACCATTGTGCACCATCTTACATCTCTCACGCTCTGTGTGTGCTTTATCTGCAATCATTTTCTCCTTTGTCTTTATTCCATTTCTGATAGTTGTCCTCCATGCAACACGTTCAGCTGCGACTTGCTCCCAATGTGCATTATCTGTGCCTGTATCAATCATGTCCCGCTTACACACATCTTTGTATCCTAGTAGAGGCCGACCCTGAGATCTCCTACCCGTTTGTAATCCACCAAAAAAGATGTCCTTTGGTATTCTACCATCATCCATCCTCCTCACATGTCCTATCCAAGTCTACGAAGACTGAGCATGGAATAAACCGTCACACAACCTGATCTTTCCAATACTTCAGTATTTGAGATTTTGTCTTGCCACTTAATACCAAGAATTCTTCGCAGACACCACATATGAAAGCTGTTTAAATGTTTCTCTTGGTGTGAGTAAGTTGTCCAGGTTTCACTGACATACAGAAGAGTACTAAGGACACAGGCTTGGTAGATGAGGATTTTGTTTTGGCAGTAAGCTTCCTGTTCTCCCAGACTCTTTTTGCTAACATGTTCATTGTTGTTGCTGCCTTAGTTTAGTTTAGTCAATGGATCAACATCACAGCACACAGGTTTAACCCATAAGTGCTCCGTTCTCCTCCTAACTCAAACCTGAGTCTGGAGAAACTCAGCTCAGTGCACAAACTCTGTAGCACCGGCAAGGATCCTGAAATACTTTGGGTAGATTTTTAACTCAAAATTTTGCCCAGGCAGCTCCGTTAAGCAACTCTTTTTCGATTTCCAACTGCCAAGGGATGTTTTACGTGTGCAATAATACACACGGGCATCCGATCTCACTACCCAGAGACCTGGGGACATTTTATTACTAGAAGTCCACTGGGAAAAAAATCCCGGTCCTCACTGGGGAATGAACCCGGAACCTCCAGCACTCGAGGCGGACACGTACCTTGAGACCACGCAGTCCCCCCAATGTTGCTGCCTTACCAATCCTGATGTTGATTTCCTGATCTAGGGATAATTTGCTATTTACCTCTGATCCTAGATATGTAAAATGGTCTACCATCTCTAGTTCGGTGTTGTCAATAAAGATTGATGTGCACCTTGTGACATAATCTGTGTCTTCTTTTTGCTAATTGTTAAACCAAATTCAGAACAAGCATTGGAGAATGCAGATAGTAAACATTGTAATTCTTCCTCAGAGTGGGTCGTAATTGCAGCATCATCTGCAAACAGCAACTCTCTGATTAATACCCTCCTAATTTTGGTATTGGCCTTCAATCTCTGAGCATTGTAGAGGCTGCCATCTGAGCGTGAGTGAATGTATATACCACCATCCTGATCACGAAAGGCATATTTCAGTAGACGTGAAAAGTATATTCCAAGGAGGGTGGGAGGTAGTATACAACCTTAACTCCACTCTTGATTTGAAATTCTTCTGAAGTTGCACCATCAAACTTGATTATACCCTTCATGCCTGTGTGGAACGATTCCACAATGGACAGAAGAGTTGGTGGGCAGCCAATCTTCTTTAGTGCCTTGAGCAGACCCTCACGACTGACCAAATCGAATGCCTTTGTGAGGTCGATGAAGGCAATAAACAGTGGTTGATTCTGTTCACGGCATTTTTCTTGCATTTTTCACAATGAGAATATATCAATGGTATACCGGTTACATCACAATCGGGATAGACTTGATCTCCTAGGACTTGAAGTCTGCGCAGAACAATTCTGGCAAATACTTTCCCAACAATACATAGAAGTGAGATATCCCTATAGTTGTTACAGTCACTCCGATCCCTCTTGTTCTTGTACAGTGTTATGATGCTTGAATCTTTGAAATCCTGTGGGACTTGTCCTTCTCGCCAGCACAGCTCTATTAGCTAAAAAGGCACAAAAGCCTGTGAGACAGCCGAAAAGGCCTCGTGCTGGCTATGGAATTGTGGGACAAGTCTAGAAACTAGTGTGGTTAAAAGCGGTAACCGCAGAATGCCTAACAAACGATCTCTCAATGAAGACCACGAACTTGCAACTTCTCATGTCAACTCTTTAGCCTTTCCTCCAAGCGAGGGTGGTGGATCTAAGTGCAGTAAAATCATGCAAATGTCGGCCAAAGTCCAACCTCCACACCAGAGCGGTAATCGCCTGTAAGTTGCACTCAGCTGCAGAGACCAAGAGGTGGGTCAAGGAACAAAGAAGAAGAACCGGCTTTCTAGTAGAGTGCGGTGCCATGAACGGGACACGAAGAAGGAACAAGGCATCGGAGACGTATGGAGGTGATAGAGGCCATGGCTGGGAATGAAGCAGACTCCCCACGACCACAAGTGCTAAGGGGCAAGCACATGCTGCACGGAGTCTCCTCTCTGAGGGAGGGAAGGCTTGAGAGTAGACATGTTTACAGCGAAGGAACAAGCACAACAAGGACAATGAAATCGACCGAACATCTCGCACGGCAGGGGAAAGACGCCCGGAGTCATGAACCGGACAGGCCCACCCCTAGAGAGTGTTAAGGGTATAATGGGCTGAAACACGTGGGGAAGAGGGTACCCTTCTGATGATCAGAAGCCTCCTGCCGTGTTTGCTCCGCGGCAGTTTTTACTAAAAGGAAAATGGCAGCAGTCAGCTGGCAGTGTCACTTTCAGTATCAAGTGATTGCTTCTTTTCTCTTGCTCACACTGTTTCTCCAAAATGTAAGAAATATTTCTCACAAACATGAAAGAATGCCAAATGATGTATATATGAAATATACTTCTGTTTTGTTTAAGAGGTGTAATTAATGTGTACATCTTATAGTCTATGCCATGTGGCGATGGTGATTATATCGTGAGCAAGAGTAGTTGATGTTGCAGCGCCCGGTGGGTGGCACAGGGTAGTGTCATTCCCTGTGACTGTTGTACATCTTATAGTCCATGCCATGTGGCGATGGTGATTATATCGTGAGCAAGAGTAGTTGATGTTGCAGCGCCCGGTGGGTGGCACAGGGTAGTGTCATTCCCTGTGACTGTTGTACACTGTCTTTGATGATGTCAATCCATGATCTTTTCTGATGTCTTGCTCTTGAATCACATCTTTATTGGTGTAGCCCCAGTGCTGGTGAGATTGACGTGTTAGTTTAGAATCAAGAGGGTCAGCCAGACCCGTCTGAAATAATACATGGCAGTGCTACTCAGGGGAAAACCCCGTGGGATCCAAAGACGGCAATTTAATGCAGGCCTAACACCTATCTAAAAGTCCAGACTTTGTGGAGCCGGGACGTCTGTAATTGCCACCACAAAGGAGCAATTAGGACCAGATGCTTAACACCTCTCCGCAATACTACGGGGCAAAGTAGAAACCCATGGCTGACACATTCTGGCCAGCAACCGGGAAGGCTGGTGTTACCAGCCTATTGGAATGTAATGACGCAACTGCATTGCCGCCAAAGCAGGTTTCATTGTTTCAGGCGTGGGGGGCATCGGTCAATTTGATTGACAGATGAAACTACCCTTCACAGGAAAGGAGGAGGGGTGAAAAGAATTTGGCACTTAATCCATCTAGGTAAATCATCTTACATGGAAAAATAGGTGGAGCTAACAGGAACTTGGACATATTAATTAACCAACCTGGAAACTAGCCAGGAATTGACTAGAATAAAACTACATGCATGGCCAGCAAGACTTCAGACGCAAATTCACAATAGCATTCTTAGGATACCTACTGGAGAAATATTAACATTTCGTTCTGTTGGACTTCTGTACGAAGTCGTATGACAGGATTTCCTAGCTATAACCCAGGTAAGACCATTACTCTGATTAGTTGTCTGCTAGTCTGAAGGCTTGTGTAGTTTCTTGTTCTGCATATTCTCCCAAACTTTACACTGGTGGATTTTCTTTGTACTTAATGTTCCAGTTCTAGCTTTACGATTTCACTGAGAACTATTTTCTTCTTTCATTCACCACTTGGTTGTCTGATTTGTTGTATGTGATAATTTGGAGAAATCCATTATCCAAGCTACATGAGCGTGTGGCTTATGCATGTACAGGAGATACATTTAGATTCATCCTGTATGATGTTAAACATTGGGGAGACTGACTACTTAGGAGAAATTCCTGAGAGCTCCCAGTCTCTTGATAGCGTCCAATTAACATTGATTATTTGGACCAACACTTTGAGTGCCTACCAAGATTATGGTGAAACCACTTGGTTTGAGGAATGGCACCAGTTCACCTTGTCTGCATGATGTCTGCATGAGGACAGACATGACTTAGGACATTCAATATCCCAGACAGATTCAGGGAAGGCATTTAATGTTCGACAGGACTGTGCGACCAGCCCTTCCGACAAGACAGTATGAATGAATCAGAAAGGGAAAGAGTAAGTGAGGTGAACTTATATGGGAAACACCCCATTACATAAATGTATGTGATGATGTAGGTTTTGAGCTATAAATGTTCTAAATGGTTTTATGAATATTTACATATATATTTATTTAGTTAGAACTGATATATGTTTATGTAACATGCCATCATCTATCATCATACCATCATATATTATGACTTGAATGTATGTTTATATGAATGTATAGACATATGTGTTTGAGATGTGTAGACGTAGATACTACCCATCTCCGTTCGTTTCATTCCAGATCTCTTAGGAGCAATGGACAGTCAACAACCCATATCCGGAAGTGACTTAGCCTTGTGAAGGGACCAATTTGGACTCCTTCAATCTGACAGTGAACTGCGTCTCACTGGGGGAAGCAGGACCTATGTGCTTCTGAGCTTTTCAGCCAGATGAGTTACGTATACCATAATATAATCATCATCATCATATGATCATCAATAGCAATAATAAACACAGTTGTTGTATTTTAAAACTCAATTTGTCCGTATAATTCTAAATGTTTATAAATGTTTGTGTAGCTTAATCAAGTACACACATTATTGTATCATTTAGTGGGGGTTCGCACATATTATCCAGAAGTGGGAATCTATGTCCGGGAGGTATCTTGCCTATGCAGTCATAAGTAACCAGATTACGTTGCATGTCTTAACTCCTCCTTTCTCACTTCTGGTGATACCAAGTACAGCCAAAACTATATAGATATATTCTATCTTCAACGAGCCACTTCTTGGCTGTTTTCTTGAGTATCAGGGACAGTGTCTTAAATCAGCATAAAAGACATTAGTTCCGCGTTTTCTCTCTGGGATCTGGGTGGTAACTAGTCCCTTCTGACAGAGTTAGGGGATCTTAAACTGCATCCAGAACTAAACACCAGTAGAAGAAAATGATTTTGGCTGAGTGGTTGCCCATCTGGGATCTAACCCCAGCCAGTTGGTGACATATTGGGACGGCTCGTCCGCTATAGAATCCGGGAGTAAACCCTAGAGCCTATTGGTCTGCTCGCCCGCTATAGAATACGGGAGTAAACCCTAGAAAACTTGGTTCGCTCGCAAGGAACGAACCTATTTCAAATCTGTTAGTCTGGTATTATTCTGGTCTTGCCCATGGATAGAACCTAGGTAATTCTCACTTACATTCTTAGCAGCATTAGTTAGTTATAATTTATTTCTAATGTAATAGCTTGCTTGATTGTAGGCAAGATTTTGACACATCAGGACTTCTCATCCATGATAGAATCAGAGAATAAATTCTAGACTATTGATTTTCATAAACCATTCTTTCATTCTTCACCCATTACATTTGCTAAGTATTAACTTAGGAATTTGTTTCTAGGGAAGTCTGTAGAATTTAAATAACTTGTTAAAAAGTTAATAATGGGTAATATCATATGAGTTAATTTACATCATTCACCACTGTAGAATTAATAATCACATTAATTAGTGATATTAATTAGTTTATTGATGATTTACTTGATGATTTTTTGATTACATGCTTTATCATTTGATTTAATCATGAATAATTTGATAATTCTTAGTTAATTCAGTGTATGACGGACTGCTTTGCATCAACTTTCTCACTCTAATTCACTACTATCATTCTCATAGCAGTGTCTGTTCCTCTTGTCACTATCCTGCTCTAGCATAAATCTGACTAGCTCTCTGTAGGGTAATAATATAATTACTTACCTGAGTTTAAGCTGAGAAGAGATCATGGATGCACGCACAGATTTCTTAGAGTCCGCTAGAGGATGGGGCATAAGGCTCGGCTTAGTAGGAGAGAAGCTAGAACTATTTATTAGAGAAGAAATGGATTGGTGGGACAAAGAAGATGAGCAGATGATGAAAAGAGTTGCAGAATTAGAAGCAGATATGCGTCACAAAGCTGAAGAAGATGAGATGAAGAAGAAGCAAATTGAAATACTGAACGTGGAAGAATCTACCAGCTCGATTGAGGAAAAGCCAATCACTCAAGCCGAAACTCTGATAGAAAGCGGGGAAGCTGACCGTCACAAAGAAGAGGCATGCATTCCTTCGCAAATCCCCATGGCTCAGAAAAACAAAAACATGCGCACAGAAAGGCAGATGCTTCCCTCGCCTATTCCTAAAAATATTAAAAATAAACGGAATAGGAATAAATGTACCAAGCGTTCGGTAAACAGTCACAAACGTGATAAATGTTTACACCGCAATGAAAGCGGATTAGCTGGCTTGGCAACCCAGCAATCTCAGGAGCTTCCTAAGACTTCCCAAAGGAGAAAAATCCAGGAGGAGGAGGACCTGAGGAAAACTATTAAAGAGATCGAAGGCGAGACCTTACCCGACTCTTTTATTCCCTTCAGTTCAGAGAAACTAGGAGTGGAAATGAATTCAACTGAGACCGGAATGGATGTAAAACAGGATTCCATTGTTTCTCACGGTGTGGCCACACCAGATGAAATAATTATCAGTTTGAATTACTTATCACTTCTATTGGATTTGGAACAAGAAAACCAGACCAGGGAGAGAATACCTCAATTGGACTTGGCACAAGAGAGCCCAGCCATGGAGGACAAACAAGACACGGAGGAGAATTCTTACGATGTCAGTATCTTGGAGTCTTTCGAAAAGGAAACTCAAGATACACAAAGCATTCATGTAGGTTATACCACGGACTCTGATTCAGGGACGATAAACATGTCTGCTAACAACAAAGAAGAAAATACTTCTTTGGACAGGATGAAGGTAATGCCTATCATCAACACAGCTGAAGCTAACAGGGGATCACAAATGATGGACTCTGCAGCGGAACAAAACCGGAGCGGTTGGTATACTCAACACTCAGGACCTTGTTTACCTTTCACTTCAACCAATGTTGGATGGGGAGAACAGCTGTTTATGTATACTTCTACAAGGAGTGATACAAATTCACAGTTCTTGGGGAACAACATGATTTCTCAAAGCTGGACAACTTCTACTAGCCTTATACTTTCAAACACAGATTCAAAATGGAACTCTGTTGAAGAGGAACGCACCTGGATAAATAATTATCGAAGGAAGAAAACTCTTAAATCAAGAGGTAGTAAACTGACATCCTACCAAGAAAGAGGCAAGTACGAGTTGAATGCACATCATAAAATTATGATGTTTAGCAAATTTCCTGCCAAAAGGAGGAGATTAAAGGATTTTATTATGATCTTTGGCCGACGGAGAAAAAGAAAATGGAGCAACATTACTGCGACCAATTCTTTTAAGAAAACACTGATGGCACTTCCTCTGCTTATAGGACAAGGGCCAGAAATTGAGTGGACAATAGCAGTCTCTCTGCGGCGCAGGAGAATCTTGTTATACATTTTGCAATTTCCCGGCTGGGAAAAAGTAAAACCTCCAGAGGACAGGACATTACCGAGCAATAGCCCGGAAATCCGACACAACACCAGGAGCAAAGATTTGCAAGATTTATCCTGGGAGAATGGACATGGGATATTTCTTTTGACTCATAGAACATCCCACTGCCACAAAGAATATTGGGAACCCAGACTGGGAGGCAGTTGGAGAACGGAGAGAACTTAGATACATTCTTGAATGCTGCCGAGGCTCTGTTATAGGCTTCATTAATGAACCTACTTAAATTGGAGAGCTATGTGGCGGGACAGCCCGGCAGCATCATAATTACACAAGTTTTCAAGGAATTACAGAGCCCACAATAGTTTTCTAAAATTCTCTAAAAGAATAAACGTTCCCCAGAAGAGGATAAAAACGTAAGAGAAAAATACAGAGTCACTTAGAGCCCGCACTATCATTTTTACTACATTGGTAGATCAAAGCAACGTCTGGTCTCTACATCTAAGAGATTTTCCCTTTGATGTTCTGATCAACCAGACATCGCGGAGCTAGTCAGTTGAGATTGACGTGTTAGTTTAGAATCAAGAGGGTCAGCCAGACCCGTCTGAAATAATACATGGCAGTGCTACTCAGGGGAAAACCCCGTGGGATCCAAAGACGGCAATTTAATGCAGGCCTAACACCTATCTAAAAGTCCAGACTTTGTGGAGCCGGGACGTCTGTAATTGCCACCACAAAGGAGCAATTAGGACCAGATGCTTAACACCTCTCCGCAATACTACGGGGCAAAGTAGAAACCCATGGCTGACACATTCTGGCCAGCAACCGGGAAGGCTGGTGTTACCAGCCTATTGGAATGTAATGACGCAACTGCATTGCCGCCAAAGCAGGTTTCATTGTTTCAGGCGTGGGGGGCATCGGTCAATTTGATTGACAGATGAAACTACCCTTCACAGGAAAGGAGGAGGGGTGAAAAGAATTTGGCACTTAATCCATCTAGGTAAATCATCTTACATGGAAAAATAGGTGGAGCTAACAGGAACTTGGACATATTAATTAACCAACCTGGAAACTAGCCAGGAATTGACTAGAATAAAACTACATGCATGGCCAGCAAGACTTCAGACGCAAATTCACAATAGCATTCTTAGGATACCTACTGGAGAAATATTAACATTTCGTTCTGTTGGACTTCTGTACGAAGTCGTATGACAGGATTTCCTAGCTATAACCCAGGTAAGACCATTACTCTGATTAGTTGTCTGCTAGTCTGAAGGCTTGTGTAGTTTCTTGTTCTGCATATTCTCCCAAACTTTACACTGGTGGATTTTCTTTGTACTTAATGTTCCAGTTCTAGCTTTACGATTTCACTGAGAACTATTTTCTTCTTTCATTCACCACTTGGTTGTCTGATTTGTTGTATGTGATAATTTGGAGAAATCCATTATCCAAGCTACATGAGCGTGTGGCTTATGCATGTACAGGAGATACATTTAGATTCATCCTGTATGATGTTAAACATTGGGGAGACTGACTACTTAGGAGAAATTCCTGAGAGCTCCCAGTCTCTTGATAGCGTCCAATTAACATTGATTATTTGGACCAACACTTTGAGTGCCTACCAAGATTATGGTGAAACCACTTGGTTTGAGGAATGGCACCAGTTCACCTTGTCTGCATGAGGACAGACATGACTTAGGACATTCAATATCCCAGACAGATTCAGGGAAGGCATTTAATGTTCGACAGGACTGTGCGACCAGCCCTTCCGACAAGACAGTATGAATGAATCAGAAAGGGAAAGAGTAAGTGAGGTGAACTTATATGGGAAACACCCCATTACATAAATGTATGTGATGATGTAGGTTTTGAGCTATAAATGTTCTAAATGGTTTTATGAATATTTACATATATATTTATTTAGTTAGAACTGATATATGTTTATGTAACATGCCATCATCTATCATCATACCATCATATATTATGACTTGAATGTATGTTTATATGAATGTATAGACATATGTGTTTGAGATGTGTAGACGTAGATACTACCCATCTCCGTTCGTTTCATTCCAGATCTCTTAGGAGCAATGGACAGTCAACAACCCATATCCGGAAGTGACTTAGCCTTGTGAAGGGACCAATTTGGACTCCTTCAATCTGACAGTGAACTGCGTCTCACTGGGGGAAGCAGGACCTATGTGCTTCTGAGCTTTTCAGCCAGATGAGTTACGTATACCATAATATAATCATCATCATCATATGATCATCAATAGCAATAATAAACACAGTTGTTGTATTTTAAAACTCAATTTGTCCGTATAATTCTAAATGTTTATAAATGTTTGTGTAGCTTAATCAAGTACACACATTATTGTATCATTTAGTGGGGGTTCGCACATATTATCCAGAAGTGGGAATCTATGTCCGGGAGGTATCTTGCCTATGCAGTCATAAGTAACCAGATTACGTTGCATGTCTTAACTCCTCCTTTCTCACTTCTGGTGATACCAAGTACAGCCAAAACTATATAGATATATTCTATCTTCAACGAGCCACTTCTTGGCTGTTTTCTTGAGTATCAGGGACAGTGTCTTAAATCAGCATAAAAGACATTAGTTCCGCGTTTTCTCTCTGGGATCTGGGTGGTAACTAGTCCCTTCTGACAGAGTTAGGGGATCTTAAACTGCATCCAGAACTAAACACCAGTAGAAGAAAATGATTTTGGCTGAGTGGTTGCCCATCTGGGATCTAACCCCAGCCAGTTGGTGACAGTAGCCCCAGTGCTGGTGACTGATGGTGTTGCATTGGCTGAGCCATGTGATCTTCTGCCTTTCAATGTATGTGACACAAAGTGTAGATTCCAGTCTGTCCATATCATCTCTTACTTGGTCTTGGATAGTTAAGTTGGTCCATGATTGACACTGACAGCATAGGATTGGTATGAATGAGTTTTTGCTGTGTGCAGTGCTTTTGTTAGGCCACCCTGTGGAACGAAGACTGGGTCATTTGAGATATAAATCAGAGCAGTGAAGTCAACCTTTAACCCCTGTAGCTTTTATAACCTTTAACCGCTGTAGCTTTTAGAACTTTTAACCCCTGTAGCTTTTAGAACTTTTATCCCCTGTAATGTTGTGTTCATGCTGCTGTCTGGACAGGCCAGCCGCTGGACGGGTGTTTGATGGAAGCCATGGACTGTGGGGACGGACATGTGGGCTTGGACAACTCACACAGACATGTTGTCGGCAGCTCTATCCTGGGGGAAGCCCAGATCTCCCTGTGTGACGCCTCCATGAAACGAGAAGCCAGTCACGTGGAGGACCAGCTGTCCAGAAAAGCTCAGAAGAGGCGGCGGTCAAGTCTGTCTACTCACAGGCGATCTATAACTGGGGATGTCATCTCTGCGTTTCAGATTGGTACGTGATCTGTTGTGTAGGTGATGTGTTGTGTTTGTCAGAATGTGATATATCACATTGGTAGGTGATGTGTTGTTTGTCATCACATGATGTGTTCTCAGATGTGTTGTTTGTCATATGTCATGTTGGTAGGTGTGTGCTGCATGTCATCAAGGCCTGTCATGTTGGTAGGAGTGTGCTGCATGTTATCAAGGCCTGTCATGTTGGTAGGTGTGTGCTGCATGTCATCAAGGCCTCTCATGTTGGTAGGTGTGTGCTGCATGTCATCAAGGCCTGTCATGTTGGTAGGAGTGTGCTGCATGTCATCAAGGCCTGTCATGTTGGTAGGTGTGTGCTGCATGTCATCAAGGCCTCTCATGTTGGTAGGTGTGTGCTGCATGTCATCAAGGCCTGTCATGTTGGTAGGAGTGTGCTGCATGTCATCAAGGCCTGTGATGTTGGTAGGAGTGTGCTGCATGTCATCAAGGCCTGTCATGTTGGTAGGTGTGTGCTGCATGTCATCAAGGCCTGTCATGTTGGTCGGTGTTGGAGTGCTGTATCATGACCTAGTTACATTCTAATGTGCTACTCTGCAGACGTGAAGCTCCACTACGACACCCCGCTAGTGTCTGAGCTCGGAGAGGGGAGGGAGAACTGTGCAGCACACAAATGGTGGGAAAGGTACTTTAGTATCTGGCACCTCTATACCAGTGCCTCTCCCATAGAGGACAGCCCAGGTAGGGATTAGATGACCAGAGTATCAGTGCCTCTCCCATAGAGGACAGCCCAGGTAGGACTTAGATGACCAGAGTATCAGTGCCTCTCCCATAGAGGACAGCCCAGGTAGGACTTAGATGACCAGAGTATCAGTACTGAAAGTCTACAAAGCAGTTGTATTATCCACACTGCTATATGCTTGTGAAACCTGGACTTTATCAGTGACACGCCAGGAAATTAAACCACTTCCACACAGTCTGCCTAAGGAAGCTCATTCATTCAGTAGCATGTCCTTTACAGAACCTTGCTCCCATAACAACCCTCCGGAAAACTTCTCGATCACAAGCAAGATGTCCCGCGTCTGATACACCCATCTGGAGATCATCCGCCACATCCTGCACCCATCTTCTCTTTGGCCTTCCTCTTCCTCTCTTCCCAGGCATATACCCTTCCATTATTGTTCTCTCCAAACTGTCGTGACGTTTCAAGTGACCGAAATACTTCAATTTTCTTTGTTTTATCGTCTTTAATAGCCATCCCTCCTCAATATTCAACTCTTGAAGTATGGATGCATTTGTTCTTTTCTTTACCCAAGATATTCTTAGAACTCGTCTATAACATTTATATTCAAAGGCATATATGCGCTGTTCAGCTTGTTTAGTAAGTGTCCATGTCTCACAGGCGTATGTTGCAATGGGAAAGATGCATGCTCTTAAAAATCTAATTTTTGTAGTTCTGTCTGTCCCACACCATAATTTATTCATCTGTTTTAGTCTTTGAAGAGCAATGGATAGTCGCCGTTTTATTTCTTTCATTGTGTCACCATTATTCGTAATCAATGACCCAAGATATTCAAAATTTTCCACCACCTCCAATTTTCTCCCATTAATGTATATTTCTTTCTCCATAGTAGTTTTATCTGTATGCATTATCTTAGTTTTTGCTATGTTAAGATATAAGTTGTGATTTTCACTATTCAATTGTGTTGAGGCTATTAGGTTTTCTATGCCATTCTGTGTTGTGGATAGTAATACTGTATCATCAGCATATCGAATCTCTGGTATGTCATGACCGCCGATATTTAGGGCATCATATGGCTCCCTGTTTATATCATCTCTTACATTTCTCATTATATTTTCGGCATACAGGTTAAACAAATAGGGTGACAGCACGCAGCCCTGACGGACTCCTTGCTTGATGTCAAACCAATCTGATGTCTCGCCATCTATTCTAACTGCTGCTTGTTGGTCTAGATATAGCATTTTTATGAGATGTACTACATGTGAAGGAAAGCCCATATTTCTCATGATTTCCCAAAGTTTCTGATGCTGTACACAGTCAAATGCCTTTGAATAATCCACAAAACATGAGAATAGGTTTACATTAAATTCTCTGCACTTCTCTATTATTAAACGCATGTTGAATATGTGATCTCTTGTTCCTCTTCCTTGTCTAAATCCAGCTTGAACTACGTTAATCTCTTCTTCCATTTTCTTACTAAGTCGTCGCATTATGACTTTTAGTAGAATTTTACTTGCATGACTTATCAGGGCAACAGTTCTATAGTTGGTACATAATTTCAGGTTGCCCTTTTTTGGTATTGGAATGAAGATAGTTCTCTTCCAATCTTTTGGCCATATACCATATTTCCAAATCTTTGTACATAATGCATGATATATGTGTATGCTTTCTTCTCCTCCTGCTTTAATTAGTTCAGCTGGTATCTCATCACATCCAGGTGATTTACCATTCTTCAGGTTCCTTATAGCCCAAGCAATTTCATCTAATGAGGGTTCAGGTTCTGTCTCTGCTGTCATTGGCTCATGTATCTCATTCATATCCTCACTGTCACTCCTAAGGAAGCTACTGAAGATTAAATGGCAAGACAAGATCCCAGACACTGAAGTCCTAGAAAGAGCATCCATGCCCAGTATCCACACTCTACTAATGAAGAATCAGATTCGCTGGGCTGGTCACTTGACTCGCATGCCAGATCACAGGCTCCCTAAACAAATTTTTTACGGCGAGTTGCGTTGTGGTAAACGCTCCCAAGGCGGCCAGAGGAAACGCTTTAAGATACTCTGAAAATCTCACTGAATGCTTTTGGAATTCATTATGACACCTGGGAGACTGCAGCCAGAGACCGAAATTCGTGGCGTGCATCATTACGCAAGGGTGCAGTCATGTGTGAGGCAACCAGGACTGCAAGAGCTGTGAAGAAAAGGCAGAACAGAAAAACCACTGCAGGAAATCCTCCTCCAGAAACGTCAAGCATTCTTTGCCCACATTGTCAAAGAACATTTCGAGCCAAATTAGGCCTTATCAGCCATCTTAGAACTCACGGCTCCGTACTTTCAACCCCGCTGGATGAAATGAATGGTCAATCATTCTTGATGGACAAACAACAAAAAACGTATTATCACATGTAGACAGATGTCCCACCGTTATATAGCTATATTGTCACACATAGACAGGTGTCCCACTGTTCTGTCACTGTATTGTCACATGTGGACAGATGTCCCACCTGTCACTATATCATCACATGTGGACAGATGTCCCACCTGTCACTATATGATCACATGTAGACAGATGTCCCACCTGTCACCATAGTGTCACATGTAGACAGATGTCCCACCTGTCACTATATCATCACATGTAGACAGATGTCCCACCTGTCACTATATCATCACATGTATACAGATGTCCCACCTGTCACTATATCATCACATGTAGACAGATGTCCCACCTGTCACTATATCATCACATGTGGACAGATGTCCCACCTGTCACTATATCATCACATGTAGACAGATGTCCCACCTGTCACTATATGATCACATGTGGACAGATGTCCCACCTGTCACTATATCATCACATGTGGACAGATGTCCCACCTGTCACTATATCATCACATGTAGACAGATGTCCCACCTGTCACTATATCATCACATGTAGACAGATGTCCCACCTGTCACTATATCATCACATGTAGACAGATGTCCCACCTGTCACTATATCATCACATGTGGACAGATGTCCCACCTGTCACTATATCATCACATGTAGACAGATGTCCCACCTGTCACCATAGTGTCACATGTAGACAGATGTCCCACCTGTCACTATATCATCACATGTGGACAGATGTCCCACCTGTCACTATATCATCACATGTAGACAGATGTCCCACCTGTCACTATATCATCACATGTAGACAGATGTCCCACCTGTCACTATATCATCACATGTGGACAGATGTCCCACCTGTCACTATATGATCACATGTAGACAGATGTCCCACCTGTCACCATAGTGTCACATGTAGACAGATGTCCCACCTGTCACTATATCATCACATGTAGACAGATGTCCCACCTGTCACTATATCATCACATGTAGACAGATGTCCCACCTGTCACTATATCATCACATGTAGACAGATGTCCCACCTGTCACTATATCATCACATGTATACAGATGTCCCACCTGTCACTATATCATCACATGTAGACATGTCCCACCTGTCACTATATCATCACATGTAGACTGATGTCCCACCTGTCACTATATCATCACATGTAGACAGATGTCCCACCTGTCACTATATCATCACATGTAGACAGATGTCCCACCTGTCACTATATCATCACATGTAGACTGATGTCCCACCTGTCACTATATCATCACATGTAGACTGATGTCCCACCTGTCACCATAGTGTCACATGTAGACAGATGTCCCACCTGTCACTATATCATCACATGTAGACAGATGTCCCACCTGTCACTGAATCATCACTTGTAGACAGATGTCCCACCTGTCACTATATCATCACATGTAGACTGATGTCCCACCTGTCACTATATCATCACATGTAGACTGATGTCCCACCTGTCACTATATCATCACATGTATACAGATGTCCCACCTGTCACTATATCATCACATGTATACAGATGTCCCACCTGTCACTATATCATCACATGTAGACAGATGTCTCACCTGTCACTATATCATCACATGTATACTGATGTCCCACCTGTCACTATATCATCACATGTAGACTGATGTCCCACCTGTCACCATAGTGTCACATGTAGACAGATGTCCCACCTGTCACTATATCATCACATGTAGACAGATGTCTCACCTGTCACTATATCATCACATGTAGACTGATGTCCCACCTGTCACTATATCATCACATGTAGACAGATGTCTCACCTGTCACTATATCATCACATGTAGACTGATGTCCCACCTGTCACTATATCATCACATGTATACAGATGTCCCACCTGTCACTATATCATCACATGTAGACAGATGTCCCACCTGTCACTATATCATCACATGTAGACAGATGTCCCACCTGTCACTATGTCATCACATGTAGATAGATGTCCCACCTGTCACTATATCATCACATGTAGACAGGTGTCCCACCTGTCACTATATCATCACATGTAGATAGATGTCCCACCTGTCACTATATCATCACATGTAGACAGGTGTCCCACCTGTCACTATATCATCACATGTAGACAGGTGTCCCACCTGTCACTATATCATCACATGTAGACAGGTGTCCCACCTGTCACTATATCATCACATGTAGACAGATGTCCCACCTGTCACTATATCATCACATGTAGACAGATGTCCCACCTGTCACTATATCATCACATGTAGATAGATGTCCCACCTGTCACTATATCATCACATGTAGACAGGTGTCCCACCTGTCACTATATCATCACATGTAGACAGATGTCTCACCTGTCACTAAATCATCACATGTAGACAGATGTCCCACCTGTCACTATATCATCACATGTAAACAGATGTCCCACCTGTCACTATATCATCACATGTAGACAGATGTCCCACCTGTCACTAAATCATCACATGTAGACAGATGTCCCACCTGTCACTATATCATCACATGTAGACAGATGTCCCACCTGTCACTAAATCATCACATGTAGACAGATGTCCCACCTGTCACTATATCATCACATGTAGACAGATGTCCCACCTGTCACTAAATCATCACATGTAGACAGATGTCCCACCTGTCACTAAATCATCACATGTAGACAGATGTCCCACCTGTCACTATATCATCACATGTAGACAGATGTCCCACCTGTCACTATATCATCACATGTAGACAGATGTCCCACCTGTCACTATATCATCACATGTAGACAGATGTCCCACCTGTCACTATATCATCACATGTAGACAGATGTCCCACCTGTCACTATATCATCACATGTAGACAGATGTCCCACCTGTCACTATATCATCACATGTAGACAGATGTCCCACCTGTCACTATATCATCACATGTAGACAGATGTCCCACCTGTCACTAAATCATCACATGTAGACAGATGTCCCACCTGTCACTATATCATCACATGTAGACAGATGTCCCACCTGTCACTAAATCATCACATGTAGACAGATGTCCCACCTGTCACTATATCATCACATGTAGACAGATGTCCCACCTGTCACTAAATCATCACATGTAGACAGATGTCCCACCTGTCACTATATCATCACATGTAGACAGATGTCCCACCTGTCACTAAATCATCACATGTAGACAGATGTCCCACCTGTCACTATATCATCACATGTAGACAGATGTCCCACCTGTCACTATATCATCACATGTAGACAGATGTCCCACCTGTCACTATATCATCACATGTAGACAGATGTCCCACCTGTCACTATATCATCACATGTAGACAGATGTCCCACCTGTCACTATATCATCACATGTAGACAGATGTCCCACCTGTCACTAAATCATCACATGTAGACAGATGTCCCACCTGTCACTATATCATCACATGTAGACAGATGTCCCACCTGTCACTAAATCATCACATGTAGACAGATGTCCCACCTGTCACTATATCATCACATGTAGACAGATGTCCCACCTGTCACTATATCATCACATGTAGACAGATGTCCCACCTGTCACTATATCATCACATGTAGACAGATGTCTCACCTGTCATTATATAGTCACATGTAGACAGGTGTCTCACTTGTCACTATATTGTCACATGACTGTTTCAGATTCAGAGTCCGGCAGTCAGACAAGCTCAGAGAGTGGCAGTCAGAAGAGCAGTATGTCCGATGGCCAGTCGTCACAGACAAGTGGCACAAACATGGCGGCCAGGTGCGGTGAACTTTGTTTCCTTGTTTGCTTTTGATGGAATAGTTTTATTGCCTGATGCACTCTTCCTCGTGGATGATTGTATGTGCTTGTTGTCTAGCCTGATTCTGTACCCGCTGTATTCCACGGTTCATCTCATCTTGTACTGCGCATGTGTTCTGAATACAATATTCTGTCCATTGAAGATACTGCTTTGTCTCCCCAGAGATTTCCTTGTCTGATGTGTTGTTTATTTCCGAGTCTGATGTGTTTTGTGTGTGTGTGTGTGTGTTTTGTTTTCGTGTCTGGTGTGTTTGTTTACTTCTATAATTTATGTTTAATTTCTTGTCTGATGACTTACTTTGGTTATCTCATGTGATGATTTTTGTTTACTTGAGACCTTGTCTAAAATTGGCATTCGAATGAAGCAATTTAGCAATCTAGACACGTTATGAGAAGAAATAAATTGAAGAACTTGGTGACAATTGGCAAGATTGAGGGGAAGAGAACAAGGGGAAGGCAGAGAAGTAAATACCTGGATGGTTTGGCCACATGGCATGGTCTGGACAAGAACATAGAGCTAATCCATGGCTCTGTTGATCATGTGAGATGGTGAAAATTGACCTCCCATGCTTATTGGCATGGCATTTAATGATGATTATGATGTCATAACGAGAAGCAAACATGATCAACTGCAGCCGATGGACAACAGGGATTGTGTTATTGCTAGCCTTACACGTTACACAGAGATTGTGTTATTGCTGGCCCTACACGTTACACAGGGATTGTGTTATTGCTGGCCCTACACGTTACACAGAGATTGTGTTATTGCTGGCCTTACACGTTACACAGGGATTGTGTTATTGCTGGCCCTACACGTTACACATGGATTGTGTTATTGCTGGCCCTACACGTTACACAGGGATTGTGTTATTGCTGGCCTTACACGTTACACAGGGTTTGTGTTATTGCTGGCCCTCCATGTTACACAGGGATTGTGTTATTGCTGGCCCTAAATGTTACACAGGGATGCTCAATGATACACTGTTACAAGAGAGTGGAAACTGAGTAAACTTCTCACAGGAATGCTCAATGTTACAAGAGAGTGGAAACTTTGAGTAAACTTCTCACAGGGATGCTCAATGATACACTGGTACAAGAGAGTGGAAACTTTGAGTAAACTTCTCACATGAATGCTCAATGATGCACTGGTACAAGAGAGTGGAAACTTTGAGTAAACTTCTCACATGGATGCTCAATGATACACTGGTACAAGAGAGTGGAAACTTTGAGTAAACTTGTCACAGGAATGCTCAATGGTACAAGAGAGTGGAAACTTTGAGTAAACTTCTCACATGAATGCTCAATGATGCACTGGTACAAGAGAGTGGAAACTTTAAACTTCTCACATGGATGCTCAATGATACACTGTTACAAGAGAGTGGAAACTTTGAGTAAACTTCTCACAGGAATGCTCAATGGTACAAGAGAGTGGAAACTTTGAGTAAACTTCTCACAGGAATGCTCAATGGTACAAGAGAGTGGAAAATTTTAGTAAACTTCTCACAGGAATGCTCAATGATACACTGTTACAAGAGAGTGGAAACTTTGAGTAAACTTCTCACAGGAATGCTCAATGTTACACAGTTACAAGAGAGTGGAAACTTTGAGTAAACTTCTCACAGGAATGCTCAATGGTACAAGAGAGTGGAAACTTTGAGTAAACTTCTCACAGGAATGCTTAATAATACACTGTTACAAGAGAGTGGAAACTTTGAGTAAACTTCTCACAGGAATGCTCAATGGTACAAGAGAGTGGAAACTTTGAGTAAACTTCTCACATGGATGCTCAATGATACACTGTTACAAGAGAGTGGAAACTTTGAGTAAACTTCTCACAGGAATGCTCAATGACACACTGTTACAAGAGAGTGGAAACTTTGAGTAAACTTCTCACAGGAATGCTCAATGATATACTGTTACAAGAGAGTGGAAACTTTGAGTAAACTTCTCACAGGAATGCTCAATGGTACAAGAGAGTGGAAACTTTGAGTAAACTTCTCACATGAATGCTCAATGATGCACTGGTACAAGAGAGTGGAAACTTTGAGTAAACTTCTCACAGGAATACTCAATGGTACAAGAGAGTGGAAACTTTGAGTTAACTTCTCACAGGAATGCTCAATGGTACAAGAGAGTGGAAACTTTGAGTAAACTTCTCACAGGAATGCTCAATGATACACTGGTACAAGAGAGTGGAAACTTTGAGTAAACTTCTCACAGGAATGCTCAATGATACACTGTTACAAGAGAGTGGAAACTTTGAATAAACTTCTCACAGGAATGCTCAATGATACACTGTTGCAAGAGAGTGGAAACTTTGACTTCCAAGGTGCTGACCTCATCTGGCAGAGGACTGACGAGGACAAGGGCAAAGCCCTCTTTGAAGGCTACCTTGAGCAGAGCAACCAGACAGACATGGGAGGTCGAAATCTGGCCAAGGAGGTCACCTCAGACAGATGCAAGGCCCAGAACACTTCGGATGAAGACACAGTGACAGTGAAAGAAATCAAGGCTGTGCTTCGACGATCAAAAAACAGTGCTCCAGGTCCTGATGGCATAAGATACGACGACATAAATAGGTGTACCGACAATGAGCTAGAGAAACTAGCAGACATGTACAACAACAGTATAGGGAGTGCTAGCATCAAGGAGGAATGGTTACACAGCTATCTGATTCCCTTGCCGAAGCCTGACAAAGACCACAAAAAAATTCAGGGATATCGAATTATAACCATGCAGAATACAATAGGCAAGCTGCTGGAGAAGGTAATTGCCAGGAAAATATCAAGCCAACTAGAGAGGCAAGGTGTTTTCCCACCTACCCTGGGTGGGTACCGTCCAAAAAGAGAAACCTGGACCAATGCAGCAGTCTTTGCCCAGGATGTCTATGAAGGTTTCCACTCGGGCACTGAAACCGTTGCTGCAGCGATTGATCTTGAGGACGCATACAACAGAGTACCACTGGATTTTTTAATGTTTCAGCTTCTTGAACTAAACGTAAGTCCATTCCTCCTTAGTTGGATCGCTGCAGCCCTCTTCCAACGGAAAGTAGTTTTTAGATGTGGCAGTTGGACTTCGGAACCAACAACAATATATCCTGGCCTACCACAGGGATCACCATTATCTCCGGTACTGTTCAACGCCTACACAGTGAGAATCACCAGTGAGCAGATCACTGGACCTGGCAGGACATTGTCATATGCCGATGATGTTTTAGTGTATCGTCAGGGTAAGGATAGAGAGGAGGTTGCTGGGGAACTACAAACCGAACTCAATCGCATAAGTACTTGGTGTGATGAAGCTGGGGCAATGGTCAACCCAACAAAGGCAACAGTGACTTGGTTCTCGTTGAATAATCATATTGTCAACAATCCAACACCAACTGTAATGCTGTGTTCAGAGACGGTGGAAAGAACGCAGGCAATGAATTACCTGGGGATACGGTTTGATCGAAGCCTTGCTTATAATGTGCACATAGACCAGGTGATAACAAAGGCCAAGCGGGGTTTGGCAGCGATGCGGGTGATGGCGGCAGCAAACTGTGAGCAGCGCCATCTATGTCTTCTGTACGAGGGGCTGGTCATGTCTGTTTTGGAGTATGCAATGGCAATCTTGACTCTCAGCCATAAGCAGATAGAAAGGATGGAAAGGATACAGAATGAAGCTATGCGCATTATTCTTGGATGTACAAGAGATACAGCATGCAGGGCGATGCGCTACCTTCTTGATTTTCCAACCATTGAAGAGAGAATACAAGTTTGCAGGGCACGCGCCTACCTCAGAATTAACGCAAACACACAACATCCACTGCATAGTGAAATTAGGAAGGTGAAGGGCAGCAGGTTAAAAAGAGGACGGTCGTTGATGGGTCAAGCCGAAGACATTCTTCAACAGGTGTGTTCACTTGAGGACTTAGAACCTGGCGAGGAGTGGGTGCAAGTGCCAACAGACTTCTGCACATCCTTTTCAGTTTGCATCCAACTAGATAGAAAATGCAGACAAGAAAATCCGGCTGCTGTTGAGGCTGAAGTACAAGCGTTGATTTTCGAGAATTCGCTAGACGGTGACGCGGTCATCTACACAGATGGGTCGGTCGTCCGACATGTGAGAAGCTCATGGGCCTTTACAGCTCGGGCCGGAGGGAGAATTGTGAAGGAGGACTCTGGTGCTTTTACTGAAACCACAAGTAGCCTGACCATGGAAGTCATGGCAGTAAGTAAAGCAATAACATGGCTCGAGACACAGACATTCACCAGGGCTTGTTTCCTTAGCGACTCAATGAACATGATCAAGAGGATAGAGGAGGGGTCGATCCGAAGAGAATGGTTGCTGCCTCTGAAGCGGTCTCGGCTGGCAAAGATTAGTTTCATCTTCGTGCCAGGGCATGCGGGAGTACAAGGAAATGAGCGGGCTGACAAGCTCGCAGGTGAGGCTACTGTGGAGGGCGGACGCGCCATGGACCAGGCTGACATTCTGAATGCTCTACGTGATGTGAGACTTTTGCGAGAACCAAGTGATGACTGTGAATCTACAACAATGGCCAGACTGCTAGAGCAGCAAATTAAAAGAGGTGTGGCCAAACAAGAACACTACGCAGGAAGCCAAAGAAGATTGATAAACCAACACAGAACTGGCGTCGTTAGCCGCTACACGCTGCGGGATTTGCTGAGGAGGGGATCCGAGCACTTATGGACTGAATGGTTCGATGTGCAGCGAGGATGATCTGTCGACTAACTAACTAACTAACTAGTGGAAACTTTGAGTAAACTTCTCACATAAATGATCAATGATACACTGGTACAAGAGAGTGGAGGCATTCAGTAAACTTCTCACAGGAATGCTCAATGGTACAAGAGAGTGGAGACATTGAGTAAACTTCTCACATGAATGATCAATGGTATACTGGTACAAGAGAGTGGAGACATTGAGTAAACTTCTCACAGGAATGCTCAATGGTACAAGAGAGTGGAGACATTGAGTAAACTTCTCACATGAATGATCAATGGTATACTGGTACAAGAGAGTGGAGACATTGAGTAAACTTCTCACAGGAATGATCAATGGTATACCGGTACAAGAGAGTGGAGACATTGAGTAAACTTCTCACAGGAATGCTCAATGGTACAAGAGAGTGGAGACGTTGAGTAAACTTCTCACATGGATGCTCAATGATACACTGGTACAAGAGAGTGGAAACTTTCAGTAAACTTCCCATATCTGAGTCATGCTGTACTGAATGCAGGATCACAGTTGTCGTTGTTTATGTTTTCTTAATGCACTTCTTTGTTGAATTTCTGCAGTTTGCTGCCGAACCCAGTCAACATACATATGGACGATATTGTGGCAAAGATGAGGCGGCAGATTGCAGTGTGAGTTGTCATGCTGTTCTTTCCTGCTGTTTGTGTGTGTTTAGCAATCAAAATGTGTCTGTGTGTGTGTGTTTAGCTATCAAGATGTGTCTGTGTGTATTTATCAATCAAAGTGTATGTCTGTATGTGTGTTTAGCAATCAAAATGTGTGTCTGTGTGAGTTTAGCAATCAAAATATGTGTCTTTGTGTGTTTAGCAATCAAAATGTGTGTCTGTGTGTGTTTAGCAATCAAAATGTGTGTCTGTGTGTGTTTAGCAATCAAAATGTGTGTCTGTGTGTGTGTTTAGCAATCAGGATATGTCTGTGTGTTGAGAGCTGACAGAGATAGAGATGGGACTGGACATTGCCAACAGCTGATTGAGTGAACTGGGACGTGTGATCACATCAACTGACTTGTGAGGGTACCATTGACTGAAACACACCAGACAGAATATCTGTTTATAATTTATACTTCTGACAAAACAACACTTGCAAATACTGCACAGCCAAAATAATTTAACACATACAATCACAATTATAGTTGCTACATTGTGGTGTCTGATAGCCCTATGTGTTTTGTAATTCACAAAGCGCTGAGCTCAACATACCAGCCCTGCTGTGGCCATACTGGTTAGTACTCACATGTGACGTGCTGACAGTCATAGCACATGTCATCTCTTGGTTAGTGCTCACATGTGACATGCCGACGGAGACTGCACCAGTCATCTCTTGGTTAGTGCTCACATGTGATATGCTGACAGGGACAGCACCAGTCATCTCTTGGTTAGCGCTCACATGTGACATGCCGACAGAAACCGCACAAGTCATCTCTTGGTTAGTGCTCACATGTGACCTGCTGACAGAGACTGCACCAGTCATCTCTTGGTTAGTGCTCACATGTGACATGCTGACAGGGACTGCACAAGTCATCTCTTGGTTAGTGCTCACATGTGACATGCTGACAGGGACTGCACAAGTCATCTCTTGGTTAGTGCTCACATGTGACATGCTGATAGGGACTGCACAAGTCATCTCTTGGTTAGTGCACACATGTGACATGCTGACAGAAACCGCACAAGTCATCTCTTGCTTAGTGGTGACATGCTGACAGAAACCGCACAAGTTATCTCTTGGTTAGTGCTCACATGTGACATGCTGACAGGGACTGCACAAGTCATCTCTTGGTTAGTGCTCACATGTGACATGCTGACAGAAACCGCACAAGTCATCTCTTGGTTAGTGCTCACATGTGACATGCTGACAGGGACTGCACCAGTCATCTCTTGGTTATTGCTCACATGTGACATGCTGACAGAGACCGCACAAGTCATCTCTTGGTTAGTGCTCACATGTGACATGCTGACAGAGACTGCACACGTCATCTCTTGGTTAGCGCTCGCATGTGACATGCTGACAGAGACCGCACAAGTCATCTCTTGGTTAGTGCTCACATGTGACATGCTGACAGAGACTGCACACGTCATCTCTTGGTTAGTCAGTTCTTCGTCATCAGGTCAGCCTCTGGCCCATGATTACTCATGTTGTACACACAGAATAACAGTTGAACATTTTAGTGAACAGGTCACCACGGAATAACAGTTGAACATTTTAGTGAACAGGTCACCACAGAATAACAGTTGAACATTTTAGTGAACAGGTCACCACGGAATAACAGTTGAACATTTTAGTGAACAGGTCACCACGGAATAACAGTTGAACATTTTAGTGAACAGGTCACCACAGAATAACAGTTGAACATTTTAGTGAACAGGTCACCACAGAATAACAGTTGAACATTTTAGTGAACAGGTCACCACAGAATAACAGTTGAACATTTTAGTGAACAGGTCACCACAGAATAACAGTTGAACATTTTAGTGAACAGGTCACCACAGAATAACAGTTGAACATTTTAGTGAACAGGTCACCACAGAATAACAGTTGAACATTTTAGTGAACAGGTCACCACAGAACAACAGTTGAACATTTTAGTGAACAGGTCACCACAGAACAACAGTTGAACATTTTAGTGAACAGGTCACCACAGAACAACAGTTGAACATTTTAGTCAACAGATCACCACAGAACAACAGTTGAACACTTTAGTTAACAACTCAATCGGTCACCACAGAACAACAGTTGAAAAGTTTAGTGAACAACTCAACAGGTCACCACAGAACAACAGTTGAACACTTTAGTGAGCAACTCAACAGGTCACCACATAACAACAGTTTAACATTTTAGTGAACAACTCAACAGGTCACCACAAAACACCAGTTAAACATTTTAGTGAACAACTCAACAGGTCAGCACAGAACAACAGTTGAACATTTTAGTGAACAACTCAACAGGTCACCACAGAACAACAGTTGAACATTTTAGTGAACAACTCAACAGGTAACCACAGAACAACAGTTGAACATTTTAGTGAACAACTCAACAGGTCACCACAGAACAACTTTGAACATTTTAGTGAACAGGTCACCACAGAACAACATTTGAACATTTTAGTGAACAGCACAACAGGTCACCACACAACAACAGTTGAACATTATAGTGAACAACTCAACAGGTCACCACAGAACAACAGTTGAACATTTTAGTGAACAACACAGCAGGTCACCACAGAACAACAGTTGAACATTTTAGTGAACAGGTCACCACAGAATAACAGATGAACATTTTAGTGAACAGGTCACCACAGAATAACAGTTGAACATTTTAGTGAACAGGTCACCACAGGATAACAGTTGAACATTTTAGTGAACAGGTCACCACAGAATAACAGTTGAACATTTTAGTGAACAGGTCACCACAGAATAACAGTTGAACATTTTAGTGAACAGGTCACCACAGAATAACAGTTGAACATTTTAGTGAACAGGTCACCACAGAATAACAGTTGAACATTTTAGTGAACAGGTCACCACAGAATAACAGTTGAACACTTTAGTGAACAACTCAACCGGTCACCACAGAACAACAGTTGAACAGTTTAGTGAACAACTCAGCAGGTCACCACTGAACAACAGTTGAACATTTTAGTGAACAGATCACCACAGAACAACAGTTGAACACTTTAGTTAACAACTCAATCGGTCACCACAGAACAACAATTGAAAAGTTTAGTGAACAGCTCAACAGGTCAACACAGAACAACAGTTGAACACTTTAGTGAACAACTCAACAGGTCACCACAGAACAACAGTTGAACACTTTAGTGAACAACTCAACAGGTCACCACAGAACAACAGTTGAACATTTTAGTGAACAACTCAACAGCTCACCACAGAACAACAGTTGAACATTTTAGTGAACAACTCAACAGATAACCACAGAACAACAGTTGAACATTTTAGTGAACAACTCAACAGGTCACCACAGAACAACAGTTGAACATTTTAGTGAACAGGTCACCACAGAACAACATTTGAAAATTTTAGTGAACAGCACAACAGGTCACCACAGAACAACAGTTGAACATTATAGTGAACAACTCAACAGGTCACCACAGAACAACAGTTGAACATTTTAGTGAACAACACAGCAGGTCACCACAGAACAACAGTTGAACATTTTAGTGAACAGATCACCACAGAACAACAGTTGAACATTTTAGTGAACAGATCACCACGGAACAACAGTTCAACAGTTGAACATTTTAGTGAACAACGCAGCAGGTCACCGCAGAACAACAGTTGAACATTTTAGTGAACAGGTCATCACAGAACAAGAGTTGAACATTTTAGTGAACAACTCAACAGGTCAGCACAGAACAACAGTTGAACAATTTAGTGAACAACTCAACAGGGTCACCACAGAACAACAGTTGAACATTTTAGTGAACAGGTCAGCACAGAACAAGAGTTGAACATTTTAGTGAACAACTCAACAGGTCACTACAGAACAACAGTTGAACATTTTAGTGAACAGGTCAGCACAGAACAACAGTTGAACAATTTAGTGAACAACTCAACAGGTCACCACAGAACAACAGTTGAACATTTTAGTGAACAACTCAACAGGGTCACCACCGAATGGTAGTTGAACATTTTAGTGAACAACTCAACGGGTCACCACTGAACAGTCCTCTTGTCTGTGAACACAGGATGGTGGTGTTAACTGTGACCTCCCAGCAGACGCTGTAATTAAGTATGTTTGACTTCTGTCTCTCAGGTTAAATGAAGAATGCCAGCAGTGGACTGACCTTCTCCACGACTATGAGCAACAGGAAGAGTCATCCGGGCTGTAAGCTTGTTTTTCTGACAATTATTTATTTTACGTGAAGGTATGACATGGACTGCGTGTCCCTGTTAAAGCACAAACCAGTTTTTATGTTCCAGCTTTAGAAGGGGCTTTATTTAAGCGACTAGTAGCCATCTAACCCAGAGGTTTCCAAACCGCGGCCCGCTGGCCACTTGTGGCCCGCCAGATGTCAGAAAGTGGCACGCAAGGCCTCGTTATTTAATATAATATATTTTAATAATTTCAAAAATGTACTAGGAGCGGCCTGTCAGTGTGCAATAATTAACTCTGCTCGTGGTTGTTATGCTATTATCGAATGTGCCTATTCAGTTCGCAACAAAACGTTATGAAGTTCCCAAGTCCCAGCCTTGACGACCAGTCAGAGTGCGCAAGGTGCTATGTTTTCTTTTGTTACAACTGTTTAGCAGAGTTGGTAGTATTGTGTTGAAATTAGATTTTTTTCAAATAAAAATTTACCGTTAAAGCCTATAAATATGAGTGAAAAATCTAAAATCAAACAATGGGAAAATGCGAAGACATTGCTTGTTGTGAATTCATCAAAGATTGAATGGTGATCTCACCTCACATTTGAACGTGATCAGTGAATGTATAATCTGTGTGATCTCATCTCACACTTGAATGTGATCAGTGAATGTATAATCTGTGTGATCTCATCTCGCATTAGAATGTACAGATCTCACCTCATATTTAAACATGACCAGTGAATGTATAATCTGTGTGATCTCACCTCACATTTAAACACGACCGGTGAATGTACTTTTATACCTGTAAAATGTACCTGTGTTATGTAAATGTGTTATGTACCTGTACTTTTATATGGATGTGAAGCTTGGACAATGAGCAGCCAGGCTGAAAAACATCTGATGGCTGTAGAAATGTGGTTTCTGAGGAAAATGCAAAGAATACCATGGACAGCCAGAAAGACCAATGAACAAGTCCTTCAAGAAACAAATGAAGATCGTAAACTGATCAGAGACATTAGACGTAGACAGTCACAATTTTTTGGGCATGTTATGAGAAGAAATGATTTGGAGAACTTGGTGACAACTGGTAAGATCGAGGGGAACAGACCAAGGGGAAGACCTAGAAACAAGTATCTGGATGGCTTGGCCTTGTGGCATGGTCGAGACAAAAACACGGAACTGATCCACGACTCTGTTGATCGAGTGAGATGGCAGAACATGACCGCCCACGCTTACCGGCATGGCACATGATGGATGGATGGATGGTGAATGTATAATCTGTGTGATCTCACCTCACATTTGAACACGACCAGTGAATGTATAATCTGTGTGATCTCACCTCACATTTGAACACAACCAGTGAATGTATAATCTATGTGATCTCACATTTGAACATGATCAGTGAATGTATAATCTGTGTGATCCCACATGTGAACACGACCAGTGAATGTATAATCTGTGTGATCTCACATGTGAACATGACCAGTGAATGTATAATCTGTGTGATCTCATCTCACATTTAAACGTGACAAGTGAATGTATAATCTGTGTGATCTCACATTTGATCGTGACCAGTGAATATTTGCTGTGTTTGTTCTCTTCACAGACAAGCTGAAAGTTTGACCCTGCACGTGTCAGACGTCCCCGAAGACATCAAACAGCTGGCCAGGTCCGAATACATGACATCCGGCCCAGTAGACTTGCGTTCAGTGAAGGCCCGACTTGATACATCATTGCTACAGTACAAATTTGATGTATGTTGCTTCCTCTTTGTTCTTTCTTGTTCTGAGTGGTAATCAGTACCATCAAATGTATTTCTTTTTATTCCTTGGTCTCTGGCAAAGCAGTCATGGGTGCAATTCACAATCCTGCATACTGCAATCAAAGTACAACTGTGGATGATTCGGAAGCAGGCCGCCTCGCGCTGCTTTCATACAGGTATGAGTACTGGTCGTTCAGAATGCAATGGCAAACTACTGAACGTAAACTTGCCAAGAGATCACAAACAGCCAAAAAATGCTGGGGTTGACTGCGAGGGCCTGTAAAAGATATGCAACTAACTTTAACTCTTGTGTTCCCAAGTACAATTTCTCTTTCAGCTCAGCAGTGCGTCATTTATTATTTGTAGGAAGACATTAGTGTGGTGTAGTGTATCTCTAATTTACCAGGAAAACTATGTGATATGTTGTATTTATAATTTACAGCAAGGCTCTGTGTATGATATATTGTATTTATAATAAACATGAAGGTCTCTGTGTGTGACATGTATCAATAATTGACAGGAAGGTCTCTGTGTGTGACATGTATCAATAATTGACAGGAATACTCTGCGTGTGATATGTTGCATCTATAATTGACAGGAATACTCTGTGTGTGATGTTGTATCTATATTTGACATGAAGGTCCCTGTGTGTGATGTTGTATCTATATTTGACAGGAATACTCTGTGTGTGATATGTTGTATCTATAATTGACATGAAGGTCCCTGTGTGTGATGTTGTATATATATTTGACAGGAATACTCTGTGTGTGATATGTTGTATCTATAATTGACATGAAGGTCCCTGTGTGTGATGTTGTATCTATATTTGACAGGAATACTCTGTGTGTGACATGTTGTATCTATAATAGACAGGAAGGTCTCTGTGTGTGATATGTTGTATCTGTAATTGACAGGAAGGTCCCTGCATGTGATATGTTGTATCTATAATTGACAGGAAGGTCTCTGTGTGACATGTTGTATCTATAATTGACAGGAAGGTCTCTATGTGTGATTGATATGTTGTATCTGTAATTGACATGAAGGTCCCTGTGTGTGATGTTGTATCTATATTTGACATGAAGGTCCCTGTGTGTGATGTATCTATATTTGACAGGAATATTCTGTGTGTGACATTTTGTATCTATAATAGACAGGAAGGTCTCTGTGTGTGATATGTTGTATCTATAATAGACAGGAAGGTCCCTGTGTGTGATGTTGTATCTATATTTGACATGAAGGTCCCTGTGTGTGATGTTGTATCTATAATTGACAGGAATACTCTGTGTGTGTGTTGTATCTATAATAGACAGGAAGGTCCCTGTGTGTGATGTTGTATCTATAATTGACAGGAATACTCTGTGTGTGATATGTTGTATCTATATTTGACATGAAGGTCCCTGTGTGTGATGTTGTATCTATAATTAACAGGAATATTCTGTGTGTATGTTGTATCTATAATAGACAGGAAGGTCCATGTGTATGATATGTTATATGTATGATGGAGACAGAAGCAATGTTGTCTTGTATCCGTGTTTCAGAGAGAGGCTTGTGTACAAGATCTGAAGCTGATACAGGAAACTGTGGAGACCATACACATGTCCAATCAACGTCTGAGCTCTTGCCTGTGTGAGTTTTTCCTCTTCTCATTTTTGAATGTCACTCAGCTTCCCTCTCCACAGTGAAGGTTGTCTGCAACACTGTCTGTCTCTTGTCCTGACTGTACATTCTGTCAAATTGCTGTTCGTCCATCTCTTGGTGTTATCATCCCACTTGTATAATATTGCTTGGTTTGCAAATCGATTACACGGAAAGTCCAAATCAAAAGCTCATTGTGTGGCGTCATCAAAGATGGAAAAAGCGTCCCAATGGTACAAAATTGAATATTGCTTGGATAGCAAATCCATTACATGGAAAGTCCGAATTGAAAGCTGACTATGTGGGCGTCATCAAAGGTGGAAAAAGTGTCCTAGTGGCACGAAATAGAATATTGCTTGGATAGCAAATCCATTACGTGGAAAGTCCGAATTGAAAGCTCACAGTGTGGATGTTATCTGCAGACTGCATTCTTCTGGTTTCCGGAGGAACAGCCTGTGGTGAACGGAGGGCCCAATATATGGAAGTGAGGCTAAGCAGCCATGTCCAGGACGTGACGATTCCTTGGGTGAGCCCAGCACCAGAGCGCTTTGTGTCGGCTCTGCAATTATGGAAGCCGCCTTGGATGGCAGGGAATGCCCATGGTCTGCCCCTGCCTTCCTTTGAGGGCTAACTGTTATGTCTTCGGCTGTTTTAAATGGGCCAGCTGGGTTGGGGGAATAACACAACAGTGGGAGTCAAACGTCTTACGAAACCCCCAGGAAGGTTAACCCGGTCAACAAATGCCTGCGGAAGTCGCATGTGTCGGCCTAACGGTGCAAGAACGCAGATCTGCTGTAAACAGGCACATCGCAATCACGTCTGGAAAAAAAACTCTGGATGAACGCAGAAGGAAAAAATCCTACTTGTATCATTGTTTGCCTCTTGCTTGCTTGCCTTCAAACTTACTCTCCTTGATGGTTTTTATAAGAGTGAATATTTCGCTTGTGTCTTTATTTCTTTCATCAACTCTCTTTTTATTCTCAGTTTTTCTAGAACCTCTAGAACAAAGAACCTCTAGAACAAAGACCACTCCAAGATAAGCGGCTACAGAATCATTACGATGCAGAATACTGTTGGCAAGCTACTGGAGAAAATTGTAGCACACAGACTTGCTTGGGACTTGGAACAGCTCGGCTGCTTCCCGCCCACACTTGGAGGATACAGACGCAACAAAGAGTCATGGCTGAATGCGGCGGTCTTTGCTCAAGATGTTTACGAAGGATTTCAGGTCAGAGAAGAGACATGTGCGGCCGCCATAGACTTAGAGGACGCATATAACAGAGTATCTTTCGAGCACTTGATGCAAACCCTCCTCAGACTGAAAGTTCACCCTCACCTTGTACGATGGATAGCTGCAGTTCTACTCCAAAGGAAGGTGGTGCTAAGATGCGGGAGTTGGTCTTCTGAGCCGATAACGATATGTCCAGGATTGCCGCAGGGTTCACCACTGTCACCAGTACTATTCAACGTGTATACGGTGCCGATCACTGAACAACAATTGGATGGGAGGGGTAGGACTCTATCATTCGTTGACGACATCCTCGTGTATCGACAGGGTCGAGATAGACAGGCGGTTGCCAACTATATGCAGGGCGAACTAGATCGAATTTCCTCATGGTGTGCTGATGCCGATGCCCTTGTCAACCCTGCAAAGGCAACGGTTACATGGTTCTCACTAAACAACCATATTGTGAAAACAGACCTGCCGGCAGTAAGAATGGATGGGAGCATTCTGAGTAGAACCCAGTCAATGACATATCTTGGCGTGAGGCTTGATCGTAGCCTGTCCTTCAGAGATCATGTCGATTATGTCATAACGAAGGCTCGAAAAGGTTTGGCAGCAATGAGAGTCATGGCGAGTGCCAATATCGAGCAAAGACTGCTATTACTTCTGTTCCAAGGACTTGTGCTTTCACGCATCGAGTATGCCCTGGCCATCCTCACTGTCAGCCCTACACAGATTGGAAGACTTGAAAAGGTACAAAACGAAGCCATGCGCATCATTTTGGGCTGCACGAGAGACACCAGCTGTGTAGCAATGAGATACCTCCTTGACTTCCCGACAATGGAACACAGGATCAAGATCTGGAGAGCTCGTGCATACTTAAAAATAAGTGCAGATGAGCAGCACCCTCTGCATGACGCTGTATTCAGAGAAAAGGGTGACAGGCTAAAGAGGGGCAAATCATGGATGGGTCGGGCGGAAGATGTCGTCGGACAGGTCTGCAGTCTTACCAGTATCAACCCCGGCATGGAATGGGTGCCGGTGCCTCCAGCTTTTAAGTGTACCTTCTCCTGCATTATCACACTCGACAGACGGTGCAGAGAGCAGAACCCTGCCGCTGTCAATGCAGAGGTTAACGCGCTCATCTATGAACACTCAGATAGCCCCGAAGTGCTCATCTATACAGATGGATCTGTTGTAAAGCAGCAGAGAAGTGCGTGGGCATTTACAGCCCGCTCAGCGGGCCGAACCGTTCAAGAATCCAGTGGTGCCCACTCCATGACCACGAGCAGCATGACGATGGAGGTGATGGCAGTTACACAGGCTTTCATATGGCTGGAATCACAGCATTATACCAACGTGTGTGTACTAAGTGATTCAATGAGCATGATTCAGAAGGTCAAAGCTGGATCTGTACGTAGACAGTGGACTGAGTCGCTGCGGAAGTCTGTTGTCCGCAAAGTCACCTTCATCTTCGTCCCGGGACATGCGGGAGTCGAGGGAAATGAACGAGCTGATAAATTGGCTGGCTCTGCACCCCCTGTAGATGGCCAGCCCATGGATCGTGCCGATGTTATTAACGCCCTTAAAGATATGGCGAGAACAGAGGATTTTGACGCCAGTGATTCCACATCGCTTTCCAGGATGAAAGACCTGGGAGTAAGAATCGGCACAGCCAGACGCGAGAGGTACATCGGGAAAACAAAGCGCCTCGTCAACCAACACAGAACTGGCACTATTAGCCACCGGACGCTGATGCATATGCTGGGGGGAGGATCTGAGCACCTATGGACATGTCCGGAGTGCAACGAAGATACCCCAACTGATAACTAACTAACTAACTAACTCTAGAACCTCTGTATTTGATTGTGTTTGTTTCCATAAAATATTTTATATATATATATATTCTTCTAATGGCGAGTCATGACCGCCCACGCTTTCCGGCATGGCACATGATTGATTGATATTCTTCTGTACATCCACATCTCCAGGGCCTCTGTTCGACTTTCTAATTCCTTGTTCATTGTCCAGGCTTCCATGCTATATAGTAGTGTTGAAAATATATAACATTTGACCATTCTCATCTTTAATGCGTTGCTAATCTCTCTAGACATTAATACTGATTTCATGATGCTGAAAGCATTTTTGGCCAATTCTATTCTCTTTTTGATTTCTGTTTCACTTCTGCCATCATCTGTTACATGTTCAAGATAGGAGAAATGGGTTACTTGTTCTAGTATCTCCCATTTACTGTGATGTTCAATGATGAGCTTTCCTTTCCACTGCTAAGTATCATAGTTTTTCGTTTTTTTTTTATCTAACCCACATTCTACACTATGCCTGTTTATTTGTTCCACTAGGCTTTTGTAACTCTTGCGCGATTTCTGCTAGTAATGCTGTATTGTCAGCATCCCTAAGATGGTTTATGATTTTTTAATTGATGTTATGTCCAGGCACTTTGACTTGTTTAAAAATTCTTTCTGTGTATAAGTTGAAGAGGCTTGGGGACAACACATCCCTGCCATACTCTTTTTATCTCTATGGGCGACGAATAATTATTTCCACATCCAATTGTCATCACTTGTTCCCAGTACAAGTTACTAATAAGTCTGATGTCCTTTCCGCCTACTCCTATATCTTGAAGGTATGTAATCATGTTGTACTCTGTCAAAAGCTTTCTTATAGTCTATAAAACATACATATATATTTTTCTGAACTTCTGTATATGAGGGCTATTCCAAAATCAACCTCAGAGTGGCTGATAAAAATAAACTGTTGACATAGCGACACCGTTCATTGTTTCCATCACTCAGTAGTCTTTTAGCTCACTACACATCAACCTACATTCGCATTTGTTCAGTGGTTCACAAATCACGAACAAATAAACATGGACACTGTTATTGCCTTTCCCGCCAGCTGAGATTTGTGGTGTAATTTGTTTTCTTCAAGCAGAAGGTCAAAATGTGGCAGAGTTTCATCGTTGATTGTGTCGTGTGTACGGTGATAACGTTATAAGTGACAGTTCTGTGAGGGATTAGTGCAGGAAATTCAGAGATGGGCATAAAGATGTGCATGATGAGGGTGTACAAGGGCGACATTCATGTGTGACAGATGAGCTCATTCATCAACCAAGTCGTAGTGGGAAAAGTGCCGTTTCACAATTTCAGATCTTTCTACAGAATTTCAAAAAAAAGTTTAGGGCAAGTCAGTTTTGAATTGTCACAGAGAGGTTAGATTACTACAAATTCTGTTAGCGATGGGTAACAAAGCAACTGACTGACGTTCACAAAGCTCAAAGAATGGACTCAGCGTTGACGTTCCTTCTGCGCTACTGGGAAGAGGGGGATGCATTTCTAGACAGAATAGTGACTGGGTATGTAGTGACGAAGGAACAGTCAAAACACTGGATGCATACTCATTCTCCAAACAAGCCCCAACAAATTCAAGCAAACATTTTTGCAATGAAAAATGATGGTTACAGTGTTCTTGGACCGCAAGGGCATTTTGTTGATGAAATTCATGACACTAGGGACCACAATAACATCAGAAGTTTATTATGAAACACTGAAGAAGCTTCGTCGGTCGATCCAAAACAAAAGGCGTGGAATGCCCACCAGTGGCATCATTATCCTGCACGACAACGCATGGCCTCACACTGCTGCAGTTTCAGAGGAAAATTTTTCAAAAAAGAAAACTACTTCACATGTTGTGGAACACTTTAGATGTTGTAGAAAACAATGATAGCCATAGGATTCTCTTGATGTCTGACATGTGACATCTGACATGTGCCATCATCTGGTGGTGTCATGTGGCCAAGACAATATGGATTTTGGAGACTGTGTGTGGACATGAGTGTCTGTGCGTGCCCTGCCAGTTATATCTGTCTTAATGATGTTCATATGTGTGGACTTTAGTGTCTCTACCTGCCCTGCCAGTTATATGTCTTCATGATGTCAGTATGCAGCTAACATTGCCCAGATGTGATCATACATGACGCACTATAGCTCAGATGTGATCATGCATGACCTGCAGACACAGACAATGGCAACAGCTAGAACAGCCGAAGCACTTCGCAGAGTTAGTCCATAACCTCAATTCATTTGAGTTTAATGGGGACTATTTTGACCAGATTAGCAGAGTGGCCATAGGCACTAAGATGGGTCCGAGTTATGCCTGCCTTTTCATGGGCTATCTGGAACACCAGGTATGGAGTCAATACACCAGTAGGCTCCCGGAGCTCTACAGGCGGTACATCGATGACTACTTCAGTGTTTCAGACATACCCCTGTCTGACCTCCAGAACTTCATTGCCTTTTTCTCCGACTTTCATCCCATCATCAGACTCACCTCCATCATTTCTTCGTCTACCATCAATTTCTTAGATCTAACAGTCTCTTTAGGTTCCGCTGGTCTATGCATGATGGTTTATTATAAACCAAATGACTTGCACACATTTCTTCTCTGTACCTCCTATCATCCTCCCTTGTGTGAGGGTTCTATTCCTTTTCCAAAAATTTTACGTCTCTGATGGCTTTGTCAGGATAATGACTTCCGTCAAAAAAGGCCATGAAATGTTGGATCTCTTCCTCCTTTGTGGCTATCCTGAGAATGTTCTGTCTACAGCTCTTCACCGATGTCAGTCTATCATTCGTGCCGAGGCTGTCTCCTCCAGGCCGAAACCACAGAATAATAGACCTATACTTTCACTAACCTCCCATCCCCATAATATTGCTGCCAAGAATATCCTCCTGAGACATCTTTCCATTCTCCAGGCAGACCCAACCACTCGTGATGTCTTCCCAGAGGCCCTCCTGGTGGCGTACAGGTAGGATCGTAATCTCAGGGATGTGCTGGTCCATAGCAGCCTACCCCAACTTCACAAATCTCTTCCAGGCACAGTGGTTTGTCTTCGATCTTGTTGTAAGACCTGCCCACATGTACTTCAAACCCAGAGTCTGGCATTCCCTAAGACCACTTTCCACATCCATGAGGGTTTCTCTTGCATGAGTCGCAACATTATCTATGCGATTACTTGCACACGTTGTGACATGAGATATATCGGGTAGATAGGTCTGCGTCTGGCTGACAGGTTTAGGCAACACCTTTCTTATTTCAACAGTGGTGCCCAGAAACTGGTATCCATACACTTCAACATTTCTGACCACTGGGGCATGGCGGACATACAGGTCATGGCGATCAAATCGTGTGCACCTCACGAACACGATCGTAAGACATTGGAAAACCGTCTCATCTTCCAGTTGGGTTCACTCTCCGTTCACAACCTCAATGTCCAACAACTTCATTTAACTTCCAAAACCCCACCCCCTCCCATCCCCGCAGTTGTATAATCCACTACAAAAGGTAGTTGCGTATCCTTTACAGGACATCGCAGTCAACCCCAGCATTATTTTTGCTGTTTCGAATTTCTTGGCAAGTTTGCGTTTGGTGGTTTGTCATTGCTTTCTGAGCGACCGGCGCTCAGTCTATTCTATGAGGACCAACGTAGGTCTGTCTACATCCAGGTCGCCCGCAGCTGTGTTTCGAGCCTGAAACGCGGAATTGCGAACCGCCTTCGCCACAGAGCACTAATCCCCATTTTTACTTTCCGCTCATAGGAAGCCTCTCCATATATTCTTGATATTCATCTAAAGCGTCAGTCGCTCCAAACAAGGATACAGCTACAGATAAGTATCCTTAATATGCATCCATACTTCAAGAGCTGAATATTGAAGAGGGTAGGCTATTATAGACTATAAAACAAAGAAAATGATATATTTTGGTCACTTGAAATGTCATGAAAGTTTGGAGAGAACAATAATGGAGGGGTGTATGCCTAGGAAGAGAGGAAGAGGAAGGCCAAAGAGAAGATGGGTGCAGGATGTGGCAGATGATCTCCAGATGGGTGTATCGGACACAGGACATTTTGCTTGTGATCGAGAAGTTTTCCGGAAGGTTGTTATGGGAGCGAGGTTCTGCAAAGGTCATGCTACTGAATGAATGAATGAATATTGTCATGTAGTGTGTTTCGTGTAGTTGTGTGTTTGTTTGTTCTGTGCTGATGAAGGCCGCAATGTCCAATTTGTTGTTTTTTGTAATCGTAATTTAGTAACACTGACAATCTACTTCTCATTTTTTTTGTGTGGATGATTCATTTACAGCTCCGGTGTGAACATACATGACCTGCAGACACAGACAATGGCAACAGTAAGAACAGCTGAAGCACTATAGCTCAGATGTGAACATACATGACCTGCACACAGACAGCCGAAGCACTATAGCTCAGATGTGAACATACATGACCTGCAGACAATGGCAACAGAACGGCCGAAGCACTAAAGCTCAGATGTGAACATACATGACCTGCAGACAATGGCAACAGAAAGGCCGAAGCACTATAGCTCCGGTGTGAACATACATGACTGGTAGACACAGACAATGGCAACAGTTAGAACAGCTGAAGCACTATAGCTCAGATGTGAACATACATGACCTGCAGACACAGACAATGGCAACAGTTAGAACAGCTGAAGCACTATAGCTCAGATGTGAACATACATGACCTGCAGACACAGACAGCCGAAGCACTTTAGCTCAGATGTGAACATACATGACCTGCAGACACAGACAATGGCAACAGAACAGCCGAAGCACTATAGCTCAGATGTGAACATACATGACCTGCAGACACAGACAGCCGAAGCACTATAGCTCAGATGTGAACATACATGACCTGCAGACACAGACAGCCGAAGCACTATAGCTCAGATGTGAACATACATGACCTGCAGACACAGACAATGGCAACAGAACAGCCGAAGCACTATAGCTCAGATGTGAACATACATGACCTGCAGACACAGACAATGGCAACAGCTAGAACAGCCGAAGCACAATAGCTCAGATGAGGAGCAAAACATGAAACAGGCTAATTAATGTGTCTGTCTGGGACAAACTAACCATTCATTTCTGCTAACCATTCATCAGTGAAACATCTGATCTATGTTTGTCTCTTGCTGTTACAGCCCACGCAATAAGCGAGGAGGCCTACATTAACAAGGATCATTCAGAAACTACAACAGAGCCACCAGACTTGAGACAGACTATCATCGACTACCTGAACTGTTCGTGATGTTCTCCACCGCAGAAGTTTCTTGTGAATAGGGCATGTTGTTATCATCAGCTGGAGTGTTGCTGGCACAGACGTGACTTCTAGAACTACAGACAAACATTTGACAATAGCAAGTACAGGAGGTCAAGTTCAGGAGAACAATATTCATTAAAGGTTCTGGAGTGATATCTGCCAACAGCATTCAGTCTTCACATCTGTGAATTGTTGGAGTTATATCTCCCCACAGCATTCAGTCTTCACATCTGTGAATTGCTGGAGTGATATCTGCCCCCAGCATTCAGTCTTCACGTCTGTGAATTGCCATGGCTGATGCTTGTATGGCACAAGGCTTGAGGGCGTGGCTTCATATATTGCCAGCTTGTGCTTATACAATAGGCTTTTGGTCTGAATAAGTTGCCAGACTGCTTATACAGCATGCTGGCGGGCTGTAACAGTTGTATGAGTACAGGACAGTATGACACGCCTGGAGCTGTACTGGCAGTATGGTGCTAGCCCTGTCATTGTATAGAACAGCTGTGTGAGTACAAGACAGTATGACATGCCTGGAGCTGTACCAGTTGTGTGAGTACAGGACGGTGTGACATACCTGGAACTGTACTAGTTGTGTGAGTACTGGACAGTGTGACATGCCTGGAGCTGTACCAGTTGTGTGAGTACAGGACAGTGTGACATGCCTGGAGCTGTACCAGTTGTGTTAGTACAGGACAGTGTGACATGCCTGGAGCTATACCAGTTGTGTGAGTACAGGACAGTGTGACATGCCTGGAGCTGTACTGGCTGTGTGAGTACAGGTCAGTATGACATGCCTGGAGCTGTACTGGCTGTGTGAGTACAGGACAGTGTGACATGCCTGGAGCTGTACCATTTGTGTGAGTACAGGACATTGTGACATGCCTGGAGCTGTACCATTTGTGTGAGTACAGGACAGTGGGACATGCCTGGAGCTGTACCAGTTGTGCGAGTACAGGACAATGTGACACGCCTGGAGCTATACCAGTTGTGTGAGTACAGGACAGTGTGACATGCCTGGAGCTGTACTGGCTGTGTGAGTACAGGACAGTATGACATGCCTGGAGCAGTACTGGCTGTGTGAGTACAGGACAGTGTGACATGCCTGGAGCTGTACCATTTGTGTGAGTACAGGACATTGTGACATGCCTGGAGCTGTACCATTTGTGTGAGTACAGGACAGTGTGACATGCCTGGAGCTGTACCAGTTGTGCGAGTACAGGGCAATGTGACACGCCTGGAAAGGCCTGGAGCTGTACTGGCAGTATAGTGCTAGCCCTGTCATTGTACCGGCCAGCTGACATTCACTGGATGATGTCACCAGTGTCAGGCCGGCTGCCTTGTCTTCCCAGTACTGTCTGCTACACATGTTAGGCTGGGTCAGTACTGTCTGCTACACATGTTAGGCTGGGTCAGTACTGTCTGCTACACATGTTAGGCTGGGTCAGTACTGTCTGCTACACATGTTAGGCTGGGTCAGTGTGGGGGACCAGGTCCAATGTTAGGCTGGGTCAGTGTGGGGGACCAGGTCCAATGTTAGGCTGGGTCAGTGTGGGGGACCAGGTCCAATGTTAGGCTGGGTCAGTGTGGGGGACCAGGTCCAATGTTAGGCTGGGTCAGTGTGGGGGACCAGGTCCAATGTTAGGCTGGGTCAGTGTGGGGGACCAGGTCCAATGTTAGGCTGGGTCAGTGTGGGGGACCAGGTCCAATGTTAGGCTGGGTCAGTGTGGGGGACTAGGTCCAATGTTAGGGTGGCTTAGTGTGGGAGCCCGGGTCCAATGTTAGGCTGGGTCAGTGTGGGGGACCAGGTCCAATGTTAGGCTGGGTCAGTTTGAGAGCCCAGGTCCATGTTACATAATGTGCCTACGTGAGGATTTGAACAGATGAACACTGGCAGGTGGGCTCAATATCTGGCATTTGCATAAGGTTTGTGAATAAGTGATGACGATGTCATATTCACACAAGAAAATGGCTATCGAGTAGAAAGAATATTGTGTTTTTACACATCTTGTAGCATGTCTGTACGTCTTTCAGCCCGGAGAAATATTCTTTGATACTGATTTGTTAATTCATGGTAAGATTTGTGAACCTAGCCAAAAACCACCTCACCTTTTACTGTAGTACCCCACTGCTCCCCGGCTGACACCTGTAAACCCACTCTCAGTCCACTGATTACATATGTGAAATGTTAAAACACATGACTGTATATTTGAGATGTGATATGTTCTCTCTCAACACACACTCACAAGGATATATACATTTCAGTGAGTGAAGTCTGTAACTGACAAGACTGGAGCCAAGATCTGGGGATGTGATGTGATATGTGTTGTGATGTGATGTATATTGTGAAGATGGAACTTGTCTGATTATTGTGTATTAAACACAGAATCCACAAACAAAATATTGCAACATTTCTTGTCTGACATATGTCGCTGCATCTCATCACGTGCATACTGCAGTTATATATCATTTGTTGTGAATGAATGCATAATGCTTTTGCTAAAATACTAAGTGCATGGTCACTGATATTGTTGGAATGTTGACATTAACCCCATGAAAGTCATCAGATTAAACATGAAGTCCTTTTGTTTGCACAGTAAAAACTGAATTTGCCTTGATGTATAAGAGCAATCGATTATTGTTCATCGAATGCAGTATATGAAATGAGTTTTGTTTATTAACTACGATTGCTAATAAGCAAATGTTCCGTGATGATCGAATTCTACATTTTATGACCTGTCAACTGCATAGGAATTCCAGAAGACTGATTTACTCTCATTTCCACCCACACTGGTATATGTTTAGCTTCTCAAATTGCTAAGTGTCGTTCCGTTCTACCTATGTAAGTCGCTGGATACTCACACTGTAGTGAGTCATCCACGCTGCCTGTACTGTGTTTTCACAGTGCCCTCAAACAGGCCTCTTCCAGTCAATCTATTTATGTTGTTAAACCACACATAACATTGTCTTCCACTTGCACACTTCCTCTCCAGCACGTCCCGTAATAAGCAGCTGTGTCTCTCTGGCTGGAGTACATGAACTGTCAGACCGTGACTGTTGTTCAATCCCAATGTCTGTACAACTTGTGTGTCTGATTTCTCCTCCTGCCATGATGTTCTTCCACTTCACTGATAGATCCATGTTTGGAGAGCTTCAGTTACAGCGTCGGTGTTTATTGTCTACATATTCCCTTTATAAGCACACATCAGCGCTGGATTTCTGAACAAGCTTTGAGTAAATGAACATGTGCTGGAACAGTCAATAAACAATTGAAGACACAGACACATCTTCAGAGCTGTACAAGATTGTTTGCTTGCTTGTGTTCGCTGGCTGTGAACTCCAGCGCGAAGTCCTGTATGTCGGACGAAGACATCCTGTTGTCCAACATCAATGTGATGTCATACCGGACCTGAGGTTTGCGTGAGTATTCGGTGTCCATGTCTGGCTTATTGATGTGCAGACTGGTGGTTCCTCGCCATGCAGACAGATACTCTAGCTTCGGAGGAATCATCGATCCTACTGATGTTAGCCCAGGATGCACGACTAGGACGTGTTGGCAGGTCTTAGCCAGTATAGATCCCAGCCCTGGTGCCTTGGAAGCACCTCTGTGTCCCGCTGTACAAGATAAATTCCTGGTAGATATATGATTGTTTTTGCAACAGCATTGACAAAAAAGGCCTGATTTATGATATAACAACTATATTTGTCAAATATAACAACACACGTAAATCTCTGTGAAGTCTACTGTACATGCTAGAATACATTTATCTATACAAATCTGTTTCTACTGAATGATCACATCAAATACATGTGATGTCCATACATTCACTTCATGCCACCTCCACACACTCCACTTCTTGCCAGCGCCACACACACTTCACTCCATGCCAGCTCCACGCACATATTCACTTCATGCCACCTCCACACACATTTCACTTCTTGCAACCGCCAGACACACACACAGTAATAGAGCCGTGGCTGCTGTCATGTCCCAGATACACTTACACAAAGACAGTGCTCCACAGTCTGGCATGGTTGCTCTGGTGCAATCATTCAGCCATTTTACTGACTGCAGAAACATGCTGCAGCTGTCATTCATAACACACAGAAAAGTGGACATTGGAATCTACACAAATGTTCATAACACACAGGAAAGTGGACATTGGAATCTACACAAATGTTCATCACACACAGGAAAGTGGACATTGGAATCTACACAAATGTTCATCACACACAGGACAGTGGACATTGGAATCTACACAAATGTTCATCACACACAGGAAAGTGGACATTGGAATCTACACAAATGTTCATCACACACAGGAAAGTGGACATTGGAATCTACACAAATGTTCATCACACACAGGACAGTGGACATTGGAATCTACACAAATGTTCATCACACACAGGACAGTGGACATTGGAATCTACACAAATGTTCATCACACACAGGAAAGTGGACATTGGAATCTACACAAATGTTCATCACACACAGGACAGTGTACATTGGAATCTACACAAATGTTCATCACACACAGGAAAGTGGACATTGGAATCTACACAAATGTTCATCACACACAGGACAGTGGACATTGGAATCTACACAAATGTTCATCACACACAGGACAGTGGACATTGGAATCTACACAAATGTTCATCACACACAGGACAGTGGACATTGGAATCTACACAAATGTTCATAACACACAGGAAAGTGGAGATTGGAATCAACACAAATGTTCATCACTCACAGGAAAGTGGAGATTGGAATCTACACAAATGTCTGCAACTATTGCCAAGATATGAACACTGATTCTCAACACAGTCAAATTAGTTCACAAAAATTCAAATCTCAAAGTGCTCCAAATTACCTTTGGCCATTGGTTAAGCACAATCATGTACTTGATGTAGCAGACACCTAAACACTCTACACATCCCCCAACCATAGAATAGACTTCTATCAAAGAGTGTACTCCACAGCTCAACTGCAACAATCTTCCACAGATTCCACCAACCCCTATACGAACAATCATAAGTTAGGTCAACTGTGGAACAATCTTCCACAGATTCCACCAACCCCTATATGAACAATCATAAGTTAGGTCAACTGTGGAACAATCTTCCACAGATTCCACCAACCCCTATATGAACAATCATAAGTTAGGTCAACTGTGGGACAATCTTCCACAGATTCCACCAACCCCTATATGAACAATCATAAGTTAGGTCAACTGTGGGACAATCTTCCATAGATATCATCAACCCTTATATGTACAATCATTATCTTAGGTCAACTGTGGAACAATCTTCCATAGATTCATCAACCCCTATATGTACAATCTTAAGTTAGGTCAATACGATCTCAGTACAGATCTACTCCCTTAATAATAATAATAATAATAATAATAAGTCTTTATTTTCAAAGGGTTAAGAATTGGGCACGCAGGCCCGTCTGACATTCTGCCCTTCTTCTCTATTTCCTCTCATACATTCTTTCATTCAACATCACTTATGAAGCAACTTTTGACAACAAAAGTACATTAAAACGCATGAAAAATAATCAATAACAAATGACTCACTGAAGCAGTGTTTAACATGGGCATTATAAATACCTAAGGAGGGTGTAACGTGCCATACATAAGGGAATGTTTTTTGGCTAGTTGTCGTTTGAGATAAGTTACCATTATTGTCTTTTTTGTGTTGTTTGTTATGGGGGCATGTAGTCTGTACTAAGGTAGTGTTCAAACAGGTTGCGAATGTATGTATCATGATTGGTGGTGTCTTTGATTTCTTGTGGAAGATTGTTTATAATGCTATATACGAGGTGTGAGCATGAAGTGATGTATATGTTCTGTGTGTTTATAATGCTATATACGAGGTGTGAGCATGAAGTGATGTATATGTTCTGTGTGTTTATAATGCTATATATGAGGTGTGAGCATGAAGTGATGTATATGTTCTGTGTGTTTATAATGCTATATATGAGGTGTGAGCATGAAGTGATGTATATGTTCTGTGTGTTTATAATGCTATATACGAGGTGTGAGCATGAAGTGATGTATATGTTCCGTGTGTTTATAATGCTATATATGAGGTGTGAGCATGAAGTGATGTATATGTTCTGTGTGTTTATAATGCTATATACGAGGTGTGAGCATGAAGTGATGTATATGTTCTGTGTGTTTATAATGCTATATATGAGGTGTGAGCATGAAGTAATGTATATGTTCTGTGTGTTTATAATGCTATATATGAGGTGTGAGCATGAAGTGATGTATATGTTCTGTGTGTTTATAATGCTATATATGAGGTGTGAGCATGAAGTAATGTATGAGAGGAGAGAGACAAGACAGGCAGACTTTGTTACATAGGCCGGCATGCTCACAACAAATTTTGTTCACGTTATTTCTGCTCTGTGGAAATGGTGAACGCTGGAGCTGTGGCTGTAATCATGTCACATCTTGTGTCTGCTAGTATGTGTAGTCATCATGTCACATCTTGTGTCTGCTAGTATGTGCAGTCATCATGTCACATCTTGTGTCTGCTAGTATGTGTAGTCATCATGTCACATCTTGTGTCTGCTAGTATGTGTAGTCATCATGTCACATCTTGTGTCTGCTAGTATGTGCAGTCATCATGTCACATCTTGTGTCTGCTAGTATGTGTAGTCATCATGTCACATCTTGTGTCTGCTAGTATGTGTAGTCATCATGCCACATCTTGTGTCTGCTAGTATGTGTAGTCATCATGTCACATCTTGTGTCTGCTAGTATGTGTAGTCATCATGTCACATCTTGTGTCTGCTAGTATGTGTAGTCATCATGTCACATCTTGTGTCTGCTAGTATGTGTAGTCATCATGTCACATCTTGTGTCTGCTAGTATGTGTAGTCATCATGTCACATCTTGTGTCTGCTAGTATGTGTAGTCATCATGTCACATCTTGTGTCTGCTAGTATGTGCAGTCATCATGTCACATCTTGTGTCTGCTAGTATGTGTAGTCATCATGTCACATCTTGTGTCTGCTAGTATGTGCAGTCATCATGTCACATCTTGTGTCTGCTAGTATGTGTAGTCATCATGTCACATCTTGTCTGCTAGTATGTGTAGTCATCATGTCACATCTTGTGTCTGCTAGTATGTGCAGTCATCATGTCACATCTTGTGTCTGCTAGTATGTGTAGTCATCATGTCACATCTTGTGTCTGCTAGTATGTGTAGTCATCATGTCACATCTTGTGTCTGCTAGTATGTGCAGTCATCATGTCACATCTTGTGTCTGCTAGTATGTGTAGTCATCATGTCACATCTTGTGTCTGCTAGTATGTGTAGTCATCATGTCACATCTTGTGTCTGCTAGTATGTGTAGTCATCATGTCACATCTTGTGTCTGCTAGTATGTGTAGTCATCATGTCACATCTTGTGTCTGCTAGTATGTGTAGTCATCATGTCACATCTTGTGTCTGCTAGTATGTGTAGTCATCATGTCACATCTTGTGTCTGCTAGTATGTGTAATCATGTCACATCTTGTGTCTGCTAGTATGTGTAATCATGTCACATCTTGTGTCTGCTAGTATGTGTAGTCATCATGTCACATCTTGTGTCTGCTAGTATGTGTAGTCATCATGTCACATCTTGTGTCTGCTAGTATGTGTAGTCATCATGTCACATCTTGTGTCTGCTAGTATGTGTAGTCATCATGTCACATCTTGTGTCTGCTAGTATGTGTAGTCATCATGTCACATCTTGTGTCTGCTAGTATGTGTAGTCATCATGTCACATCTTGTGTCTGCTAGTATGTGTAGTCATCATGTCACATCTTGTGTCTGCTAGTATGTGCAGTCATCATGTCACATCTTGTGTCTGCTAGTATGTGTAGTCATCATGTCACATCTTGTGTCTGCTAGTATGTGTAATCATGTCACATCTTGTGTCTGCTAGTATGTGTAATCATGTCACATCTTGTGTCTGCTAGTATGTGCAGTCATCATGTCACATCTTGTGTCTGCTAGTATGTGTAATCATGTCACATCTTGTGTCTGCTAGTATGTGTAATCATGTCACATCTTGTGTCTGCTAGTATGTGTAGTCATCATGTCACATCTTGTGTCTGCTAGTATGTGCAGTCATCATGTCACATCTTGTGTCTGCTAGTATGTGTAGTCATCATGTCACATCTTGTGTCTGCTAGTATGTGTAGTCATCATGTCACATCTTGTGTCTGCTAGTATGTGTAGTCATCATGTCACATCTTGTGTCTGCTAGTATGTGTAGTCATCATGTCACATCTTGTGTCTGCTAGTATGTGTAGTCATCATGTCACATCTTGTGTCTGCTAGTATGTGCAGTCATCATGTCACATCTTGTGTCTGCTAGTATGTGTAGTCATCATGCCACATCTTGTGTCTGCTAGTATGTGTAGTCATCATGTCACATCTTGTGTCTGCTAGTATGTGTAGTCATCATGTCACATCTTGTGTCTGCTAGTATGTGTAGTCATCATGCCACATCATGTGTCTGCTAGTATGTGTGGTCATCATGTCACATCTTGTGTCTGCTAGTATGTGTAGTCATCATGCCACATCTTGTGTCTGCTAGTATGTGTAGTCATCATGCCACATCTTGTGTCTGCTAGTATGTGCAGTCATCATGCCACATCTTGTGTCTGCTAGTATGTGCAGTCATCATGTCACATCTTGTGTCTGCTAGTATGTGTAGTCATCATGTCACATCTTGTGTCTGCTAGTATGTGTAGTCATCATGTCACATCTTGTGTCTGCTAGTATGTGTAGTCATCATGTCACATCTTGTGTCTGCTAGTATGTGTAGTCATCATGTCACATCTTGTGTCTGCTAGTATGTGTAGTCATCATGTCACATCTTGTGTCTGCTAGTATGTGTAGTCATCATGCCACATCTTGTGTCTGCTAGTATGTGTAGTCATCATGCCACATCTTGTGTCTGCTAGTATGTGTAGTCATCATGCCACATCTTGTGTCTGCTAGTATGTGTAGTCATCATGCCACATCTTGTGTCTGCTAGTATGTGTAGTCATCATGCCACATCTTGTGTCTGCTAGTATGTGTAGTCATCTTGTCACATCTTGTGTCTGCTAGTATGTGCAGTCATCATGTCACATCTTGTGTCTGCTAGTATGTGCAGTCATCATGTCACATCTTGTGTCTGCTAGTATGTGTAGTCATCATGTCACATCTTGTGTCTGCTAGTATGTGCAGTCATCATGTCACATCTTGTGTCTGCTAGTATGTGCAGTCATCATGTCACATCTTGTGTCTGCTAGTATGTGCAGTCATCATGTCACATCTTGTGTCTGCTAGTATGTGTAGTCATCTTGTCACATCTTGTGTCTGCTAGTATGTGTAGTCATCTTGTCACATCTTGTGTCTGCTAGTATGTGTAGTCATCTTGTCACATCTTGTGTCTGCTAGTATGTGCAGTCATCATGTCACATCTTGTGTCTGCTAGTATGTGTAGTCATCATGTCACATCTTGTGTCTGCTAGTATGTGCAGTCATCATGCCACATCTTGTGTCTGCTAGTATGTGTAGTCATCATGTCACATCTTGTGTCTGCTAGTATGTGTAGTCATGTCACATCTTGTGTCTGCTAGTATGTGTAGTCATCATGTCACATCTTGTGTCTGCTAGTATGTGCAGTCATCATGTCACATCTTGTGTCTGCTAGTATGTGTAGTCATCATGTCACATCTTGTGTCTGCTAGTATGTGTAGTCATCATGTCACATCTTGTGTCTGCTAGTATGTGTAGTCATCATGTCACATCTTGTGTCTGCTAGTATGTGTAGTCATCATGTCACATCTTGTGTCTGCTAGTATGTGTAGTCATCATGTCACATCTTGTGTCTGCTAGTATGTGTAGTCATCATGTCACATCTTGTGTCTGCTAGTATGTGTAGTCATCATGTCACATCTTGTGTCTGCTAGTATGTGCAGTCATCATGTCACATCTTGTGTCTGCTAGTATGTGTAGTCATCATGTCACATCTTGTGTCTGCTAGTATGTGTAGTCATCATGTCACATCTTGTGTCTGCTAGTATGTGTAGTCATCATGTCACATCTTGTGTCTGCTAGTATGTGTAGTCATCATGTCACATCTTGTGTCTGCTAGTATGTGTAGTCATCATGTCACATCTTGTGTCTGCTAGTATGTGTAGTCATCATGTCACATCTTGTCTGCTAGTATGTGTAGTCATCATGTCACATCTTGTGTCTGCTAGTATGTGTAGTCATCATGTCACATCTTGTGTCTGCTAGTATGTGTAGTCATCATGTCACATCTTGTCTGCTAGTATGTGTAGTCATCATGCCACATCTTGTGTCTGCTAGTATGTGTAGTCATCATGTCACATCTTGTGTCTGCTAGTATGTGTAGTCATCATGTCACATCTTGTGTCTGCTAGTATGTGTAGTCATCATGTCACATCTTGTGTCTGCTAGTATGTGTAGTCATCATGTCACATCTTGTGTCTGCTAGTATGTGTAGTCATCATGTCACATCTTGTGTCTGCTAGTATGTGTAGTCATCATGTCACATCTTGTGTCTGCTAGTATGTGCAGTCATCATGTCACATCTTGTGTCTGCTAGTATGTGTAGTCATCATGTCACATCTTGTGTCTGCTAGTATGTGTAGTCATCATGTCACATCTTGTCTGCTAGTATGTGTAGTCATCATGTCACATCTTGTGTCTGCTAGTATGTGTAGTCATCATGTCACATCTTGTGTCTGCTAGTATGTGTAGTCATCATGTCACATCTTGTGTCTGCTAGTATGTGTAGTCATCATGTCACATCTTGTGTCTGCTAGTATGTGTAGTCATCATGTCACATCTTGTCTGCTAGTATGTGTAGTCATCATGTCACATCTTGTGTCTGCTAGTATGTGTAGTCATCATGCCACATCTTGTGTCTGCTAGTATGTGTAGTCATCATGTCACATCTTGTGTCTGCTAGTATGTGTAGTCATCATGTCACATCTTGTGTCTGCTAGTATGTGTAATCATGTCACATCTTGTGTCTGCTAGTATGTGTAGTCATCATGTCACATCTTGTCTGCTAGTATGTGTAGTCATCATGTCACATCTTGTGTCTGCTAGTATGTGTAGTCATCATGTCACATCTTGTGTCTGCTAGTAAGTGTAGTCATCATGTCACATCTTGTCTGCTAGTATGTGTAGTCATCATTTCACATCTTGTGTCTGCTAGTATGTGCAGTCATCATGTCACATCTTGTGTCTGCTAGTAGGTGTAGTCATCATGTCACATCTTGTGTCTGCTAGTATGTGTAGTCATCATGTCACATCTTGTGTCTGCTAGTATGTGTAGTCATCATGTCACATCTTGTGTCTGCTAGTATGTGTAGTCATCATGTCACATCTTGTCTGCTAGTATGTGTAGTCATCATGTCACATCTTGTGTCTGCTAGTATGTGCAGTCATCATGCCACATCTTGTGTCTGCTAGTATGTGTAGTCATCATGTCACATCTTGTGTCTGCTAGTATGTGTAGTCATCATGTCACATCTTGTGTCTGCTAGTATGTGTAGTCATCATGTCACATCTTGTGTCTGCTAGTATGTGTAGTCATCATGTCACATCTTGTGTCTGCTAGTATGTGCAGTCATCATGTCACATCTTGTGTCTGCTAGTATGTGCAGTCATCATGTCACATCTTGTGTCTGCTAGTATGTGTAGTCATCATGTCACATCTTGTCTGCTAGTATGTGTAGTCATCATGTCACATCTTGTGTCTGCTAGTATGTGTAGTCATCATGTCACATCTTGTGTCTGCTAGTATGTGTAGTCATCATGTCACATCTTGTGTCTGCTAGTATGTGTAGTCATCATGTCACATCTTGTGTCTGCTAGTATGTGTAGTCATCATGTCACATCTTGTCTGCTAGTATGTGTAGTCATCATGTCACATCTTGTGTCTGCTAGTATGTGTAGTCATCATGCCACATCTTGTGTCTGCTAGTATGTGTAGTCATCATGTCACATCTTGTGTCTGCTAGTATGTGTAGTCATCATGTCACATCTTGTGTCTGCTAGTATGTGTAATCATGTCACATCTTGTGTCTGCTAGTATGTGTAGTCATCATGTCACATCTTGTCTGCTAGTATGTGTAGTCATCATGTCACATCTTGTGTCTGCTAGTATGTGTAGTCATCATGTCACATCTTGTGTCTGCTAGTATGTGTAGTCATCATGTCACATCTTGTCTGCTAGTATGTGTAGTCATCATGTCACATCTTGTGTCTGCTAGTATGTGCAGTCATCATGTCACATCTTGTGTCTGCTAGTATGTGTAGTCATCATGTCACATCTTGTGTCTGCTAGTATGTGTAGTCATCATGTCACATCTTGTGTCTGCTAGTATGTGCAGTCATCATGTCACATCTTGTGTCTGCTAGTATGTGTAGTCATCATGTCACATCTTGTGTCTGCTAGTATGTGTAGTCATCATGTCACATCTTGTGTCTGCTAGTATGTGTAGTCATCATGTCACATCTTGTGTCTGCTAGTATGTGTAGTCATCATGTCACATCTTGTGTCTGCTAGTATGTGTAGTCATCATGTCACATCTTGTGTCTGCTAGTATGTGTAGTCATCATGTCACATCTTGTGTCTGCTAGTATGTGTAATCATGTCACATCTTGTGTCTGCTAGTATGTGTAGTCATCATGTCACATCTTGTCTGCTAGTATGTGTAGTCATCATGTCACATCTTGTGTCTGCTAGTATGTGTAGTCATCATGTCACATCTTGTGTCTGCTAGTATGTGTAGTCATCATGTCACATCTTGTGTCTGCTAGTATGTGTAGTCATCATGTCACATCTTGTGTCTGCTAGTATGTGTAATCATGTCACATCTTGTGTCTGCTAGTATGTGTAGTCATCATGTCACATCTTGTCTGCTAGTATGTGTAGTCATCATGTCACATCTTGTGTCTGCTAGTATGTGTAGTCATCATGTCACATGTTGTGTCTGCTAGTATGTGTAGTCATCATGTCACATCTTGTGTCTGCTAGTATGTGTAGTCATCATGTCACATCTTGTGTCTGCTAGTATGTGTAGTCATCATGTCACATCTTGTGTCTGCTAGTATGTGTAGTCATCATGTCACATCTTGTGTCTGCTAGTATGTGCAGTCATCATGTCACATCTTGTGTCTGCTAGTATGTGTAGTCATCATGTCACATCTTGTGTCTGCTAGTATGTGTAGTCATCATGTCACATCTTGTGTCTGCTAGTATGTGTAGTCATCATGTCACATGTTGTGTCTGCTAGTATGTGTAGTCATCATGTCACATGTTGTGTCTGCTAGTATGTGTAGTCATCATGTCACATCTTGTGTCTGCTAGTATGTGTAGTCATCATGTCACATCTTGTGTCTGCTAGTATGTGCAGTCATCATGTCACATCTTGTGTCTGCTAGTATGTGTAGTCATCATGTCACATCTTGTGTCTGCTAGTATGTGTAGTCATCATGTCACATCTTGTGTCTGCTAGTATGTGTAGTCATCATGTCACATCTTGTGTCTGCTAGTATGTGTAGTCATCATGTCACATTTTGTGTCTGCTAGTATGTGTAGTCATCTTGTCACATCTTGTGTCTGCTAGTATGTGTAGTCATCATGTCACATCTTGTGTCTGCTAGTATGTGTAGTCATCATGTCACATCTTGTGTCTGCTAGTATGTGTAGTCATCATGTCACATCTTGTGTCTGCTAGTATGTGTAGTCATCATGTCACATCTTGTGTCTGCTAGTATGTGTAGTCATCATGTCACATCTTGTGTCTGCTAGTATGTGTAGTCATCATGCCTGGGTGAAGGCAGCAACTGGCCACCTTCATCTCTGGACAATTCCCAGCATGTCGGGAGATCTGTTTTGAGATCTTGACCTTTATGTCAGATGTACAGCCCTGGACAATTCCCAGCATGTCAGGAGATCTGTTTTGAGATCTTGACCTTTATGTCAGATGTACAGCCCTGGACAATTCCCAGCATGTCAGGAGATCTGTTTTGAGATGTTGTCTTGACCGTGAGACCAGGAGTGACATGGTCAGTGTTTAGTTGGCCTCATTGACTGTCTCTGAGAAATCTGTCCAGTACACGAGGCTGGGTTGGCCACAGATCCACACAGGCCCGGGGACAAAAACCTGCCTGTACTGGGAGCTGAACCAGGAGCACTGTGTCGGTAAGCATGTGAGCTAACCACAATGCTAGTACATCATGTCAGTTGAGACATGAACATATCATATCTACATTTACATGACAGTATGTGTGAATGTGACAAACATGGTTTACAATATGAGTGATTGTGACTTAACTAACGAGTAATATTTCTAGTCTACACACACAGCGATGCTACACACTAACATGAAACATGTGACAACTAGTGATGTGTCAGTGGGTGAGACGATGTGTCACTGATCAGTCTATCAGTAGCAGCAGCAAGATGGAAGAATTGTAGATAACTGGAGCAGTCATGGACGTATGCAGACACTATTGGACGTGGCAGACAACTGCTACTAGCACTAATCACAACCTTGAAATGGGCTCAGTCTTTACCAGTCAGTGTCTCTACTTGCACTCCATGTCCATTATTCACATTCTACAGCTGTAGCATCCAACAGTGCAGATGTTATATCTATAACATCCAACATTCACAAGTCGTAGCTGTAATAGCCAAGATTCACAGCTGCAGCTAAAACAACCAGCTGTGAAAAGCTAAAGCTGGAGCATTCAATTTCCAGAAGTTGAAAAAAACACACAAGTAATGTTATAAGTACATGCATCATTAAGTGTCTGTGGAGAAGGACACTCAGTCATGTCCTGACATCCTTCATACAACTATTGATAAAGACATCACACATGGCAGTGTCATGGTAATGTGAGATGTCAGTGTCACAGTGGGCGTGGAGGCAACAGCAGAAACACACAGTGGGAAGACAGGGTGGGTAATCAACATGGGGCTGGATGAACTGATGGGATCCAGAAGTGAGCATGAACTGACAGGAACCAGAGTTGAACATGAACTGATGGGAGCCAGAGTTGAACATGAAGTGATGGGAGCCAGAGTTGAACATGAACTGATGGGAGCCAGTGTTTGAACATGAAGTGATGGGAGCCAGTGTTTGAACATGAACTGATGGGAGCCAGTGTTTGAACATGAACTGATGGGAGCCAGTGTTTGAACATGAAGTGATGGGAGCCAGAGTTGAACATGAACTGATGGGATCCAGAAGTGAGCATGAACTGACAGGAACCAGAGTTGAACATGAACTGATGGGAGCCAGTGTTTGAACATGAAGTGATGGGAGCCAGAGTTGAACATGAAGTGATGGGAGCCAGAGTTGAACATGAAGTGATGGGAGCCAGAGTTGAACATGAACTGATGGGAGCCAGAGTTGAACATGAAGTGATGGGAGCCAGAGTTGAACATGAACTGATGGGAGCCAGTGCTTGAACATGAAGTGATGGGAGCCAGTGTTTGAACATGAAGTGATGGGAACCAGTGTTTGAACATGAACTGATGGGAGCCAGTGTTTGAACATGAAGTGATGGGAGCCAGAGTTGAACATGAACTGATGGGAGCCAGTGTTTGAACATGAAGTGATGGGAGCCAGTGTTTGAACATGAACTGATGGGAGCCAGTGTTTGAACATGAACTGATGGGAGCCAGTGTTTGAACATGAAGTGATGGGAGCCAGAGTTGAACATGAACTGATGGGATCCAGAAGTGAGCATGAACTGACAGGAACCAGAGTTGAACATGAACTGATGGGAGCCAGTGTTTGAACATGAAGTGATGGGAGCCAGAGTTGAACATGAAGTGATGGGAGCCAGAGTTGAACATGAAGTGATGGGAGCCAGAGTTGAACATGAACTGATGGGAGCCAGAGTTGAACATGAAGTGATGGGAGCCAGAGTTGAACATGAACTGATGGGAGCCAGTGTTTGAACATGAACTGATGGGAGCCAGAGTTGAACATGAACTGATGGGAGCCAATGTTTGAACATGAAGTGATGGGAGCCAGTGTTTGAACATGAACTGATGGGAGCCAGTGTTTGAACATGAAGTGATGGGAGCCAGAGTTGAACATTAACTGATGGGATCCAGAAGTGAGCATGAACTGACAGGAACCAGAGTTGAACATGAACTGATGGGAGCCAGAGTTGAACATGAACTGATGGGAGCCAGAGTTGAACATGAACTGATGGGAGCCAGTGTTTGAACATGAAGTGATGGGAGCCAGAGTTGAACATGAAGTGATGGGAGCCAGAGTTGAACATGAAGTGATGGGAGCCAGAGTTGAACATGAACTGATGGGAGCCAGAGTTGAACATGAAGTGATGGGAGCCAGAGTTGAACATGAACTGATGGGAGCCAGTGTTTGAACATGAAGTGATGGGAGCCAGAGTTGAACATGAACTGATGGGAGCCAATGTTTGAACATGAAGTGATGGGAGCCAGTGTTTGAACATGAACTGATGGGAGCCAGTGTTTGAACATGAAGTGATGGGAGCCAGAGTTGAACATGAACTGATGGGATCCAGAAGTGAGCATGAACTGACAGGAACCAGAGTTGAACATGAACTGATGGGAGCCAGTGTTTGAACATGAAGTGATGGGAGCCAGAGTTGAACATGAACTGATGGGAGCCAGAGTTGAACATGAACTGATGGGAGCCAGAGTTGAACATGAACTGATGGGAGCCAGAGTTGAACATGAAGTGATGGGAGCCAGTGTTTGAACATGAACTGATGGGAGCCAGTGTTTGAACATGAAGTGATGGGAGCCAGAGTTGAACATGAACTGATGGGATCCAGAAGTGAGCATGAACTGACAGGAACCAGAGTTGAACATGAACTGATGGGAGTCAGTGTTTGAACATGAAGTGATGGGAGCCAGAGTTGAACATGAACTGATGGGAGCCAGTGTTTGAACATGAAGTGATGGGAACCAGAGATGAACATGAAACTGATGGGAACCAGAGTTGAACATGAACTGATGGGAGCCAGTGTTTGAACATGAAGTGATGGGAGCCAGAGTTGAACATGAACTGATGGGAGCCAGTGTTTGAACATGAAGTGATGGGAACCAGAGATGAACATGAAACTGATGGAAACCAGAGTTGAATATGAAACTGATGGGAACCAGAGTTGAACATGAAGTGATGGGAACCAGAGTTGAACATGAAACTGATGGGAGCCAGAGTTGAACATGAACTGATGGGAGCCAGTGTTTGAACATGAAGTGATGGGAACCAGAGATGAACATGAAACTGATGGAAACCAGAGTTGAATATGAAACTGATGGGAACCAGAGTTGAACATGAAGTGATGGGAACCAGAGTTGAACATGAAACTGATGGGAGCCAGAGTTGAACATGAACTGATAGGAGCCAGTGTTTGAACATGAAGTGATGGGAACCAGAGATGAACATGAAACTGATGGGAACCAGAGTTGAACATGAAACTGATGGGAACCAGAGTTGAACATGAAACTGATGGGAACCAGAGTTGAACATGAAGTGATGGGAGCCAGAGTTGAACATGAACTGATGGGATCCAGAAGTGAGCATGAACTGACAGGAACCAGAGTTGAACATGAACTGATGGGAGCCAGTGTTTGAACATGAAGTGATGGGAGCCAGAGTTGAACATGAAGTGATGGAAGCCAGAGTTGAACATGAAGTGATGGGAGCCAGAGTTGAACATGAACTGATGGGAGCCAGAGTTGAACATGAAGTGATGGGAGCCAGAGTTGAACATGAACTGATGGGAGCCAGTGTTTGAACATGAACTGATGGGAGCCAGAGTTGAACATGAACTGATGGGAGCCAATGTTTGAACATGAAGTGATGGGAGCCAGTGTTTGAACATGAACTGATGGGAGCCAGTGTTTGAACATGAAGTGATGGGAGCCAGAGTTGAACATGAACTGATGGGATCCAGAAGTGAGCATGAACTGACAGGAACCAGAGTTGAACATGAACTGATGGGAGCCAGAGTTGAACATGAACTGATGGGAGCCAGAGTTGAACATGAACTGATGGGAGCCAGTGTTTGAACATGAAGTGATGGGAGCCAGAGTTGAACATGAAGTGATGGGAGCCAGAGTTGAACATGAAGTGATGGGAGCCAGAGTTGAACATGAACTGATGGGAGCCAGAGTTGAACATGAAGTGATGGGAGCCAGAGTTGAACATGAACTGATGGGAGCCAGTGTTTGAACATGAAGTGATGGGAGCCAGAGTTGAACATGAACTGATGGGAGCCAATGTTTGAACATGAAGTGATGGGAGCCAGTGTTTGAACATGAACTGATGGGAGCCAGTGTTTGAACATGAAGTGATGGGAGCCAGAGTTGAACATGAACTGATGGGATCCAGAAGTGAGCATGAACTGACAGGAACCAGAGTTGAACATGAACTGATGGGAGCCAGAGTTGAACATGAACTGATGGGAGCCAGAGTTGAACATGAACTGATGGGAGCCAGTGTTTGAACATGAAGTGATGGGAGCCAGAGTTGAACATGAAGTGATGGGAGCCAGAGTTGAACATGAAGTGATGGGAGCCAGAGTTGAACATGAACTGATGGGAGCCAGAGTTGAACATGAAGTGATGGGAGCCAGAGTTGAACATGAACTGATGGGAGCCAGTGTTTGAACATGAAGTGATGGGAGCCAGAGTTGAACATGAACTGATGGGAGCCAATGTTTGAACATGAAGTGATGGGAGCCAGTGTTTGAACATGAACTGATGGGAGCCAGTGTTTGAACATGAAGTGATGGGAGCCAGAGTTGAACATGAACTGATGGGATCCAGAAGTGAGCATGAACTGACAGGAACCAGAGTTGAACATGAACTGATGGGAGCCAGTGTTTGAACATGAAGTGATGGGAGCCAGAGTTGAACATGAACTGATGGGAGCCAGAGTTGAACATGAACTGATGGGAGCCAGAGTTGAACATGAACTGATGGGAGCCAGAGTTGAACATGAAGTGATGGGAGCCAGTGTTTGAACATGAACTGATGGGAGCCAGTGTTTGAACATGAAGTGATGGGAGCCAGAGTTGAACATGAACTGATGGGATCCAGAAGTGAGCATGAACTGACAGGAACCAGAGTTGAACATGAACTGATGGGAGTCAGTGTTTGAACATGAAGTGATGGGAGCCAGAGTTGAACATGAACTGATGGGAGCCAGTGTTTGAACATGAAGTGATGGGAACCAGAGATGAACATGAAACTGATGGGAACCAGAGTTGAACATGAACTGATGGGAGCCAGTGTTTGAACATGAAGTGATGGGAGCCAGAGTTGAACATGAACTGATGGGAGCCAGTGTTTGAACATGAAGTGATGGGAACCAGAGATGAACATGAAACTGATGGAAACCAGAGTTGAATATGAAACTGATGGGAACCAGAGTTGAACATGAAGTGATGGGAACCAGAGTTGAACATGAAACTGATGGGAGCCAGAGTTGAACATGAACTGATGGGAGCCAGTGTTTGAACATGAAGTGATGGGAACCAGAGATGAACATGAAACTGATGGAAACCAGAGTTGAATATGAAACTGATGGGAACCAGAGTTGAACATGAAGTGATGGGAACCAGAGTTGAACATGAAACTGATGGGAGCCAGAGTTGAACATGAACTGATAGGAGCCAGTGTTTGAACATGAAGTGATGGGAACCAGAGATGAACATGAAACTGATGGGAACCAGAGTTGAACATGAAACTGATGGGAACCAGAGTTGAACATGAAACTGATGGGAACCAGAGTTGAACATGAAGTGATGGGAGCCAGAGTTGAACATGAACTGATGGGAGCCAATGTTTGAACATGAACTGATGGGAGCCAGTGTTTGAACATGAAGTGATGGGAGCCAGAGTTGAACATGAACTGATGGGAGCCAATGTTTGAACATGAACTGATGGGAACCAGAGTTGAACATGAAACTGATGGGAACCAGAGTTGAACATGAACTGATGGGAGCCTGAGTTGAACATGAATCTGATGAGAACCAGAGTTGAACATGAACTGATGAGGGCCCATGTATGAACAATATCCTAGAAGGCTAGCAGGACATTGTTTGACATAAATAGCAGGAACCCAACAGGGTACAATAATACAACAGTGCTGGAGAACCAATCACCAAAACCCCAAGTGCTGATTCTGGTAGTTACCGTGACCTGTTACTGGCAATACTCAAAGTTAAACTCTGGAAACAGATGAAACAACCAAAACCAGTCCACTATGATAGCAGCAAGACAATGGAAGAAGTCTACCTGAGTGTGGCTGAGATCAAGTCTGCACTACAGTTGACAAAACAAAACTGCACCAGGTGTCAGTGGCATAAGGTATGAGGGCATTAGTCAGTTGTCCAAAGAGGAACTGAGAGCACAGACATGCACCTTTGCAGCAGCATTGAGGATGTTACAATCAAAGAAGAATGGTTGTGACATAGATACCTGATACTTCTGGCACAGACCACACACACAAACACAGGGCTATTGGACAATCACCTTGCAAGAACACACAGTAATTGTCATCTTTCATGCAGGCTCCACCACAGGACATCTATAATTATGAATCCACAGCTGTAACATCTAACATCTGAAAATTCTAACATGAAATATCTAGTCAACATCTGCTGCTTGTAACACCCAACATCAAAATCCAGTGGGAATCATTTACCCAAGTATAAATTTTCTACTGATTTTAATTCAAAACAAGTTTTAACATCCAACTCAATAAGTGAGCGGGTTGTAGCATCCAGCACTGAATAAGTGAGCAGGTTGTAACATCCAGTACTCACTAACTGAACAGAATGTAACATCCAGCACTCAACTGAGCAGGTTGTAACATCCAGTACTCACTAACTGAGCAGAATGTAACATCCAGCACTTAACAAATGAGCAGATTGTAACATGCCTTACTCAATAACTGAGCAGGTTGTAACATCCAGTACTCAACAACTGAGCAGGTTGTAACATCCAGTAATCACTAACTGAGCAGAATGTAACATCCAGCACTCAACAACTGAGCAGGTTGTAACATCCAGTACTCAACAACTGAGCAGGTTGTAACATCCAGTACTCAACAACTGAGCAGGTTGTAACATCCAGTACTCAATAACTGAGCAGGTTGTAACATCCAGTACTCAACAACTGAGCAGGCTGTAACATCCAGTACTCAACAACTGAGCAGGTTGTAACATTCAGTGTACTCAACAACTAAGCAGGTTGTAACATCCAGTACTCAACAACTGAGCAGGCTGTAACATCCAGTACTCAACAACTGAGCAGGTTGTAACATTCAGTGTACTCAACAACTGAGCAGGTTGTAACATCCAGTACTCAACAACTGAGTAAGTTATAACATCCAGTACTCAATAACTGAGCAGGTTGTAACATCCATCACTCAGCAACTGAGCAGGTTGTAACATACAGCACTCAATAACTGAGCAGGTTGTAACATCCAGCACTCAACAACTGAGCAGGTTGTAACATCCAGGACTCATAAATTTATAAGGCTGTAAAATCTGTACAAAGGTCAACAGAGATGTATCTTCCTGAAACAATGATGACCATTACATCTGAAAACATTCAACCTGGCGATTCTTTGACATGTGTGTAGCTGTGTTGTGTTGACAACTCTTCTGTAGCTGTGTTGTGTTGACAACTCTCGTGTAGCTGGAGTCTGCTTCAAATGTAGAAGGTCCTCCTCATGTCTTCTGACTTGGATGCCATACATGGATGTACATCTGCTACACACAAGTGGTTGTCCTTGTGGTCTGCCACACTGGAGTAGCCTTTATCTCCTGTCGTACACCTCTATTTCAACACTGGCTATCTTTACTGCTACTAGGTGTTCATCTTGACTGAGGTCTGATCTGTCCCATCTCCTGCCTCTATATGACCTTCTTCGCCTCCGGCACAACCATGAAGAACTTCTGGAGCAGCAGAGTCATAGAATCTGTGGACAAGACAAGATGTGTTGTTGAAAGACAGGCTTTGTCATCAGCTTGTTACAGGAAATTGTCTCAGAGAAGACAATATGTGTTGTTGAAAGACAGGCTTTGTCATCAGCTTCTTACAGGAAATTGTCTCAGAGAAGACAATATGTGTTGTTGACAGACAGGCTTTGTCATCAGCTTCTTACAGAAAATTGTCTAAGAAACCAGTAACTTCAAAACAATGGTTTCCTATAGTGGATTTGAACAATGAAGACACAAACCATAGATTGCATGATTTATTGCCTGACATATGTTGCTACATCTCATCAGGTACATACTATAGACTTCACACAACATAAAATAGAGTGATTAGATACATCCTTCAAGCTGAAACAAACAGCACACAAATTCACACAGTAAATTTGAATTGTATCATCATCATCAAGTGCCCTGCTGGCTGGCGTAGGCATTCATGGCTCTTCACAGATCTTGGTCTTTGGTGTTCTGGATCAACTCTGCTGGTGATATTCCTCCATGCCACCATCTCAATCCATGCAGCATCATTTCTCTTGGTCTGCCTCTCTCCCACTTGATCTTTCCAGTTATCACAATATTTTCCAATGCCTCTCTTCTCATCACATGACCACAGAAAGCTGTTTGCCTCATTGTTGTTGTATAGAATGCTATAATAGTTTCATTAGCCTCTTTCAGTAATTGTCTACCACGGTAATTTTAAACCATCCTTTTGTTTACACAAAATTGGCTTGTGTATATGAATGGCGATGGCCTCTGCCAGCTTTTGATGTGTCATTGTGTGTGTTAAACAACATAAAAAACACATTCTCTTTCTCTGACTGTCAGGCTGTGCTTGCCAGCGGTCCTGTACCAGTAACTGAGATATGAATGATTCATTTATTTGAGTGTTTCATCTCATGAAGACTAGGCAGGTCTGCTAGCCCAGCAGTAACCATTAGGCCTGCCACTGAGCTCAGGCTTGAACTTGCCTCTGAGGCACCAATTGTAAGGATGGACAGAGACCATGACAGTTGTATGGACACTGAGGAAGGACAGGCAATGATGAGGAAGATCAATACCGTACCACTGTAAGGATGGACAGAGACCATGACAGTATTGACAGTTGTATGGACACTGAGGAAGGACAGGCAATGATGAGGAAGATCAATACCGTACCACTGTAAGGATGGACAGAGACCATGACAGTTGTATGGACACTGAGGAAGGACAGGCAATGATGAAGAAGGACAATACCGAACCGTTGTAAGGAAGGACAATACTGTACCGTTGTAAGGAAGGACAACACTACCGTTGTAAGGAAACCTAACATTAACAGGGTTCTAACAGTATGTGATAAACATGTCGACTATAATTGTAGTCAATCATTGTCTTCTGACGGACTTTCCACTGTAAATGATCATCTCAACTTGATTCTAGCCAGTCACGGCCCAACCACAGAAACCCCACTGTATGAGATGAGGTGTGTGATGCTCTTACCCATAAAGTTTGTGAAGACCCTGGGCTTGGACTTCCAGGCCACGAAGATGACATAGACTGGCACGCCGGTACAGATGATGGCCAGACCGATTCCTGCAACACATCAATTCTATATTTAGAACATAGCACAGATGTGCCTGTTTGTGCGGTATGTGGTTGTCACAGAGCTGACTGCCCAGTTTTTACTTTCAATAGAACAGTCATTGCCTTATTGCGGTCTAGATTCTGTGTTGGGGACGGATATCTCGGTCCTCTTTTCCAGGTGAACAGTCAGGTCATTATGTCAAACAGCTCTCTCCCAAATAAGCCTCTCTCTCTCTCTCTCCCTCTCTCTTTCTCTCTCTCTCTCTGTTACATAATCAGCTTTCTCTTGCAAACATTCAACACACACACTCTCTTTCCATCTCTGAACATACATACTCTTTCCCCCTCTGTATTTCTTCTACCATTCTCCCCCTTTACCCACCCCATCTCTTTCTTTCATTCAAATCTCCCCAAACATCAACTATTCCCATCAAGCAGGTCTCTGATGTAAATTAGCGGAACAGATGCCCACAGACATGAGCAAGCACACTGGCCAGAGAGTCGAGCAGATGGTAAGTGGACGTACCTGTCTCCCTGGGGCTGGCATACAGCGGTAGAATGACCAGGTACACTGTGACAATTGTGTATATGATTGGCCAGATCAGGGCAACCTGCGGACAGGAATGAACATATACAACAATCTGGCAACAACTGTTGACTTGTTCAAGGCAACCTGGGGACAGGAATGAACATACACAACAATCTTGGCTGTAACAACTGTTGACTTATTCAAGGCAACCTCGGGACATAAATGAACATACACAACAATCTTGGCTGTAACAACTGTTGACTTATTCAAGGCAACCTTGGAACATAAATGAACATATACAACAATCTTGGCTGTAACAACTGTTGACTTATTCAAGGCAACCTGGGGACATAAATGAACATATACAACAATCTTGGCTGTAACAACTGTTGACTTATTCAAGGCAACCTGGGGACATAAATGAACATATACAACAATCTTGGCTGTAACAACTGTTGACTTATTCAAGGCAACCTGGGTGTCAACAACCGAGGTTGACAAGCATTACTGGATACTTCGCTTGCACCACACGATAAACTCGTAAGGCGTACAAGAGGATTAGTTCCACATTCTAATTCAGCTTGGCGCTCACAAAATGTAGAGCCATCATTGATTCACACAGTATTTACAAGCATAACAATATACAATATTCACTCTATCAAAGTCAGTCCTAGGCACTAGCACTACTGATATCTACATAACAAAAACCACATCGCCTTGGCCGATGCGTTCATCTAAACAGTCAGTCCCCCGTCTGCCAAGACTCAGCCGTGGCATTCACACCACACGCGGATGGCTCACGACGATCCCTAGGATTGCGTGTTTCACATGGCCTATCCACGGGTAAACTCTCTTAAGAGTTCCTTACATCTCTTTGGGCGGGTGTACTTACAACCCGACCAGAGTTCTCACTTCTTAGGTTGACACTGGTGTGTCTGAGTGGAGACCTGTTCACCCACTCATTCCCGTTGTCTTTTCTATTCCCCCCCCCCCCACTCCCAGTAGGGATTGTATCATATATCCTCTTATATCCTTTTCCTCCACTTCTCATGCAGGTGGTATTCCCTAGGTCTTTGACACACACCCCCCCCCCTTCTGTGTTGCGTTACAACCCTTCAACCCCTTGTGTAACGCAAGTAGTTAAAAAGAAAAATTAGTGTGTAATTTTTTGTCAAAGACCACTGGTAACTTGGTTCTGGTTCCCCAATAGATCTTTACTAACCAATGTCACAATGTTGTACTCCTTCACTTGGCTACTGGTTATCGCCACCCACTTGTCTAGTTGGCGTGACCCCTCTCTCATCGCTATATTATATTTATTGGGGGTTTGTCTGAACCGGGCCATTGCCTTTTGGCCTGCCCTCAAATAGTAAATTAACTCACTACCCACACAAAGTTTATCTTGTTAGGATCAACACATGAATTGCTTCATGTCCTCCATATAATATTTAACAACTATTGTACAAGCTGTGTACGATACGCTTTACCTATCTCGCTTCCGCGTGTAAAGAAATCTTTCATTGTTAAGTTAGTGTTTCAAGTTTCTATTGTGTCCCCTGTCCCTTAGTTATCTCTCTTTGATGTAACAGAAATGTATGCACTTATATGTAAGTTTTCCTGATTGTTTGCGTGTTTATAAAGTGTAATTAAACTACAAACCTGTGTGTATGTCTATAATTTATGTGTATGTTGGTTTTCAAGCGCCATAATGCGGTTTAATGCAGTCACAATTGAGTGTGTAACACTAATTCGTGACTATATGACCGTTTTATGAAGCTTAAATTACTTTCCCTAAGCTATAGTGTAATTGTTGCTAAAATACGGATTACATCACCACACACTGGACACAACACACTTCAACATTGAAATAACACAATTGACGCAGACAAATGATGAAAGTCGCGTTGGGCGGTAAAAAAAAATCCGCTGGTTATATCACTCTCGTTCTGTATTTCATTCTCTCTTCTCTTTCACACATTTGTCACACTCCTCTTATTCTTCACTCACTTTTTAAAAGGAAAAAAAATTTATTAAAACCTTGTAGTGACACTATACAATTTTGGCTCAGTTTGAAAAGCTATGGAGCCTAATGACTGTGCTATTTTGTTGCACGGGTCATTTATGTACAAAATTTTTTTTTTACATGGATGAAAGGATTGGTAGTTAACCATCCTGCAAGTAATGACATCTATAAATATCTACTCTAAGTTGGTGCACAGTACTAAACTACTGTAAATTGGTGCACAGTACTAAACTACTCTAAAGGGAAGTAACTTACTAAACTAAGTGAAAATAAGGTGAAATGAGTTAATTCCCTTTTTAGATGTTTATAAATTGGGTAATGTGAATTCTAAATGATGGGAAAAAAAATAAATAATGGTTTATTTAACTAACAAATTTCAAATGTATTTAATAACTAAATGAAGGAAATATGGGTGATGCTTTAATTATATGTTGTAAATGGAAATGGGTTTAACTTTTTATCACTAAATGATGTGTTTAATTAGCTGATTATTAAGATAAATATGAAATGATGCCAATAAATGAAATGATTTAATAAGCACTTTTATCATAAGCTGTAACTACTGTAATTAAACTATGAAATGTTGATGTTATGATTAGATGGAGTAAGTTGATGATTTGTCTAAACTAGCAAAATGTATGATATTAAATGGATTTATCCTACTCTATAATTATGTAACTAATCTAAACTACTATCTGCAACTGCAATAAAAAAAAATTTATAATACATATCACAATAAATGACAATATATACAATGTTTATATCGACTACCTCAGGTATGTGATTGGCGTATAGTCCTGAAATAAATCTCGTTAACACAATAGGAGATTAACCACGTATTTGCACTGGGTAATACTATTCAGTTCACAGTCATCTTCGTCTGATAACACTCTCACAATCTGTTGATGGCGTAGACAACTTCATCGGTGTCTGTCCTATAACACTGTTCTGACACTGTTCTAATCACATTAACACAAGGTGATTATTCAATATATGAGCACTGTCACTAGAATGCTGTTCATGACCACCTTGGACACATATGATTTAACGTGTCTTTACTTAGACGTTGTAGCCTCAGTTGTGTGCGAAATGTCAGGTATCTCAACACCAGATGGCCTAGAAAGAGTGTCAGCAAGCATATTTAGCTTACTCTTGATGTGCTCTATCGAAAACGAATAGTTCTGCAAAATAAGCGACCATCGATATACTCTGTTGTTCCGATGGACGCCTGACTGTATGACTGTGATCGGGGAGTTGTCAGTCTGGATAATGAAATGACTACCTGCCAAGAACCGGTGTAGCTTCCCTATGCAGTATATCACGCTAAGGGCCTCCAGTTCTGAGATGGAATATCTGGCTTCCGCAGGTGTTACCTTGCGGCTTACATGGCATATTGGGTGGAAAATGCTCTCGTAGAATTGGCCCAGCACTCCAGCGATGGAAATGGTGCTAGCGTCTGTCCTAAGATAATAAACGAGGCCTGGATTAGGCAAGCGCAAGATTGGTAAATCGCTAAACAAAAGTTTAAGTTTTGACAATGCGTTAATTAATAATGCATCTTTTACATCCAATTTTACAGACGCTTTTAAAACATTGGAAAACACACTTGTGATCTCAGCTAAATTTGGTATAAATTTACTATAATAATTAACTAATCCCAAAAGACTCCCAACCTGCTTTTTCGTTGTTGGCATGGTTAGGTTTAAAAATTTTGTGACAATCCTGTTGTCAGTTTTTAGTTGGCCATTGGAAATTACATGACCAAGAAATTCAATTTTCTGTAGGCCTAGTTCAACTTTGGCTGGCTTCACTGTAAGGCCGAAGAGTCGTAATCTATCGAAGCCATGTCGCAGTTTCTGTAAGTGTGTTGTCCAGTCCTTTGTGTGCACACATATGTCATCTATATAAGTCACTGTATTCGTCACTCCATGGAGCAAATCTCTAGTTAGACGAACGAAAGTGGCAGGAGCGTTTCGAAGACCAAAAGGAAGAAATCGCCACTCGCAAAGACCTAATGGTGTTGAGAATGCAGTGAGAGGAATGGATTGACTATGCATTGGGACTTGCCAGTATCCCTTCGTAAGGTAAAGTTTGGAAAAGATTTTGGAGGTAGACATGTCAAGAATGAGATCTTCGCAGGAAGGTATTGGTTCTGCGTCGACCTTCGTAACACTATTAAGCTTCCTATAGTCCACGCAGAGGCGGATCATAGAGTCCTTCTTTTTCACCAGAACTATAGGAAAGGAGTATTCAGAAGTAGATTTTTGGATGATTCCACTAGCCTCTAAACTTAGAATTTCCTTATTGAGACTTTCCCTATAGCTGAGTGGGATGGAGTAAGGTCGGCATTTGATAAGTTTATTATCCGAAAGAAGGATGGAGTGTTTGATTCTGTCCGTCCTACCTGGAATGTCAGAAAATATGTCTTGGTACTCCGTCACTAGTTCTATTGTCTGTCGTCTCTGTTTGTCCGTTAGTTTCGGTTCTATCCGTATGCTATCTATCGTAGCTGTCTTGTCAACTGTCGGAACGGGTAGTTCCATGTCATCGTCGTCTACCTGATTCAGTACAGTGGTGGTACTAAGTGCGTTTTCTGTTTGCTCACTAAGTGTATGCATATTGTCGTCGTAGTCTGTCTCGCTAACTAGTGTAGTTGTGTTATGTATGTCTGTCGTCTCATCAGCTAATGTGGGTGCATTCTGTTCGTCTGTCATCAGTTCTTCCTGTCGTGCGTCTTGGTGTTTGGTGGTATTTGCTCTGGTGACTGCATTTGATGTATTAATTTCTTCCCATGCAGCTATTTCTTTGTTCGTGCAATTTTTCAATTGGGGTAAGCATCCCAAAATCAAATCAGTACAAGGGTTATCTAAAATAGCACATGTAAAGGTACCAGAAAGAAACGGGGTGTTTATACGGGCTTTTGCCAGTGGGTAAATTTCAATATTACCAGAAAAAGTCCGGCATTTGACAGAGTCACCCGTATAATCCCTTGGGTCAACGAGTTCTTTTCTAAGACCGATAAGAGTGCTGCCACTGTCGAGCAAACATTGGCATGGTTTTTCATTGACCACTGCATTGTGGAACACAAGATTGCCCCTGGAGGCCAGTGCTGCATTTGCACTCTCATTGGAGAATGGTACAGTATGTCCACATGTAAGTTTGCCGTCTGTATGAAATTGGTGACATTGTTTACAACTATCAAAGTTTAAAATATCTGTAACTGCACATACATTCTCACACTCGTTAGTTGGCAATTCATTCTCGACTTCACACTCAGTTTCACTACCACTGTCAGATGAGGTATCTATCAACACTGCATTACTAGCCCTCATTTTCTGACGTCCCAAACATTTGGACGAATAATGGCCATAACTCGCACAAAAAAAACATTTGACCGCACGCTTGTATGCCATTCTCTTACTCTCCTGCTTTTTGATCATCATTTCAAGATGTGCAGGATAGTTAGGGCTCTTGTCACACATCGAGTAAGATTCATGATAAAGATGACAGTACAGACATTTAGGCAATTTTTGATCTCTATTGTCCCTTCGCTGAAATGGTTTCTTATTACGATAAGTTTTAGGTTGATCTTTAGCAAAGGAGACAATCTCAGATTCGATGGTGGGTGTTTTGAACACGTCTCTGTTCGAAGAAAAATATGCAGAACCTTTCTTTTCGAACTGGTCTAGTGTCTCAATGTCTGCCTGCTGCAGGAACTTTGTAAAGGGAGTTGGAACTGTAGATATGACTTTATCCATTATAATCAAGTTTTTCAGTTTCTCAACATCATTCCCTATTTTAGCTGCATTTAGCCACCGGTTGAATACACTTTTAACATTGGAAAGATAATCTATAAAAGTTTCATTTGGCTTTGGTTTAAGACTAGAAAATTGTACTTGATATCCAGGAGCATCTAGTAAAAAATGTTGCAATATTCTATCATGAATGTACTGATAGTTGGTTCTTAATTCTGCTGGAATTGACTCAATAACCTTCAAGGGCTCTCCACTTAAATTCTTCATGTAGATCATTGCCCAATGTTCCAAGGGAACCTCCTGGAATTTAAGTTGAAACTCGATATTCTCTGTCCAGGCAGATATTGAATCGCCTTGACAGAAGGGTTTGATGATGTTTTTATATTTATTGAATTTATTTTCTTCTCCCTGACTTTTTAATTTTGTGGAAGTGATCTGGATGTGTGAGTCTACTTCCATTTCTTTCATCTTTAACTGTGTCTCTGATTCAACCTGAATTTGTTTCTCCTTAACCCTAGCCATTTCTTCTATTTCCTTTTGCTTTAACTCTATTTCCTTTTGCTTTAAATCTATTTCCTTTTGTTTTAACTCCCTATCTTGTTCTAACTGTTTCTGTTTTGTGGCCTCTGATAATTCTAACATATCCTTCTGGTGTTGTCTTTCATGCATGCGCTCCTCCCTTTCCGCATCTTTCGCTAGTTTAAATCTTTGGTCTGCATATTGTTCCAACTTCTCTCCCGTATATCCTAACTCCTTTCCTGCCTGAATACATTCCCCTAAAGTCGACATGATGGAGTGTATTTACGAGTACTTTCTACTATTATGACTTTTAATTCAAGTTGGTAAATAAATATGTAGGAAAATTGTACAGGCTGAAAAAGGAAGATGCGTTATTATTAACAATGTTGCCAAAACATAGAAAAATTACTCATCTGATTTCCCGAAACGAATCAGCAGACGTCAGTGACACTCTATTGCCTGGCTAACAAGTTGATGTCAGTGACACTCTATTGCCTGGCACGCACAGACTATTCTGCGCTGTACTTGTTGTATCTGGTTTATAGAGCAGTACCAATTAGCAACTTGCAAATATCAGAGGAAACCAGATAGTTGCAACAAAAATATAACCCATTTGCAATACCCCCAACAAACAGATGTGGTATGGTTGATGTGAACGATTTGAAGTGATATGATCTAAATGAATGAATGTTTCGTCAATCATCAGTCAATGTCCGTCTTTGTCGTACTATCTTCTACTTTCGTCACCTAACTACTTTCTAATCTATGATAATGACGTGTACAGCACTAAATCTAGTCTACACTCGTCAATTTTCACTACGCTAAACTACACACTGTGAATCTCTGGCTTTTGAGCTGTGGGTGAGTTTAATATATTATTTAGCTTGAACAATAGTTCAAGCGGCCACTTCTGACACCACTTTTATCCTAGCTTGTCAACAACCGAGGTTGACAAGCATTACTGGATACTTCGCTTGCACCACACGATAAACTCGTAAGGCGTACAAGAGGATTAGTTCCACATTCTAATTCAGCTTGGCGCTCACAAAATGTAGAGCCATCATTGATTCACACAGTATTTACAAGCATAACAATATACAATATTCACTCTATCAAAGTCAGTCCTAGGCACTAGCACTACTGATATCTACATAACAAAAACCACATTGCCTTGGCCGATACGTTCATCTAAACAGTCAGTCCCCCGTCTGCCAAGACTTAGCCGTGGCATTCACACCACGCGCGGATGGCTCACGACGATCCCTAGGATTGCGTGCTTCACGTGGCCTATCCACGGGTAAACTCTCTTAAGAGTTCCTTACATCTCTTTGGGCGGGTGTACTTACAACCCGACCAGAGTTCTCACTTCTTAGGTTGACACTGGTGTGTCTGAGTGGAGACCTGTTCACCCACTCATTCCCGTTGTCTTTTCTATTCCCTGGGTAGGGCCTTGTTACCCCCACTCCCAGTAGGGATTGTATCATATATCCTCTTATATCCTTTTCCTCCACTTCTCATGCAGGTGGTATTCCCTAGGTCTTTGACACTGGGGACATAAATGAACATACACAACAATCTTGGCTGTAACAATGCTGACTTGTTCAAGGCAACCTGGGGACATGAATGAACATATACAGCAATCTTGGCTGTAACAACTGTTGACTTATTCAAGGCAACCTTGGGACATAAATGAACATATACAACAATCTTGGCTGTAACAACTGTTGACTTATTCAAGGCAACCTTGGGACATAAATGAACATATACAACAATCTTGGCTGTAACAACTGTTGACTTATTCAAGGCAACCTGGGGACATAAATGAACATATACAACAATCTTGGCTGTAACAACTGCTGACTTGTTCAAGGCAACAGGAATGACTTCATTGCACCGAGTTCTATCCCACATGGCTGGGTTTTCTGGTCACAGAAGATGAGCTCTGCAGCACCAGCCATGACATTCAGGGGGATCAGGGAACAACCTACGACCTTTGTAGCGCCAGGTCAGGGAACACTTGTGACCACATTGATGAAGTCCAAAAACAACCTACGACCTTTGTAGCACAAGGCACTTGGCTTGACCACGTGATGTTGGGGACTCTTATTTCATTTTGCTGCACCACAGGTCCCAGCCACCTAGGTCCCATCCTCCTGGCACACACAATCTGTTGTAGCTACATGCCGTCATGTTTCACTTCTTTCTTTCCCTGATCCTCTTATTTGGAGCTTTTCTTGGGTCTTCCTATCTTTATTTTAGTCTCCATCTATTTTTGCCTCCCTATGTCTATTTTGGTATCCCTATGTCTATTTTGAAACTACTGAGCGTGATCTTGCCAAGAAATCAACAACAGCGATAAAATGCTGGTGTTGACAGCGATGTCCTGTAATAGGATATGCGAAAAAATTTATATTTTGGCCTCCCTATGTATATTTTGCCGATCTCCCTGGTCTAGAGGTTACATGACTTTCTCCGTAATCTCGTATACTCTCGTAAGTAACGTGATGTTGCGCGAGAATCGGTAGCGGTTCTCTCTGTGTTGGTAACTTACGGGGTATGTGAGCCGGTCGCTCAGAAAGCAATGGCAAACTACTGAGCGTAATCTAGCCAAGAAATCAACAATCGGCTGAAAGATGCTGATGTTGACATCGATGTCCTATAAAAGATATGCAACCCCCCCCCCCCCCCCCAAAAAAAAAACAACTATATTTTGGCCTTCCTGTGTCTAATTTGGCAGCACTGTGGTGGAGGAGTTACGAATGCATTTCGAGATCCCACAAACCACGTTTGAAACACAGCTGTTGTTGATTTAATAGCAGACTGCTTGCATTAATTTTCATACAAGAATGTTGAGAATATCGTGGACAGACAGAAATGTTGAGAATATCATTGACAGTCAGAAATGTTGAGAATATCATAGACAGACAGAAATGTTGAGAATATCATTGAGTCAGAAATGTTGAGAATATCATTGACAGTCAGAATGTTGAGAATATGGACAGACAGAAATGTTGAGAATATCATGGACAGACAGAAATGTTGAGAATATCATGGACAGACAGAAATGTTGAGAATATCGTGGATAGACAGAAATGTTGAGAATATCGTGGACAGCCAGAAATGTTGAGAATATCATGGACAGACAGAAATGTTGAGAATATCGTGGACAGACAGAAATGTTGAGAATATCATGGACAGACAGAAATGTTGAGAATATCATGGACAGGCAGAAATGTTGAGAATATCGTGGACAGACAGAAATGTTGAGAATATCATAGGCAGACAGAAATGTTGAGAATATCATGGACAGACAGAAATGTTGAGAATATCGTGGACAGACAGAAATGTTGAGAATATCATTGACAGTCAGAAATGTTGAGAATATCGTGGACAGACAGAAATGTTGAGAATATCATTGACAGACAGAAATGTTGAGAATATCGTGGACAGACAGAAATATTGAGAATATCATTGACAGACAGAAATGTTGAGAATATCATGTACAGGGAAGAATGTTGAGAATATCATGTACAGGGAAGAATGTTGAGAATATCATGGACAGAGAAGAAAATAAATGCCAAGGTATTGAGAGGTGAATGAAGTGTCAGAAGATCGCCTTTGACAACTGTGAGGAGAAAATACATGAAAATCATGGGGCACACCATAAGTTCTGGGATAGAGAAATGAGCCTTGAGTTGAATCAAGAATCGACATCACTGCACTCAGGGCATTCCCATAAGAGCTGTCCTTATCTTAAACAGCCAGCGTAGAGTTCCAATACTAATAGTGCCCGTTGCAATATATTATATGTCTGTCTTACTTTACCTCTGAGTGACGACTGTCTACCAGATCCTACAACCCCTTGCTGCCGGATTCTCTCTAGACCACGAACGTCTATCTGTCCCCCTGCATTATTCACGTGCTCCCAGAGGGCCTTCACCACGCCTGCCTTAGCATGCATCAAATCACCCCTAGGTGATGCTGCACCAGCCAATCTGTGTGTCTGTTCATTTCCAACCACACCAGAGTGTCCTGGCAAAAAGATCCAGCGAATGCTCACAACCCACAATCTTTGAATCGATCATGCCATTCTGCACGAAGCATGCCAGTCTTCACCTTTGTCAGCATACTCTGTGAATCAGTTACAATCACCACATGTGTATACAGTTTGTTCAACCAGCGGAAAGTTGCATTGATCGCCTCCACCTCTATTCTCAGACTTAGGCGCTGCATATAATAACATTGACTAAACCTGATAATCGTACAACTAGAAAGTTCTTTATAAAAAAGTTAGTTGCATATCCTTTACAGGACATTGCAGTCAACCCCAGCATTTTCTTACTGTTGTGATTCTTGGCGAGTTTACATTAGTAGTTTGTCATTGCTTTCTGAACGACCTGTATGCATATGCATACCATTGTATGAAAATCATTGCAAAGTGGTAATTAAATAAAATAGAGGGATGTGTACACACTGATTAGCGTATGGGTAAAGAACACTTTCTCTATTCTGAATACCTTGATTGGTCTGTGCATGTCTGGCCTCTTCCATCGCAAGTACAGCAAGACTACAATAGCCATACCGATAGACAACCAGGTCGCAAACCCCACGTAGTTAATGAGGGCGTAGATGTCTGATGAGGCCAGGTATAGCAGCGAGAGGGCTCCCTGAAACATCAACAAGTCACACAATTGTCACAGAGAGTTTCCTGAAACATCAACTAGTCACACAATTGTCAGATAAAGCTCCATGAAACATCAACAAGTCACACAATTATCAGAGAGAGCTTCCTGAAACATCAACAAGTCACACAGTTGTCAGAGAGAGAGCTTCCTGAAACATCAACAGCAGAGTCACACAATTGTCAGAGAGAGCTTCCTGAAACATCAACAAGTCACACAGTTGTCAGAGAGAGAGCTTCCTGAAACATCAACAAGTCACACAATTGTCAGAGAGAGCTTCCTGAAACATCAACAAGTCACACAATTGTCAGAGAGAGCTTCCTGAAACATCAACAAGTCACACAATTGTCAGAGAGAGCTTCCTGAAACATCAACAGCAGAGTCACACAATTGTCAGAGAGAGCTCCCTGAAACATCAAGTCACACAATTGTCAGAGAGAGCTCCCTGAAACATCAACAAGTCACACAATTGTCAGAGAGAGCTTACTGAAACATCAACAAGTCACTCAATTGTCAGAAAGAGAGAGAGAGAGCTCTCTGAAACATCAACTAGTCACACAATTGTCAGAGAGAGCTTCCTGCAGCAACAAAACGTCACACAATTGTCAGAGAGAGCTCCATGAAACATCAACAAGTCACACAATTGTCAGAGAGAGCTCCCTGAAACATCAACAATTCACACAATTGTCACAGAGAGCTCCCAGAAGCATCAACAAGTCACACAATTATCAGAGAGAGCTTCCTAAAATATCACCAAGCCACACAGTTGTCAGAGAGATCTCCCTGAAACATCAAGTTACACAATTGTCAAAGAGAGCTCCCAGAAGCATCAACAAGTCACACAATTATCAGAGAGAGCTTCCTAAAATATCACCAAGTCACACAGTTGTCAGAGAGATCTCCCTTAAACATCAAGTTACACAATTGTCAAAGAGAGCTTCCTGAAACATCAACAGCAGAGTCATTCAATCATCAGAGAGAGCGCCCTGAAACATCAACAGCAGAATCACACAATTATCAGAGAGGGCTCCCTGAAACATCAATAAGTCACACAATTGTCAGAGAGAGAGAGAGAGCTCCTTGAAACATCAACAGCAGAGTCACACAATTATCAGTCTTCTAATCATTTGTGAACTCTCTGTGGAAATACTCACATTTTATGCGCATATTTCCTGTCACCTGTACAGTCATTAAATGACAAACCGTTCTTTAAAAAAAAAAAAAAAATTGGAGTCTTCGTGGCGAAGTGGTCAAGCCGTTTAACTCGGGCTCTGAAGGTTGTGGGTTCGATTCCGGGCCCGCGTCCTTCGGTTCACGAGTTAAATTTTTCGGAGACTCCTGTGGGTTATGACAAACCGTTCTTGAATATTCCCCCGGGAAGGATAACCCGGTCAACAAATGCCCGCAGAAGTTGGATGTGTCGGCCTAACGGCGCAAGAATGCAGCTCTGCTGTAAACAGACACAATGCAATCACGTCCGGAAAAAAAAGTCCGGATGAATGCAGAAGAAGAAGAAGTCTTAAATATTCAGAGTTGTCCTGAATATTTCTGCTGCATGTTCCCTTGTACTCCTCGGGTTCCCTCCTCAGCTTCCCTCCCATGTTTGTTTCTCTGTCCATGATGATTTGATAACTTCTCATGTTTGTTTCTCTGTCCATGATGATCTGATAACTTATCTTTGTTTCTCTGTCCATGATGATCTGATAACTTCTCATCTTTGTTTCTCTGTCCATGGTGATCTGATAACTTCTCATCTTTGTTTCTCTGTCCATGGTGATCTGATATGCATGTTCCCTTGTACTCCTCAGGTTCCCTCCTCAGCTTCCCTCCCATGTTTGTTTCTCTGTCCATGATGATTTGATAACTTCTCATGTTTGTTTCTCTGTCCATGATGATCTGATAACTTATCTTTGTTTCTCTGTCCATGATGATCTGATAACTTCTCATCTTTGTTTCTCTGTCCATGGTGATCTGATAACTTCTCATCTTTGTTTCTCTGTCCATGGTGATCTGATAACTTCTCATCTTTGTTTCTCTGTCCATGGTGATCTGATAACTTCTCATCTTTGTTTCTCTGTCCATGGTGATCTGATAACTTCTCATCTTTGTTTCTCTGCTCATGATGTTCTGATATCCTCTCATGGATGACTGCACAAACTATTTTTTTGGAGTCTGGGTGACTGAAGAAACACTGAGACAGACTGGAGAAAAGGGTATCTGGTGAAGCTGCCAAACATGGGAGACCTACAGATGTGCGTACATTACAGAGATGTGTACATTACAGAGGTGTGTAAATTACAGAGGGATAATCTCTAAGTCATTTCCTGGGTACATATTAAACAGGAACATTCTGGAGAGATAAAGAGATGCCATGGGAAACACCCTTCAGCCTTCTGACCAATCGTATCCTGCACTGGCCATCAAGAATCAAACTGAACCGCACCCAGTACTGCTGTATAGATGAGAAACATGGACAAAACAAACAATGAATTTAGTATAAACAAGCAATGAATATAACAGTTTAGACACAATAAACATACCATAAACAATCAATGAATATAATAGTGTAGACACAATGAACCTACCATAAACAAGCAGGCAGGCATGGGAGTCAGTCTCTGGATCTGAACCATGCTGAGGATCTGGGGCATGTGTCCTTCTCTGCCACCCACGTAGAACAGCCTGGAGGACGACAAGCAAATCCTTGGTGTTTATGTGTGGGAGCACCATTCTGAGAAATCTGTGTGCCCATTTACTGAATGTATATCTCTTAAAAAACGTTCAGCCTACCTCAAGAACAACACAACACAGTGCACTGACTGTCAGCTCGTCTGTAGTCGGGGTCAGTGCGGGAATGTCTGGGGCAGGTGAAGACCATCCTGTTAACATTGGTGGTGACCACTTGTTGATTTGGTTTGGCTTGGTTTGATTTTAGATCAAGGGTCAATTTTAATTGCACACAGATATCTCCAAAGGTCACACAAGGAGAAATTTAGCACAGCACATGAGGGTCCAGAATATGAACCAGAATCACATTTACTAGAAATATTTTGTGTCGGCAGTTTTACTCATTTTGAATTGAGCCTGCCAGCATCCTATCTGGCCAGAGCTGTTACATTTCCCACCGGAGGGAAAGGGGGGGGGGGATGTCCGATACTAACTACATGCAGGGGGATCCCTCAAATGTTTCGCCTTTGTCATGGCAGGCTAGGATTCGTGTCCAGGACCCCAGGATCAGGGAGGAGATATGACACAGACCAGACCTGAAGCACAGTCTAAAATGCATAGTTACAAACATATCAAATCTATAATACATAGTTACAAACATATCAAATCTATAATACATAGTTACAAACATATCAAATCTAAAAATACACAGTTACAAACATATCAAATCTATAATACATAGTTACAAACATATCAAATCTATAATACATAGTTACAAACATATCAAATCTATAATACATAGTTACAAACATATCAAATCTATAATACATAGTTACAAACATATCAAATCTATAATACATAGTTACAAACATATCAAATCTATAATACATAGTTACAAACATATCAAATCTATAATACATAGTTACAAACATATCAAATCTATAATACATAGTTACAAACATATCAAATCTATAATACATAGTTACAAACATATCAAATCTATAATACATAGTTACAAACATATCAAATCTATAATACATAGTTACAAACATATCAAATCTATAATACATAGTTACAAACATATCAAATCTATAATACATAGTTACAAACATATCAAATCTATAATACATAGTTACAAACATATCAAATCTATAATACATAGTTACAAACATATCAAATCTATAATACATAGTTACAAACATATCAAATCTATAATACATAGTTACAAACATATCAAATCTATAATACATAGTTACAAACATATCAAATCTATAATACATAGTTACAAACATATCAAATCTATAATACATAGTTACAAACATATCAAATCTAAAATACATAGTTACAAACATATCAAATCTATAATACATAGTTACAAACATATCAAATCTATAATACATAGTTACAAACATATCAAATCTATAATACATAGTTACAAACATATCAAATCTATAATACATAGTTACAAACATATCAAATCTATAATACATAGTTACAAACATATCAAATCTAAAATACATAGTTACAAACATATCAAATCTATAATACATAGTTACAAACATATCAAATCTATAATACATAGTTACAAACATATCAAATCTATAATACATAGTTACAAACATATCAAATCTATAATACATAGTTACAAACATATCAAATCTAAAATACATAGTTACAAACATATCAAATCTATAATACATAGTTACAAACATATCAAATCTATAATACATAGTTACAAACATATCAAATCTAAAATACATAGTTACAAACATATCAAATCTATAATACATAGTTACAAACATATCAAATCAACATTTCCACTTTGGGGTCATTTTGTATCTTCAGACGGGGCTTAACTATTGTGAAGGTTACTGCACAACTGCTGGTCACTGAAAGATTTTGTGAAATCTTTCCCTAGACTTATCTTAGTTTGTGGACTGTCCCGACCACAGCTGTTACAACTCAATCATGTCCCACTGCCGGCTTTCCCGACCACAGCTGTTACAACTCAATCATGTCCCACTGCCGACTTTCGCGACCACAGCTGTTACAACTCAATCATGTCCCACTGCCGACTTTCGCGACCACAGCTGTTACAACTCAATCATGTCCCACTGCCGACTTTCTGGCCTAGAATTTAGCGACCTTCCTCCGAAATCTCGTATACTCTTGTAAGTAATGTGACGACGGTGAGAATCAGCAGTGGTTCGAATCGCATCGGTAACTTACGGGGTATGTGAGCTGGCCGCTCAGAAAGCAATGGCAAACTACTGAGAGTAATCTTGCCAAGAAATCAACAATCAGCTGAAAGATGCTGATGTTGAAAGCGATGTCCTGTAAAGGATATGCAAACATGTCCCAATAATCAACCCACGATATCCACAGCCAGTTGTTCTATATACAACCCAACCCTCCCCTACTCCGACAGTCACCCACGCCATGATCTATTCAAGAGGTTTAATAAATGTGGATCATGACATGAATACAACACATGTCACGTGGCAACATCATTATCTGCACCGGGACAACCGTAACCTTGTCTTGTGCTTGAATGCATTACCTGGAGATGATGAACAGGATGTGTGAAGAGGATGTGCTTGGATGCATTACCTGGTGGTGGTGAACAGGATGTGGAGAGGATGTGCTTGGATGCATTACCTGGTGGTGGTGAACAGGATGTGGAGAGGATGTGCTTGGATGCATTACCTGGTGCCGGTGAACAGGATGTGTGGAGAGGATGTGCTTGGATGCATTACCTGGTGGTGGTGAACAGGATGTGCTTGGATGCATTACCTGGTGGTGGTGAACAGGATGTGGAGAGGATGTGCTTGGATGCATTACCTGGTGGTGGTGAACAGGATGTGGAGAGGATGTGCTTGGATGCATTACCTGGTGGTGGTGAATAGGATGTGGAGAGGATGTGCTTGGATGCATTACCTGGTGGTGGTGAACAGGATGTGCTTGGATGCATTACCTGGTGGTGGTGAACAGGATGTGCTTGGATGCATTACCTGGTGGTGGTGAACAGGATGTGCTTGGATGCATTACCTGGTGGTGGTGAACAGGATGTGCTGGGATGCATTACCTGGAGGTTGGTGAACAGGATGTGTGGAGAGGATGTGCTTGGATGCATTACCTGGTGGTGGTGAACAGGATGTGGAGAGGATGTGCTTGGATGCATTACCTGGTGGTGGTGAAGAGAATGTGTGGAGAGGATGTGCTTGGATGCATTACCTGGTGGTGGTGAACAGGATGTGGAGAGGATGTGCTTGGATGCATTACCATGTGGTGGTGAACAGGATGTGGAGAGGATGTGCTTGGATGCATTACCTGGTGGTGGTGAACAGGATGTGCTTGGATGCATTACCTGGAGGTTGGTGAACAGGATGTGTGGAGAGGATGTGCTGGGATGCATTACCTGGAGGTTGGTGAACAGGATGTGTGGAGAGGATGTGCTTGGATGCATTACCTGGTGGTGGTGAACAGGATGTGCTTGGATGCATTACCTGGTGCCGGTGAACAGGATGTGTGGAGAGGATGTGCTTGGATGCATTACCTGGTGGTGGTGAACAGGATGTGTGGAGAGGATGTGCTTGGATGCATTACCTGGTGGTGGCGAACAGGATGTGGAGAGGATGTGCTTGGATGCATTACCTGGTGGTGGTGAACAGGATGTGGAGAGGATGTGCTTGGATGCATTACCTGGAGGTGGTGAACAGGATGTGGAGAGGATGTGCTTGGATGCATTACCTGGTGCCGGTGAACAGGATGTGTGGAGAGGATGTGCTTGGATGCATTACCTGGTGGTGGTGAACAGGATGTGGAGAGGATGTGCTTGGATGCATTACCTGGAGGTGGTGAACAGGATGTGTGGAGAGGATGTGCTTGGATGCATTACCTGGTGGTGGTGAACAGGATGTGGAGAGGATGTGCTTGGATGCATTACCTGGTGGTGGTGAACAGGATGTGCTTGGATGCATTACCTGGAGGTTGGTGAACAGGATGTGTGGAGAGGATGTGCTTGGATGCATTACCTGGTGGTGGTGAACAGGATGTGTGGAGAGGATGTGCTTGGATGCATTACCTGGTGGTGGTGAACAGGATGTGGAGAGGATGTGCTTGGATGCATTACCTGGTGGTGGTGAACAGGATGTGGAGAGGATGTGCTTGGATGCATTACCTGGAGGTGGTGAACAGGATGTGGAGAGGATGTGCTTGGATGCATTACCTGGTGGTGGTGAACAGGATGTGCTTGGATGCATTACCTGGTGGTGGTGAAGAGAATGTGGAGAGGATGTGCTTGGATGCATTACCTGGTGGTGGTGAACAGGATGGGGAGAGGATGTGCTTGGATGCATTACCTGGAGGTGGTGAACAGGATGTGGAGAGGATGTGCTTGGATGCATTACCTGGTGGTGGTGAACAGGATGTGGAGAGGATGTGCTTGGATGCATTACCTGGTGCCGGTGAACAGGATGTGTGGAGAGGATGTGCTTGGATGCATTACCTGGTGGTGGTGAACAGGATGTGGAGAGGATGTGCTTGGATGCATTACCTGGAGGTGGTGAACAGGATGTGGAGAGGATGTGCTTGGATGCATTACCTGGTGGTGGTGAACAGGATGTGCTTGGATGCATTACCTGGAGGTTGGTGAACAGGATGTGTGGAGAGGATGTGCTGGGATGCATTACCTGGAGGTTGGTGAACAGGATGTGTGGAGAGGATGTGCTGGGATGCATTACCTGGAGGTTGGTGAACAGGATGTGTGGAGAGGGTGTGCTGGGATGCATTACCTGGAGGTTGGTGAACAGGATGTGGAGAGGATGTGCTTGGATGCATTACCTGGTGGTGGTGAACAGGATGTGCTTGGATGCATTACCTGGAGGTGGTGAACAGGATGTGCTTGGATGCAATACCTGGAGGTGGTGAACAGGATGTGGAGAGGATGTGCTTGGATGCATTACCTGGACGTGGTGAACAGGATGCCGTTGACGCCGCCGAATGTTGACAGGGACACAAAGACGGGCATACACCACCACATGACCCCGTACAGACGCTTGGAGAACATCTGCAAGACATGTACATAACATACTCTCAGTTCATGTAACAATAGGCCCCCAAAATATCCTGCAAATATATTAGTTAGTTGATGGTTCTACGCAGGGTCTCTCTTGGTCTTCCCCGTTTTCTTTTCCCTACCAGTGACCATATGAGGACTTGATAGGGGAGTCTTGTCTTGTCCATTCTGAGTACATGGCCGATGCAAATATATGGTGTATAAAAATATTCAAGAATACTTTGAAATACAAATGACTGAAATTTTCAGGAAATGTAACTTCAAGCTGATGACTATATACTCAACTACATGGTCTATTTCTTCTGAACGTTTATCTTCGTGTCATATTTATATTGTAAGCTAAATTGTGCATCTTAATGAACCACATTTGGAATTTGTGTGTTGTTTCCGAAACAATAACCTGGCCATCTGTGAACTTGGTTCCAATACCCGTATAATCTCCCTTTACTGTCACCTCCATTTACCTCCCTGTATCACCCTTTCACGTTGTACATATTGATTTAAGGTTCAGGCGAGAGCACAGAGGCCCGACACACCCCCTTTGACATGATTTGGGTTGGGGATTGTATTTCCTTCTTTCAGTTGAGATATTATTGCTGAAATATTGCGGTCATGTCTGTAGTTGTACATGTGAGATTATTGCTGAAATATCGCGGTCATGACTGTAGTTATACATGTGAGATTATTGCTGAAATATTGTGGTCGTGTCTGTAGTTATACATGTGAGATTATTGCTGAAATATCGCGGTCACGACTGTAGTTATACATGTGAGATTATTGCTGAAATGTCGCGGTCACGACTGTAGTTATACATGTGAGATTATTGCTGAAATATCGCGGTCATGACTGTAGTTATACATGTGAGATTATTGCTGAAATATTGTGGTCGTGTCTGTAGTTATACATGTGAGATTATTGCTGAAATATCGCGGTCATGACTGTAGTTATACATGTGAGATTATTGCTGAAATATCGCGGTCATGTCTGTAGTTATACATGTGAGATTATTGCTGAAATATCGCGGTCACGACTGTAGTTATACATGTGAGATTATTGCTGAAATGTCGCGGTCACGACTGTAGTTATACATGTGAGATTATTGCTGAAATATCGCGGTCACGTCTGTAGTTATACATGTGAGATTATTGCTGAAATATCGCGGTCACGACTGTAGTTATACATGTGAGATTATTGCTGAAATATCGCCGTCATGTCTGTAGTTATACATGTGAGATTATTGCTGAAATATCGCGGCCATGTCTGTAGTTATACATGTGAGATTATTGCTGAAATATCGCGGCCATGTCTGTAGTTATACATGTGAGATTATTGCTGAAATAATGCCGTCTTGTCTGCGGTTGCACAGGGGAGATTATTCCCAAACATTCTAACTTTTGGTTTATCACGTGTAGTTGTTAAAAACAAAATCACCTCAGATTTACCAAACTCCACTTAGAGTGGCTTCAGTAGTTGAGACAGTTCAATGTGGCACATCCCCCCACTAGCGTGACTACCATCTACTGTCTACACATTGCCCAAACACATTCCGGGCTCATATCGGCCTCACCAGTCATCTTTGTACTCATAATAATTGAATATCACTAGATGGCCAGGTCTTCATCAGGCATGATGGACAACAACATGCGAAACAATGTAATCTGAAACGTTCTGACCTAACAAGTATCCACAACAATTTAATCTAAACCGTTCCGAGCTAGCAAGTACACACAACAATTTAATCTAAACCGTTCCGAGCTAGCAAATACACATAACAATTTAATCTAAACCGTTCCGAGCTAGCAAGTACATACAACAATTTAATCTAAAACCTCCGAGCTAGCAAGTACACACAACAATTTAATCTAAAACAAGTACACACAACAATTTACTCAAAGCAATCTGGAGGTCTATGAAACGGATGTATTTGTTTACCTGATATGGTCACTAGAATGTGTATGTGTGTGTGCAGTTCTTGTAAATCAATAAAAGGAAGACATAATGGTTGAGCAAACAGTCTAGATAATGGTGTGACAAAGATTAAACACGAATACCCGACAAGATCAATGCAAGCACAGCTAAGCAAAGAGGATGATGATCCTGCAGATATCAGATAGGAGTGCAACAAACTTTATTTGATTAGCCATCTCACTTTGATGATATGTTGTCAGTGTATCTAGTATGTGTGAGACTGAATGTGTCTCGGGACAGTGAGTTGAGCACTTACCACAGCCACCGCCGCTCCGCCGAGCACCTCCTGGGGGCTGACCGTGGTGAAGTAGGCGATGTTGACGAACACATACACTGCTGTGACCAGGATGATCGAGATCCATATGGCCTTGGGCAGGTTCCTGCCGGGTACACAGATGATTAAAACACCACATTTAATGGTTCCACGCTTTGATACAAAATGAACATATGGTGAGTAAATCAGAAAGTGAAGGACCTCCTCTATACGCCTGGAGACATAATGAAATAAGGTGGGTAAATCACGCTCTCCTGAGTGCCATGTACTTCTAAACACCAGGGAAAGCTACTATAACTGTCTCCAACATATCTCAGACTATCGAGCCCTGAAACAAACAGCAACAGCCACACAGCAACACAGAAGCAGCCACACAGCAACATCCACAGCGCCACACAGCAACAGTCACGCAGTAACAGCCACACAATAACTACAACACAGAAGCAGCCACACAGCAACACCCACAGCGCCACACAGCAACAGTCACACAGAAACAGCCACACAATAATAACAACACAGAAGCAGCCACACAGCAACAGCCACAGCGTCTCACAGCCACATCGTCTCACAGCAACAGTCATACAGCAACAGCCACACAGCAAAAGGCACACAGCAAAAGACACGCAGAAACCGCCACACAAAAACAGCCATACAGTAACAGCCATACAGAAATAGCCACACAGAAACGGAATCTTCAGGGGAAAGACATTCAGCTGTCAAGGGTAGACAACCCGGCAGAAAGTACAGAGAAATAACTAATTATGAGAGTAAACAATAACAACAGGCAACAATCACATCTGGCAGGTGGGGAGAATTGTGTACAGTCACATCTGACAGGCAGGGACAACTGTGTACAGTCACATCTGACAGGTGGGGACAACTGTGTACAGTCACATCTGACAGGCGGGGACAACTGTGTACACAATCACATCTGGCAAGTGGGGACAACTGTGTACAGTCACATCCGACAGGCGGGGACAACTGTGTACACAATCACATCTGGCAGGCGGGGACAACTGTGTACAGTCACATCTGACAGGCGGGGACAACTGTGTACACAATCACATCTGGCAGGTGGGGACAACTGTGTACACAATCACATCTGGCAGGTGGGGACAACTGTGTACAGTCACATCTGACAGGCAGGGACAACTGTGTACACAATCACATCTGGCAGGTGGGGACAATTGTGTACATTATCACATCTGGCAGATGGGGACAACTGTGTACACAATCACACCTGACAGGTGGGGACAACTGTGTACACAATCACACCTGACAGGTGGGGACAACTGTGTACACAATCACATCTGGCAGGTGGGGAGAATTGTGTACAGTCACATCTGACAGGCAGGGACAACTGTGTACACAATCACATCTAACAGGCGGGGACAACTGTGTACACAGTCACATCTGGCAGGTGGGGACAACTGTGTACACAGTCACATCTGGCAGGTGGGGACAACTGTGTACACAATCACATCTGGCAGGTGGAGACAATTGTGTACATTATCACATCTAACAGGTGGGGACAACTGTGTACACAATCACATCTAACAGGCGGGGACAGCTGTGTACACAATTACATCTGGCAGGTGGGGAGAATTGTGTACAGTCACATCTGACAGGCAGGGACAACTGTGTACACAATCACATCTGGCAGGTGGAGACAATTGTGTACATTATCACATCTAACAGGTGGGGACAACTGTGTACACAATCACATCTGACAGGTGGGGACAACTGTGTACACAATCACATCTGACAGGTGGGGACAACTGTGTACACAATCACATCTGACAGGCGGGGACAACTGTGTACACAATCACATCTGGCAGGCAGGGACAACTGTGTGCACACCAGCTGTACTAAGGGGATGATTAGCGTGTGCATAACGCAATAAATGCCCAGGGAGGCAGAGCATGTACGGTGTGGTCTGAGTGCCATAACATATTTTCTGCGAGTCGATAACAATGAATAATAACATATTTTCTATTAGCGGATAATAATGAACAACAACATATTCTTTGTTAGCACATAACAATGAATTGTTCACATGGGGCAGTGAGGAGCATTTTGTGATATTAACTGGCACAGGAATGGAGCAATATGGGGACGACCCGTTGCCGTGAAGTTGGAACCGCGACTAACTAACTAACTAACTAACTAATGAACAATAACATATTCTCTGTTAGCACATAACGATGAACAATAACATATGTCTATTAGCCGATAACTGTCAAAAGAAAAGAAAAAAAACCTGCCATTTACTGCCTATAGTACTTTGTGGTATAGAGAGACGAATGGAGACGGATTGTATTTGCAGCAAAGAACCTCAATGGCTCGGAACGCTGAAGAAGAAGAAGAAGAGAAGAAGTACTTTGTGGTGTAGGGCAGGGAAATAACAATGACCAATAATATTGTTTTATTAGCTGATAACAATGAACAATAAAATATTCTTTGTCAGCACATAACAATAAACAGTAACACATTTTCTGTTAGCACATAACAATGAGCAACAACATGGCCGTACCTGTAGGGGTCTTTCAGTTCTTCTATCACAAAGTTGAGATAATTCCTGAGGGGAGAAGAGAACATGTAATGTCAAGTCCACACCTGGGCTCAAGTTTGTGACAGATTCTATGTCATGTTATACGGGATTCTGGGAACTTCCCAAATGTGACAAGTGTCAATCAGTGTCACAATGGCATTGACATATGTGACTGTCTCAGGAGATCTATCTTTGTTGGGAGATTTTATACTGTTGTACAAGGAGATTTTATACTGTTGTACAAGGAGATTTTATACTGTTGTACAAGGAGATTTTATACTGTTGTACAAGGAGATTTTATACTGTTGTACACTGAGATTTTATACTGTTGTACAAGGAGATTTTATACTGTTGTACAAGGAGGTTTTATACTGTTGTACAAGGAGATTTTATACTGTTGTACAAGGAGATTTTATACTGTTGTACAAGGAGATTTTATACTGTTGTACAAGGAGATTTTATACTGTTGTACAAGGAGATTTTATACTGTTGTACACTGAGATTTTATACTGTTGTACAAGGAGATTTTATACTGTTGTACAAGGAGGTTTTATACTGTTGTACAAGGAGATTTTATACTGTTGTACAAGGAGGTTTTATACTGTTGTACAAGGAGATTTTATACTGTTGAACAAGGAGATTGTATACTGTTGTACAAGGAGATTTTATACTGTTGTACAAGGAGATTTTATACTGTTGTACAAGGAGATTTTATACTGTTGTACAAGGAGGTTTTATACTGTTGTACAAAGAGATTTTATACTGTTGTACAAGGAGGTTTTATACTGTTGTACAAGGAGATTTTATACTGTTGTACAAGGAGGTTTTATACTGTTGTACAAGGAGATTTTATACTGTTGTACAAGGAGATTTTATACTGTTGTACAAGGAGATTTTATACTGTTGTACACGGAGATTTTATACTGTTGTACATGGAGATTTTATACTGTTGTACATGGAGATTTTATACTGTTGTACAAGGAGATTTTATACTGTTGTACAAGGAGATTTTATACTGTTGTACAAGGAGATTTTATACTGTTGTACAAGGAGATTTTATACTGTTGTACAAGGAGGTTTTATACTGTTGTACAAGAAGATTTTATACTGTTGTACACGGAGATTTTATACTGTTGTACATGGATATTTTATACTGTTGTACATGGAGATTTTATACTGTTGTACAAGGAGATTTTATACTGTTGTACAAGGAGGTTTTATACTGTTGTACAAGGAGGTTTTATACTGTTGTACATGGAGATTTTATACTGTTCAACAAGGAGATTTTATACAGTTGTACAAGGAGATTTTATACCGTTGTACAAGGAGATTTTATACAGTTGTACAAGGAGATTTTATACTGTTGTACAAGGAGATTTTATACTGTTGTACAAGGATGTTTTATATTGTTGTACAACTTCTTAATCAGAGTCAGATATGACTGAGCTACCGTATGACAGTAGACAGTATTACCTGCTTTCTGTTAGCGCCGAACGTTGGGCGGCACTTACCAAACCCGACACTCCATATTGTGCCAATAGCTTCGGGCAGAAGAGTGCAATTGGGAGGGTACAAGCCTTATCCTGGTGCGAGGAAATACAACCTAAAGACAAAATGTCATGGCATTGCAGACTGGGCCATAAGCCTTGGTTGGCGGCTGGTCTAGGATCGAAACTCTGACAGGCAGATAGTTGGAGCATTGCTTTTCTGATACAGCAGCTTCTGCAGTATTTTTTTTTTTCTAGATGTATTGATGTCACATTTCCTCTGGAGTAAACTAGGCAGACCGAGAGAGGAATCATGCTGCATGGGCAACACATGGTCTCTACAATTCAGCCCAGGCTTTGTGTTATGGAGATGTTATAATGCCTTTTTTTTTCAAAAGCACAATAACTATAGTCTGTCCAGACGGCCAGGTGTCAGTACAACTTCATAAAATAACAACCGATACAGCAGACAGCAACATACAACCATCACACGTGACTGGCTACTGTTGTACCCCAGGTGGAGGATCTCAGTCTATCCCGTTGTTCCAGGTGTTGTCTCTTCTACCTAACAATATCAAACTACTGAAGGTAAACTTGTCTAGAACATCACACACAGCCAATAAATGCTGGGGTTGATTGCGAGGTCATGTACAGCCATACAGCTTACTGTAACCCACCAATGTAGAGGTACACTGTAGTTGTATGTAGTCCTCTTCTGCACTAATCTGTCCGTGGGGGTAGATCCATCTAGCTGTCCGTGGGGGTAGAGATAACTTACGTATTCTTGTATGGGATATAGAGATAACTTACATATTCTAGTACGGAATATAGAGATAACTTACATATTCTTGTATGGGATATAGAGATAACTTACATAGTCTAGTATGGGATATAGAGATAACTTACATAGTCTAGTATGGGATGTAGAGATAACTTACATATTCTAGTATGGGATGTAGAGATAACTTACATAGTCTAGTATAGGGTGGTAGAGATAACTTACATAGTCTAGTATGGGATATAGAGATAACTTACATAGTCTAGTATGGGATGTAGAGATAACTTACATAGTCTGGTATGGGATATAGAGATAACTTACATATTCTTGTATGGGATATAGAGATAACTTACATATTCTTGTATGGGATATAGAGATAACTTACATATTCTAGTATGGGATGTAGAGATAACTTACATAGTCTAGTATGGGATGTAGAGATAACTTACATAGTCTAGTATGGGATATAGAGATAACTTACATAGTCTAGTATGGGATGTAGAGATAACTTACATAGTCTAGTATGGGATATAAAGATAACTTACATAGTCTAGTATGGGATGTAGAGATAACTTTACATAGTCTAGTATGGGATATAGAGATAACTTACATAGTCTAGTGTCAGAGTCTAATGTATTGCCAGCAGAGATGCAGGGACATCGTTACGCCCGCCAGGCGAATAGTCCCTAGTGGGGATGCTGTAACATCGTTACGCCCGCCAGGCGAGTATCAGTTACCTGCCTGCAAGGTTGCCGGCTGACGAGACAGCCAGCGGTCAGGCAAGGACAAAGCAGGACGCACGCAGGCCTCGTGAAGCCACTTCAGGTGGGCAGGCGCATTGCGAGAAATAGCCAGACAGCTCTGGGACTCGGACTCGACTGGACGTATGATGGGAGAAAGGCTTGTGTAGTTCTGTGGCCCGAAAGTCGAGTGCTTGTACATCTTGTGAGACTGATTGTAAGCTGTGGGTTGCTTGTAAGTGTATTGTTATAACTTATGTATTGTGAGGATCATCTCTAGATCGTGATCTGTAAATAAATCCATCGAAACTTCGTGTCGTTGAGTCTCAAGTCAAATCACGTTGTATTTGTACTGTCTCACATGTGTTAGGTTAACGAGCCAGGTTTAAGACCCTGACATGTGTGGACGTGGTGGCATTCGTCCGGCTTTAAAATGAACGTGGTTTAAGTAATTAACATTTAAAACCTAGATTTGTGAACTTAGAAATTTTTGTCCAACTTTAGAGTGCATTTAAATGTGATTGTGAAGGCTCATTTTGATATATATTATTACATTGTTTGAACATGGAGACTAAATGTCAACGTACAGTGCATACATATTGTTTGATCTTGTAAACGCGTAAAACATTTGTGATTGTGGAACTTGTCACCGTTTTGACCTTGTCGACAGGGTGAAGTTGTCGCCATTGTGACCTTGTCGCCATCTTGTAAACTTGATGTCTATGTCCTTACTGAATGTCAGCTTAATGTAAGTGATGTGTCATCAATGTTGTAGAGTGTTGAGATATAGTTAGATTGTCTTTGAAAAGTGAATTGTGTAAAGTAGAAAGTTTCGGAAAGAAAGTGACTTGTGATTTTGAAAAAAAAAAATTGTTGACGGACAACATTACGACCTACAATTACACTCAACGCCATACAAACCTAATCAAAACTTAGTGACAAGCATACACACCACATCAAACAGACGTTAATTTATTTCCTCCAAAAACAAAGCAGGTTTTCTGTGCCATCTGAAACCCTTGCCCGTAGAGGTCATTTGTGTTTTGAAGTAGCGACCCTACAGTTCCTAGTCAAATTTCAACCGTTCTTCACCGCATCCAGGACACTTGAGTATATTTTTTCTTTCTATATACTTTCGGATGCAAATTTAGGCACATATTGTAAATAGAACACAATTGTAAATTGTTCACTTTACTAACAACTTGTAACAAATTGTGTGTCTGATATTTCATTTGCATTTTCCATCATGTCGTCATTAAATGATTTCATCGATATGGGGTTGAAGTTAAAGTTAACAGGTGATGAGTTAACGAAGTGGAGTGAGAAGAAATACTCTGAATACCACGAGCGTGAAGAAAGAGCAGCTGAAAGAGCATTAAAGCAGGCACAAGTGGAGGCAGAGGCAGCAACCGCAGCAAAACAGGCAGAATTAGAACTATCTGCAAAGACAAAACAAGCCGAGTTAGATATTTAACTGAAGAAAGCTGAGATAGCAGCTCAGAGTAAACGGGAAGAGCTGGAAGTGCAACTAAAAATCAAACAACTTGATACCGAGACTGCCATAAACAAAGAGTCCAAGAAATCTGAGAGACTGGAGAAAGAAAACCAGTACAAGAAATATCAAGGTATCGATAGAAATTATACCTCGGGTGACTGCATTGCAGCCGTCACCCAAAATTTTGAGACTTTAATGGACCATTACCAGGTCCCATTGTCTGAATGGAATATTATTTATATGAGAAGTTTATCAGGGGAGCCTCTGAAAGTCATAGAGACTATCCCCAAAGACCCCAGGAAAGATTACCATTATCTAAAATCAAAGATTATGGCACATTTTATGTTAGATGAGGCAGGTTACAGAGAACAATTCAGCAAGTTGAGCCCCAAACCGACTCAAACGTTCTCTGACTACCTCTGCTTAGTCCGAGATATATTTTCCAAATGGACTTCAGCAGCTAAAATTGATAAGAACTATCAAAAGTTAGAAGATCTTATCATTAGAGATAAAGTCATTTCATCCATTCCATCAGCATTTTCAAAGTTTTTGCAAGAGAATGAATGTACGAGTGTAGAGCAGATTGAGAGACGTGGTTCGGCTTATTACACAGCCAACAAACATTGTTTTGCCAGTGAAGCTACTGAAACCAATTTTGTAGCATCGGCTAACTATGACAAACCCTATAGTAGGCAAAAACCGTATAAGCCTACATCTGAGAAGTACAACTATTGTAACTATTGTAGATTTTTACATCATCAAGGTGAGATGTGCGACAAGAACCCCGCATATCTTACATATTTACAGAACATCGTAAACAGACAAGATAAAGAGCGTAAATCATTTAGAAATTTGCGTAAATGTTTCCTCTGTAAGGCGTATGGACATTATGGCCATGATTGTAAAGGTAGGCAAATGACCAAGAAAGCCAATGCCGCCTTATTTGATAGTTCATCATCAGATGAAGAACAATCAGAGAAACACCATGTGAACTCAGCACAGGCTTTTGATATGTTTAACGCAAATAAATGTACTGTTTGTAATACCTTTTATGAAGATGGCATTTTAACATGCGGCCACTCCATTCCTATTGCCAATGAAGAAGCTAATTTGGTAATAGACTCAAAAGGCAGAATAAATATCCATCAGGGATACGTGAATGGCAAGTCTGCTACAGTCCTTCGGGACACGGGAAGTTCACTGATTGGACTGAAGAGAACGTTCATAACGCCTACAGACTATACAGGCAGGCACGTAACATGCAGAACATTCTCTGGCAATATTGAAAAAAAAACCACTAGCATGGGCATATATTCAAACACCTTTCCTCACTGGGAAAGTAAAATGCGCAGCATTAACAAACCCGGTGTGTGTTATTATAATTGGAAATTTACCAGAGGTGAATGATATGCCTCATGACATAACATCTCTTTGCATTAATGAGATCACAACATCACCATCAAATGTCATCATTGATACTGTTGTACCACCAAATGAATGTATGGTAGCTAATGTAGCACTAAGATCTCATGACATCATTGATAACACTGTTTCATCACCATCTGATATCATTGAATGTGTGAACGCAGTAACTAGATCTACTGCTAGAATGCAAGATGAAATTAATCAAACTGAGGCTATAGAAATGCTTAGACCAGTATTAATACCTCCTCAAACCATGAAGGAGACTTTTGTAACAGCCCAAAAGGCTGATCCTTCATTGTCAAAATATTTTAATCTGATCGGCCAAAAGCCAAAGTTAACCAAAAATGCAAGATGGCATTTTGCTTTGAAAAATTGTATCCTCACCAGGTATTATACCAGAGGTGACACCACAACAGAGCAAACTGTTTTGCCAATTGAGTATCGTAAGCAAGCCTTACATCTTGCCCATGATATACCGCTTGCAGGGCATATGGCATACGCTAAGACCAGATCAAGATTATTATTACAGTTTTATTGGCCCAAATTCTGCAATGACATTAAGCAATATTGCAGGAGTTGTGATATCTGCCAAAAACTTGTAAAGAAAGGAAAAAACCCACAGGCAAAGTTACAAATTACTGACTTAGCCAGTCGACCTTTTGAGAAAATATCTGTCGACATAGTGGGCCCTCTTAATCAGATAACAACCAGAGGGAATAAATATATATTAACTGTTATTGATCAATGTAGCCGCTGGCCGGAAGCGATTCCGCTAAAGAACATAACTGCCAATGACATAATGGAAGTTTTCTTCCATATATTTTCACGGATAGGATTTCCAGACGCTATCCAATCAGATAGGGGAAATCAGTTCATCGCCGCATCTACTCAAGCTTTCACCAAAATGTTAGGAGTGAAGCAATGTTTCAATTCCCCGTACCATCCTCACTCGAGCGGAATTATAGAAAAATTTAACGGTGATTTAAAGCATATGCTTGCTAAAGTCACGCAAGAGCACCCCAATAACTGGGACGTATATTTACCTGCTATTCTCTTTGCTTATCGCGAGGTGCCACATGCTAGTACAGGTTTCTCTCCTTTTGAACTTATCTATGGTGCCAAACCACGTGGCCCATTAAGCATCTATCATCAAATGTTAACTGAATCCACTCCTTTACTCAAACCCATATCATCATACGTATACGTTACATCATTGCGTGAAAGAATAATCAAATCTTGTATAATTGCAAAGGATGCACTAAAATTATCTGGTGCTACATATAGACAATATGCTGACAAAGGTAACAGGACAATAACGTTAACACCTGGACAGGACGTTCTTCTTCTTCTACCTAGTGACAGACACTTATTGACTGATTCTTGGCAAGGACCATTTAAAGTGACGAGACAGATTTCACCTGTAGACTATGAGATCCAAATAAAAGACAAACACAAAATATTCCACGTCAATATGCTAAGACCATATTACAACAGAGACAACGAACAAGACGATACAACAGCATGTGCATTAGACACGACAAACTGCTTGAAGGAAATTAAGATCAACCCAAAGTTAACTCAAGCAGAAACAGACAGTTGCAAACAGCTCATACAACAGTACAACACCATTTTCTCCAACAACCCAGGACAAACAGAATTAGTACAACATCACATCACACTCACGTCAAATACACCCATAAAATGCAGACCATACACCATTCCATTGCATTACAAAGAACACTTACATCAAGAGATCATCAACTTAGAGAAAAACAACATCATTAGACGATCCCAATCAAATTTCTCATCTCCAATGGTCATAGTACGCAAAAAGGACAACACAATAAGACTCTGTGTCGACTATAGAAAATTAAATAAGATAACTCTTTTAGATTTAGAGCCAATGGCAAACTCTGAAGATCTATTGACAGAACTGACAGACGCTAGGTTCTTTACGAAGGTGGACATGACAAAAGGTTACTGGCAAATAGCAGTAGACGAACAGAGCAGACATCTGACAGCTTTTGCCACACCTTGGGGACTGTACGAATGGTGCAAACTTCCATTTGGGCTTGTCAATGCCCCAGCGTCATTCGTACGTATGACACGACTTCTACTAGTAGACATACCGAATATTATCTGTTACATAGACGACATTTGTGTTCACACAAAGACAATGACAGACCACATAAAGACATTAGAACAGACATTTGAACGCATTAGACAGCACGGACTGACGGTAAAGCCTGCAAAAGTAGACATAGCCTATCAGGAAATATCCTTCTTGGGGTACAAAATATCTAATGGCTTTGTCACGACAGACGATAACATTGTGTCCAAGATACTAAAACTCTCACTTCCGACTACGAAAAAGCAAGTCAGAAGTTTGTTGGGACTTATAAATTATTATAGGCAGTTCATACCAGATTTTGCTGAACTGACCGAAGTATTTACTAACTTACTAACAAAAGATCAACCCGAGAAAATTGTAAGCAATGAATGCCTAAAATTTGCATTCCATAAAGTATTATCTTATTTCTCTGAGAATAGTTTAAAGAATTAGTTAGTTAGTTAGTTAGTTAGTCGCAGTTCCAACTTCACAGCAACAAGTCGTTCCCATTATGCTCCATTCCTGTGCCAGTGAATATCACACAAAACGCTCCCCACTGCCCAATGTGAAAAGTGGAAAAGACAGGAGTCTCGACAAATAACAGCCCGCACAGATACACTGTGCATAATGCCGCCACCAGAATGTCAACACAATAGTCCCCCACAAAGCACCCAGTTCATTTCTGATGGAATCGGCAGTCATTTTCCCATCTGGATATTTCCTAGATGTTCACCCACACAGTCCACGAAATACAGTTCATCGTCAATGGCAGTGGCAGTCAACCAGAAGCCCAGCAGCCACGCATTTCTGCATAAGGCAAAAACCGGTCAACTCTGGGACATAGCCATCTGCCATCGCTCCGAACATGCAGTCACGTTCCAAAAGACCTTGGGCAGATTCAAAAGCATTTCACACGAAACTCACAGCTCATAGTGTCGCGCCACGCACTCACTCAGTAGCAGGGCGACGGAACCATCAAGCCTCCTTAGTCGCCACTTACGACATGCATGGTAGGCTACAGTGTTGCTATTCTTTGCTTCCCTTATGGGCCCCGGCAACACACGGGAGTTTAAAGAATCCCATTCTCAAATTGCCAAATTTTCTTATTTCTTTCAGATTACGCACAGACGCGAGCTCCGTAGCGATTGGAGCAGTTCTGTTACAGGAACATGATAACATCCTACATCCTGTATATTACTTCTCGAGAAAATTAAAACCTAGAGAACGCTCTTGGTCGACACCGCAGTTGGAAGCCCTTGCTCTAGTTGACGGTATAACTAAATTTTCCAGATTCCTTCTGGGACGTCATTTTATTGTGGAGTCTGACAGTAGTCCGTTGAGATTTATCAATTCAGGTGTACCTTCCAACCAAATGATAGCTCGCTGGTCTCTTAAACTTCAAGATTACAGCTTTGAAGTTCGACACATCGCGGGCAGAACCAACACGATTGCCGATCTTTTGTCCCGTTGTCCGACCGACCCAGTAAGCACCAATGTCTGAGTGCAGTGTGTAAAATACACTCAGACCAACACAGCCATGCATCAGTGAAGTTTTTTTTCCACGAAAGCTGTGTATGTCTATATGATGTGATAGGGTGTATTCCCAATATATATAGTTTTTCTTATTTTATTATTAATGTAGTGATTGTCGTGAATAATTGTGCAGTGTGTGGTAGAAAGAGAACTTTATTAATTGTATATATTACGAAACAAGAACAGTGCCACATTCGCTCTGAACTTACCGCAAGCGAACTATCCAATTTATCCGTGGTATCTGCATTTGGAACATATCCAGTGATATTTTAACTCCGTGTGTGAAAGTGTGACCTGAACATTGACATCTACACCACTTCAGTCAATCGAAATCCAGAAGTTTTTCCAGTGAAACAACCAACACATGAACGATCAGAACTTTGCACATTCCGTTTTACTACATCAGACCGGAACAAGTGTGTTCTACAAATTTCAACATCAGCTGTTTCGTTTGTACTTCCGGATGAGTTAGAAATTTAGTTTAAAAGTAGCAGACGACAAACAAAAGCTTAAAAAGTTATAACACTTCTAAACTATTTACGATTCAATAATTTCGAATACACAAATTGTGTATTAAGATTTTTCATTTAGTGTAATCTTAGAATCATATCTTGATTAATTTATTCATACTACCGACATTTTTTCGCTAGTATGGAGAAACATCAAGCTATGACGCTGAGAAATAGAAGAATTATTGTAAGATATTATATTTCTTAATTTTTGAAGTTATGTCCCTTTCATTTAATTGTTATTACATTATTACACCAAGGGCGTTAATTGAAATGTATACGATGATGTGTTGTATATAAATAACCATGTTGTTGCCAGATTGTTAACACGCCAAGAAGCCATCTACTGGGCATGGTAGAGTATTACCGACATTGCAGACCGACACAAGAACTCCTGGCCAAATGAGGTCAGAGTTTGAGCGTTGAATGCGGCTTATATAAAGCCGTATTACGGTCTTGCCAGATGTTTTTTGTCTCAAAAAGCATATTATTACTTTTTTTTGAAAGGCTGCGAGGTAGTTGCTTGGGAAGCTGTTACTACCGATCTGACTGGGTCAATAATGCAATTAAGGTAATCAGCCATCGAGAGGATGAAGCTTGACGAGTGTTAAAGGTTGAACACCACATGTCTTTAGATACAATATCCATTTCTTATGTGTTTCTATGCCAAGATGTGTGTTGTTTAGGTATTTCTACACCAAAGTAAATGTATATAACAGAAAGGTTGACTATGACAGGTTTAAAATGTTAACCCAGTATTGTATATAGATTGTACATGAAAGATAACATCTTTCATGAAGAAGCCCCGGGTGAGCATGTCAGAGTCTAATGTATTGCCAGCAGAGATGCAGGGACATCGTTACGCCCGCCAGGCGAATAGTCCCTAGTGGGGATGCTGTAACATCGTTACGCCCGCCAGGCGAGTATCAGTTACCTGCCTGCAAGGTTGCCGGCTGACGAGACAGCCAGCGGTCAGGCAAGGACAAAGCAGGACGCACGCAGGCCTCGTGAAGCCACTTCAGGTGGGCAGGCGCATTGCGAGAAATAGCCAGACAGCTCTGGGACTCGGACTCGACTGGACGTATGATGGGAGAAAGGCTTGTGTAGTTCTGTGGCCCGAAAGTCGGGTGCTTGTACATCTTGTGAGACTGATTGTAAGCTGTGGGTTGCTTGTAAGTGTATTGTTATAACTTATGTATTGTGAGGATCATCTCTAGATCGTGATCTGTAAATAAATCCATCGAAACTTCGTGTCGTTGAGTCTCAAGTCAAATCACGTTGTATTTGTACTGTCTCACATGTGTTAGGTTAACGAGCCAGGTTTAAGACCCTGACACTAGTATGGGATATAGAGATAACTTACATAGTCTAGTATGGGATTTAGAGATAACTTACATAGTCTAGTATGGGATGTAGAGATAACTTACATAGTCTTGTATGGGATGTAGAGATAACTTACATATTCTTGTATGGGATATAGAGATAACTTACATATTCTTGTATGGGAAATAGAGATAACTTACATATTCTTGTATGGGATATAGAGATAACTTACATAGTCTAGTATGGGATGTAGAGATAACTTACATATTCTTGTATGGGATATAGAGATAACTTACATATTCTTGTATGGGATGTAGAAATAACTTACATATTCTTGTATGGGATATAGAGATAACTTTACATAGTCTAGTATGGGATTTAGAGATAACTTACATAGTCTAGTATGGGATGTAGAGATAACTTACATATTCTTGTATGGGATATAGAGATAACTTACATATTCTTGTATGGGATGTAGAGATAACTTACATATTCTAGTATATTATGTAGAGATAACTTACATATTCTTGTATGGGATATAGAGATAACTTACATATTCTTGTATGGGATATAGAGATAACTTACATATTCTTGTATGGGATATAGAGATAACTTACATATTCTTGTATGGGATATAGAGATAACTTACATATTCTTGTATGGGATGTAGAGATAACTTACATATTCTAGTATATTATGTAGAGATAACTTACATAGTCTAGTATGGGATATAGAGATAACTTACATAGTCTAGTATGGGATATAGAGATAACTTACATATTCTAGTATATTATGTAGAGATAACTTACATAGTCTAGTATATTATGTAGAGATAACTTACATATTCTTGTATGGGATATAGAGATAACTTACATATTCTTGTTGTAAATTCTTAACCCTTTGAAAATAAAGACTTATTATTATTATTATTATTATTATTATTATTATTATTGTATGGGATATAGAGATAACTTACATAGTCTAGTATGGGATGTAGAGATAACTTACATAGTCTAGTATGGGATATAGAGATATCTTACATATTCTTGTATGGGATATAGAGATAACTTACATATTCTTGTATGGGATGTAGAGATAACTTACATATTCTAGTATATTATGTAGAGATAACTTACATAGTCTAGTATGGGATATAGAGATAACTTTACATAGTCTAGTATGGGATATAGAGATAACTTACATATTCTAGTATATTATGTAGAGATAACTTACATAGTCTAGTATATTATGTAGAGATAACTTACATATTCTTGTATGGGATATAGAGATAACTTACATATTCTTGTATGGGATATAGAGATAACTTACATATTCTTGTATGGGATATAGAGATAACTTACATATTCTTGTATGGGATATAGAGATAACTTACATATTCTTGTATGGGATGTAGAGATAACTTACATATTCTAGTATATTATGTAGAGATAACTTACATATTCTAGTATGGGATATAGAGATAACTTACATAGTCTAGTATGGGATATAGAGATAACTTACATAGTCCAGTATGGGATATAGAGACAACTTACATATTCTAGTATATTATGTAGAGATAACTTACATAGTCTAGTATATTATGTAGAGATAACTTACATAGTCTAGTATGGGATATAGAGATAATTTACATATTCTAGTATGGGATATAGAGATAACTTACATATTCTAGCATGGGATATAGAGATAACTTACATAGTCTAGTATGGGATATAGAGATAACTTACATATTCTAGTATATTATGTAGAGATAACTTACATAGTCTAGTATGGGATATAGAGATAACTTACATATTCTAGTATGGGATATAGAGATAACTTACATATTCTAGTATATTATGTAGAGATAACTTACATAGTCTAGTATGGGATATAGAGATAACTTACATAGTCTAGTATGGGATATAGAGATAACTTACATAGTCTAGTATGGGATATAGAGATAACTTACATAGTCTAGTATGGGATATAGAGATAACTTACATAGTCTAGTATGGGATATAGAGATAACTTACATAGTCTAGTATGGGATATAGAGATAACTTACATAGTCTAGTATGGGATATAGAGATAACTTACATAGTCTAGTATGGGATATAGAGATAACTTACATATTCTTGTATGGGATATAGAGATAACTTACATATTCTTGTATGGGATATAGAGATAACTTACATATTCTTGTATGGGATATAGAGATAACTTACATATTCTTGTATGGGATATAGAGATAACTTACATATTCTTGTATGGGATGTAGAGATAACTTACATATTCTAGTATATTATGTAGAGATAACTTACATATTCTAGTATGGGATATAGAGATAACTTACATAGTCTAGTATGGGATATAGAGATAACTTACATAGTCCAGTATGGGATATAGAGATAACTTACATATTCTAGTATATTATGTAGAGATAACTTACATAGTCTAGTATATTATGTAGAGATAACTTACATAGTCTAGTATGGGATATAGAGATAATTTACATATTCTAGTATGGGATATAGAGATAACTTACATATTCTAGCATGGGATATAGAGATAACTTACATAGTCTAGTATGGGATATAGAGATAACTTACATATTCTAGTATATTATGTAGAGATAACTTACATAGTCTAGTATGGGATATAGAGATAACTTACATATTCTAGTATGGGATATAGAGATAACTTACATATTCTAGTATATTATGTAGAGATAACTTACATAGTCTAGTATGGGATATAGAGATAACTTACATAGTCTAGTATGGGATATAGAGATAACTTACATAGTCTAGTATGGGATATAGAGATAACTTACATAGTCTAGTATGGGATATAGAGATAACTTACATAGTCTAGTATGGGATATAGAGATAACTTACATAGTCTAGTATGGGATATAGAGATAACTTACATAGTCTAGTATGGGATATAGAGATAACTTACATAGTCTAGTATGGGATATAGAGATAACTTACATAGTCTAGTATGGGATATAGAGATAACTTACATAGTCTAATATGGGATATAGAGATAACTTTACATAGTCTAGTATGGGATATAGAGATAACTTACATATTCTTGTATGGGATATAGAGATAACTTACATATTCGTGTATGGGATATCGAGATAACTTACATATTCTTGTATGGGATGTAGAGATAACTTACATAGTCTAGTATATTATTTAGAGATAACTTACATAGTCTAGTATGGGATATAGAGATAACTTACATATTCTTGTATGGGATATAGAGATAACTTACATATTCTAGTATGGGATATAGAGATAACTTTACATAGTCTAGTATATTATGTAGAGGTAACTTTACATAGTCTAGTATGGGATATAGAGATAACTTTACATAGTCTAGTATATTATGTAGAGATAACTTTACATAGTCTAGTATGGGATATAGAGATAACTTACATAGTCTAGTATGGGATATAGAGATAACTTACATATTCTAGTATGGGATATAGAGATAACTTTACATAGTCTAGTATGGGATATAGAGATAACTTACATAGTCTAGTATGGGATGTAGAGATAACTTGCATATTCTTGTATGGGATATAGAGATAAATTACATATTCTTGTATGGGATGTAGAGATAATTTACATATTCTAGTATGGGATGTAGAGATAACTTACATAGTCTAGTATGGGATGTAGAGATAACTTACATATTCTTGTATGGGATATAGAGATAACTTACATATTCTAGTATGGGATATAGAGATAACTTTACATAGTCTAGTATATTATGTAGAGATAACTTTACATAGTCTAGTATGGGATATAGAGATAACTTTACATAGTCTAGTATATTATGTAGAGATAACTTTACATAGTCTAGTATGGGATATAGAGATAACTTACATAGTCTAGTATGGGATATAGAGATAACGTACATATTCTAGTATGGGATATAGAGATAACTTACATAGTCTAGTATGGGATATAGAGATAACTTACATAGTCTAGTATGGGATATAGAGATAACTTACATAGTCTAGTATGGGATATAGAGATAACTTACATATTCTAGCATGGGATATAGAGATAACTTACATAGTCTAGTATATTATGTAGAGATAACTTACATATTCTAGTATGGGATATAGAGATAACTTACATAGTCTAGTATGGGATGTAGAGATAACTTACATAGTCTAGTATGGGATATAGAGATAACTTACATAGTCTAGTATATTATGTAGAGATAACTTACATATTCTAGTATGGGATATAGAGATAACTTACATAGTCTAGTATGGGATGTAGAGATAACTTACATAGTCTAGTATGGGATATTGAGATAACTTACATATTCTAGTATGGGATGTAGAGATAACTTACATATTCTAGTATATTATGTAGAGATAACTTACATATTCTAGTATGGGATGTAGAGATAACTTACATATTCTAGTATGGGATATAGAGATAACTTACATATTCTAGTATGGGATATAGAGATAACTTACATAGTCTAGTATGGGATATAGAGATAACTTACATAGTCTAGTATGGGATGTAGAGATAACTTACATATTCTAGTATATTATGTAGAGATAACTTACATATTCTAGTATGGGATATAGAGATAACTTACATAGTCTAGTATGGGATATAGAGATAACTTACATAGTCTAGTATGGGATATAGAGATAACTTACATATTCTAGTATGGGATATAGAGATAACTTACATATTCTAGTATGGGATATAGAGATAACTTACATAGTCTAGTATGGGATATAGAGATAACTTACATAGTCTAGTATGGGATATAGAGATAACTTACATATTCTAGTATGGGATATAGAGATAACTTACATAGTCTTGTATGGGATATAGAGATAACTTACATAGTCTAGTATGGGATATAGAGATAACTTACATAGTCTAGTATATTATGTAGAGATAACTTACATAGTCTAGTATATTATGTAGAGATAACTTACATAGTCCAGTATGGGATATAGAGATAACTTACATATTCTTGTATGGGATATAGAGATAACTTGCATATTCTAGTATGGGATATAGAGATAACTTTACATAGTCTAGTATGGCATATAGAGATAACTTACATATTCTTGTATGGGATATAGAGATAACTTACATATTCTAGTATGGGATATAGAGATAACTTTACATAGTCTAGTATGGGATATAGAGATAACTTTACATAGTCTAGTATGGGATATAGAGATAACTTACATAGTCTAGTATGGGATGTAGAGATAACCTGCATATTCATGTATGGGATATAGAGATAACTTACATATTCTTGTATAGGATGTAGAGATAATTTACATATTCTAGTATGGGATGTAGAGATAACTTACATAGTCTAGTATGGGATGTAGAGATAACTTACATATTCTAGTATGGGATATAGAGATAACTTACATAGTCTAGTATGGGATTTAGAGATAACTTACATATTCTAGTATATTATGTAGAGATAACTTACATAGTCTAGTATGGGATATAGAGATAACTTTACATAGTCTAGTATGGGATATAGAGATAACTTACATATTATAGTATGGGATATAGAGATAACTTACATAGTCTAGTATGGGATTTAGAGATAACTTACATATTCTAGTATATTATGTAGAGATAACTTACATAGTCTAGTATGGGATATAGAGACAACTTTACATAGTCTAGTATGGGATATAGAGATAACTTTACATAGTCTAGTATGGGATATAGAGATAACTTTACATAGTCTAGTATGGGATATAGAGATAACTTTACATAGTCTAGTATGGGATATAGAGATAACTTTACATAGTCTAGTATGGGATATAGAGATAACTTTACATAGTCTAGTATGGGATATAGAGATAACTTTACATAGTCTAGTATGGGATATAGAGATAACTTTACATAGTCTAGTATGGGATATAGAGATAACTTTACATAGTCTAGTATGGGATATAGAGATAACTTACATAGTCTAGTATGGGATGTAGAGATAACTTACATAGTCTAGTATGGGATTTAGAGATAACTTACATATTCTAGTATGGGATGCAGAGATAACTTACATATTCTTGTATGGGATGTAGAAATAATTTACATATTCTAGTATGGGATGTAGAGATAACTTACATATTCCTGTATGGGATATAGAGATAACTTACATAGTCTAGTATGGGATATAGAGATAACTTACATAGTCTAGTATGGGATATAGAGATAACTTACATAGTCTAGTATGGGATATAGAGATAACTTACATATTCTAGTATGGGGTATAGAGATAACTTACATAGTCTTATATGGGATATAGAGATAACTTACATAGTCTAGTATGGGATATAGAGATAACTTACATAGTCTAGTATATTATGTAGAGATAACTTACATAGTCTAGTATATTATGTAGAGATAACTTACATAGTCTAGTATGGGATATAGAGATAACTTACATATTCTTGTATGGGATATAGAGATAACTTGCATATTCTAGTATGGGATATAGAGATAACTTTACATAGTCTAGTATGGCATATAGAGATAACTTACATATTCTTGTATGGGATATAGAGATAACTTACATATTCTAGTATGGGATATAGAGATAACTTTACATAGTCTAGTATGGGATATAGAGATAACTTTACATAGTCTAGTATGGGATATAGAGATAACTTACATAGTCTAGTATGGGATGTAGAGACAACTTGCATATTCTTGTATGGGATATAGAGATAACTTACATATTCTTGTATAGGATGTAGAGATAATTTACATATTCTAGTATGGGATGTAGAGATAACTTACATATTCTAGTATGGGATATAGAGATAACTTACATAGTCTAGTATGGGATTTAGAGATAACTTACATATTCTAGTATATTATGTAGAGATAACTTACATAGTCTAGTATGGGATATAGAGATAACTTTACATAGTCTAGTATGGGATATAGAGATAACTTACATATTCTAGTATGGGATATAGAGATAACTTACATAGTCTAGTATGGGATTTAGAGATAACTTACATATTCTAGTATATTATGTAGAGATAACTTACATAGTCTAGTATGGGATATAGAGATAACTTTACATAGTCTAGTATGAGATATAGAGATAACTTTACATAGTCTAGTATGGGATATAGAGATATCTTTACATAGTCTAGTATGGGATATAGAGATAACTTTACATAGTCTAGTATGGGATATAGAGATAACTTTACATAGGCTAGTATGGGATATAGAGATAACTTTACGTAGTCTAGTATGGGATATAGAGATAACGTTACATAGTCTAGTATGGGATATAGAGATAACTTTACATAATCTAGTATGGGATATAGAGATAACTTTCATAGTCTAGTATGGTATGTAGAGATAACTTACATAGTCTAGTATGGGATTTAGAGATAACTTACATATTCTAGTATTGGATGTTGAGATAACTTACATATTCTTGTATGGGATGTAGAAATAATTTACATATTCTAGTATGGGATGTAGAGATAACTTACATATTCCTGTATGGGATATAGAGATAACTTACATATTCTTATATGGGATGTAGAGATAACTTACATAGTCTAGTATGGGATGTAGAGATAACTTACATATTCTAGTATGGGATATAGAGATAACTTACATAGTCTAGTATGGGATATAGAGATAACTTACATAGTCTAGTATGGGATATAGAGATAACTTACATAGTCTAGTATGGGATATAGAGATAACTTACATATTCTAGTATGGGATATAGAGATAACTTACATAGTCTAGTATATTATGTAGAGATAACTTACATATTCTAGTATGGGATATAGAGATAACTTACATAGTCTAGTATGGGATATAGAGATAACTTACATAGTCTAATATGGGATATAGAGATAACTTACATATTCTAGTATGGGATGTAGAGATAACTTACATATTCTAGTATATTATGTAGAGATACCTTACATATTCTAGTATGGGATGTAGAGATAACTTACATATTCTAGTATGGGATATAGAGATAACTTACATAGTCTAGTATGGGATATAGAGACAACTTACATAGTCTAGTATGGGAAATAGAGATAACTTACATAGTCTAGTATGGGATGTAGAGATAACTTACATATTCTAGTATATTATGTAGAGATAACTTACATATTCTAGTATGGGATATAGAGATAACTTACATAGTCTAGTATGGGATATAGAGATAACTTACATAGTCTAGTATGGGATATAGAGATAACTTACATATTCTAGTATGGGATATAGAGATAACTTACATATTCTAGTATGGGATATAGAGATAACTTACATATTCTAGTATGGGATATAGAGATAACTTACATAGTCTAGTATGGGATATAGAGATAACTTACATAGTCTAGTATGGGATATAGAGATAACGTACATATTCTAGTATGGGATATAGAGATAACTTACATAGTCTTGTATGGGATATAGAGATAACTTACATAGTCTAGTATGGGATATAGAGATAACTTACATAGTCTAGTATATTATGTAGAGATAACTTACATACTCTAGTATATTATGTAGAGATAACTTACATAGTCTAGTATGGGATATAGAGATAACTTACATATTCTTGTATGGGATATAGAGATAACTTGCATATTCTAGTATGGGATATAGAGACAACTTTACATAGTCTAGTATGGCATATAGAGATAACTTACATATTCTTGTATGGGATATAGAGATAACTTACATATTCTAGTATTGGATATAGAGATAACTTTACATAGTCTAGTATGGGATATAGAGATAACTTTACATAGTCTAGTATGGGATATAGAGATAACTTACATAGTCTAGTATGGGATGTAGAGATAACTTGCATATTCTTGTATGGGATATAGAGATAACTTACATATTCTTGTATGGGATGTAGAGATAATTTACATATTCTAGTATGGGATGTAGAGATAACTTACATAGTCTAGTATGGGATATAGAGATAACTTACATAGTCTAGTATGGGATGTAGAGATAACTTACATAGTCTAGTATGGGATTTAGAGATAACTTACATATTCTAGTATGGGATGTAGAGATAACTTACATATTCTTGTATGGGATATAGAAATAATTTACATATTCTAGTATGGGATGTAGAGATAACTTACATATTCCTGTATGGGATATAGAGATAACTTACATAGTCTAGTATGGGATATAGAGATAACTTACATAGTCTAGTATGGGATATAGAGATAACTTACATAGTCTAGTATGGGATATAGAGATAACTTACATATTCTAGTATGGGGTATAGAGATAACTTACATAGTCTTATATGGGATATAGAGATAACTTACATAGTCTAGTATGGGATATAGAGGTAACTTACATAGTCTAGTATATTATGTAGAGATAACTTACATAGTCTAGTATATTATGTAGAGATAACTTACATAGTCTAGTATGGGATATAGAGATAACTTACATATTCTTGTATGGGATATAGAGATAACTTGCATATTCTAGTATGGGATATAGAGATAACTTTACATAGTCTAGTATGGCATATAGAGATAACTTACATATTCTTGTATGGGATATAGAGATAACTTACATATTCTAGTATGGGATATAGAGATAACTTTACATAGTCTAGTATGGGATATAGAGATAACTTTACATAGTCTAGTATGGGATATAGAGATAACTTACATAGTCTAGTATGGGATGTAGAGACAACTTGCATATTCTTGTATGGGATATAGAGATAACTTACATATTCTTGTATAGGATGTAGAGATAATTTACATATTCTAGTATGGGATGTAGAGATAACTTACATATTCTAGTATGGGATATAGAGATAACTTACATAGTCTAGTATGGGATTTAGAGATAACTTACATATTCTAGTATATTATGTAGAGATAACTTTTATAGTCTAGTATGGGATATAGAGATAACTTTACATAGTCTAGTATGGGATATAGAGATAACTTACATATTCTAGTATGGGATATAGAGATAACTTACATAGTCTAGTGTGGGATTTAGAGATAACTTACATATTCTAGTATATTATGTAGAGATAACTTACATAGTCTAGTATGGGATATAGAGATAACTTTACATAGTCTAGTATGAGATATAGAGATAACTTTACATAGTCTAGTATGGGATATAGAGACATCTTTACATAGTCTAGTATGGGATATAGAGATAACTTTACATAGTCTAGTATGGGATATAGAGATAACTTTACATAGTCTAGTATGGGATATAGAGATAACTTTACGTAGTCTAGTATGGGATATAGAGATAACGTTACATAGTCTAGTATGGGATATAGAGATAACTTTACATAATCTAGTATGGGATATAGAGATAACTTTCATAGTCTAGTATGGGATGTAGAGATAACTTACATAGTCTAGTATGGGATTTAGAGATAACTTACATATTCTAGTATTGGATGTAGAGATAACTTACATATTCTTGTATGGGATGTAGAAATAATTTACATATTCTAGTATGGGATGTAGAGATAACTTACATATTCCTGTATGGGATATAGAGATAACTTACATATTCTTGTATGGGATGTAGAGATAACTTACATAGTCTAGTATGGGATGTAGAGATAACTTACATATTCTAGTATGGGATATAGAGATAACTTACATAGTCTAGTATGGGATATAGAGATAACTTACATAGTCTAGTATGGGATATAGAGATAACTTACATAGTCTAGTATGGGATATAGAGATAACTTACATATTCTAGTATGGGATATGGAGATAACTTACATAGTCCAGTATATTATGTAGAGATAACTTACATATTCTAGTATGGGATATAGAGATAACTTACATAGTCTAGTATGGGATATAGAGATAACTTACATAGTCTAATATGGGATATAGAGATAACTTACATATTCTAGTATGGGATGTAGAGATAACTTACATATTCTAGTATATTATGTAGAGATACCTTACATATTCTAGTATGGGATATAGAGATAACTTACATAGTCTAGTATGGGATATAGAGATAACTTACATAGTCTAGTATGGGATATAGAGATAACTTACATAGTCTAGTATGGGATATAGAGATAACTTACATATTCTAGTATGGGATATGGAGATAACTTACATAGTCCAGTATATTATGTAGAGATAACTTACATATTCTAGTATGGGATATAGAGATAACTTACATAGTCTAGTATGGGATATAGAGATAACTTACATAGTCTAATATGGGATATAGAGATAACTTACATATTCTAGTATGGGATGTAGAGATAACTTACATATTCTAGTATATTATGTAGAGATACCTTACATATTCTAGTATGGGATGTAGAGATAACTTACATATTCTAGTATGGGATATAGAGATAACTTACATAGTCTAGTATGGGATATAGAGATAACTTACATAGTCTAGTATGGGATATAGAGATAACTTACATAGTCTAGTATGGGATGTAGAGATAACTTACATATTCTAGTATATTATGTAGAGATAACTTACATATTCTAGTATGGGATATAGAGATAACTTACATAGTCTAGTATGGGATATAGAGATAACTTACATAGTCTAGTATGGGATATAGAGATAACTTACATATTCTAGTATGGGATATAGAGATAACTTACATATTCTAGTATGGGATATAGAGATAACTTACATATTCTAGTATGGGATATAGATATAACTTACATAGTCTAGTATGGGATATAGAGATAACTTACATAGTCTAGTATGGGATATAGAGATAACGTACATATTCTAGTATGGGATATAAAGATAACTTACATAGTCTTGTATGGGATATAGAGATAACTTACATAGTCTAGTATGGGATATAGAGATAACTTACATAGTCTAGTATATTATGTAGAGATAACTTACATACTCTAGTATATTATGTAGAGATAACTTACATAGTCTAGTATGGGATATAGAGATAACTTACATATTCTTGTATGGGATATAGAGATAACTTGCATATTCTAGTATGGGATATAGAGATAACTTTACATAGTCTAGTATGGCATATAGAGATAACTTACATATTCTTGTATGGGATATAGAGATAACTTACATATTCTAGTATGGGATATAGAGATAACTTTACATAGTCTAGTAGGGGATATAGAGATAACTTTACATAGTCTAGTATGGGATATAGAGATAACTTACATAGTCTAGTATGGGATGTAGAGATAACTTGCATATTCTTGTATGGGATATAGAGATAACTTACATATTCTTGTATGGGATGTAGAGATAATTTACATATTCTAGTATGGGATGTAGAGATAACTTACATAGTCTAGTATGGGATGTAGAGATAACTTACATATTCTAGTATGGGATATAGAGATAACTTACATAGTCTAGTATGGGATTTAGAGATAGCTTACATATTCTAGTATATTATGTAGAGATAACTTACATAGTCTAGTATGGGATATAGAGATAACTTACATATTCTAGTATGGGATATAGAGATAACTTACATAGTCTAGTATGGGATTTAGAGATAACTTACATATTCTAGTATATTATGTAGAGATAACTTACATAGTCTAGTATGGGATATAGAGATAACTTACATAGTCTAGTATGGGATATAGAGATAACTTACATATTCTAGTATGGGATATAGAGTTAACTTACATATTCTAGTATGGGATATAGAGATAACTTACATATTCTAGTATGGGATATAGAGATAACTTACATAGTCTAGTATGGGATATAGAGATAACTTACATAGTCTAGTATGGGATATAGAGATAACGTACATATTCTAGTATGGGATATAGAGATAACTTACATAGTCTTGTATGGGATATAGAGATAACTTACATAGTCTAGTATGGGATATAGAGATAACTTACATAGTCTAGTATGGGATATAGAGATAACTTACATACTCTAGTATATTATGTAGAGATAACTTACATACTCTAGTATACTATGTAGAGATAACTTACATAGTCTAGTATGGGATATAGAGATAACCTACATATTCTTGTATGGGATATAGAGATAACTTGCATATTCTAGTATGGGATATAGAGATAACTTTACATAGTCTAGTATGGCATATAGAGATAACTTACATATTCTTGTATGGGATATAGAGATAACTTACATATTCTAGTATGGGATATAGAGATAACTTTACATAGTCTAGTATGGGATATAGAGATAACTTTACATAGTCTAGTATGGGATATAGAGATAACTTACATTGTCTAGTATGGGATGTAGAGATAACTTGCATATTCTTGTATGGGATATAGAGATAACGTACATATTCTTGTATGGGATGTAGAGATAATTTACATATTCTAGTATGGGATGTAGAGATAACTTACATAGTCTAGTATGGGATGTAGAGATAACTTACATATTCTAGTATGGGATATAGAGATAACTTACATAGTCTAGTATGGGATTTAGAGATAGCTTACATATTCTAGTATATTATGTAGAGATAACTTACATAGTCTAGTATGGGATATAGAGATAACTTTACATAGTCTAGTATGGGATATAGAGATAACTTACATATTCTAGTATGGGATATAGAGATAACTTACATAGTCTAGTATGGGATTTAGAGATAACTTACATATTCTAGTATATTATGTAGAGATAACTTACATAGTCTAGTATGGGATATAGAGATAACTTTACATAGTCTAGTATGGGATATAGAGATAACTTTACATAGTCTAGTATGGGATATAGAGATAACTTTACATAGACTAGTATGGGATATAGAGATAACTTTACATAGTCTAGTATGGGATATAGAGATAACTTTACATAGTCTAGTATGGGATATAGAGATAACTTTACATAGTCTAGTATGGGATATAGAGATAACTTTACATAGTCTAGTATGGGATATAGAGATAACTTTACATAGTCTAGTATGGGATATAGAGATAACTTACATAGTCTAGTATGGGATGTAGAGATAACTTACATAGTCTAGTATGGGATTTAGAGATAACTTACATATTCTAGTATGGGATGTAGAGATAAGTTACATATTCTTGTATGGGATGTAGAAATAATTTACATATTCCTGTATGGGATATAGAGATAACTTACATATTCTTGTATGGGATATAGAGATAACTTACATATTCTTGTATGGGATGTAGAGATAACTTACATATTCTAGTATGGGATATAGAGATAACTTACATAGTCTAGTATGGGATATAGAGATAACTTACATATTCTAGTATGGGATATAGAGATAACTTACATAGTCTAGTATGGGATGTAGAGATAACTTACATATTCTTGTATGGGATATAGAGATAACTTACATATTCTTGTATGGGATGTAGAGATAATTTACATATTCTAGTATGGTATGTGCCGGTCTCTCTGGCTGTGGGATTACAACACTTTCTCTCTGTAATCCCGTTTATCACGCAGAGTCTCGCAGCGGAGCGAGAACTGAGGTGGTTCGACCCCCGCTCGTGACTTGCGGATACTGAGCCGGCCGCTCAGAAAGCAATGGCAAACTACTGAGCGTAATCTTGCCAAGAGATCAACAGACAGCTGAAAGATGCTGCTGTTGACAGCTAAGTCCTGTAAAAGGATACGCAAAAACAACATTTAGTATGGTATGTAGAGATAACTTACATATTCCTGTATGAGATATAGAGATAACTTACATATTCTTGTATGGGATGTAGAGATAACTTACATATTCTAGTATGGGATATAGAGATAACTTACATAGTCTAGTATGGGATATAGAGATAACTTACATATTCTTGTATGGGATATAGAGATAACTTACATATTCTAGTATGGGATATAGAGATAACTTACATAGTTTAGTATGGGATGTAGAGATAACTTACATATTCTAGTATGGGATATAGAGATAACTTTACATAGTCTAGTATGGGATATAGCGATAACTTTACATAGTCTAGTATGGGATATAGAGATAACTTACATATTCTTGTATGGGATGTAGAGATAACTTACATATTCCTGTATGGGATATAGAGATAACTTACATAGTCTAGTATGGGATATAGAGATAACTTACATATTCTGGTATGGGATATAGAGATAACTTACATAGTCTAGTATGGGATGTAGAGATAATTTACATATTCTAGTATGGGATATAGAGATAACTTACATAGTCTAGTATGGGATATAGAGATAACTTACATAGTCTAGTACGGGATGTAGAGATAACTTACATATTCCTGTATGGGATGTAGAGATAACTTACATATTCTAGTATGGGATGTAGAGATAACTTACATATTCCTGTATGGGATATAGAGATAACTTACATAGTCTAGTATATTATGTAGAGATAACTTACATATTCTAGTATGGGATATAGAGATAACTTACATAGTCTAGTATGGGATATAGAGATAACTTACATAGTCTAATATGGGATATAGAGATAACTTACATATTCTAGTATGGGATGTAGAGATAACTTACATATTCTAGTATATTATGTAGAGATACCTTACATATTCTAGTATGGGATGTAGAGATAACTTACATATTCTAGTATGGGATATAGAGATAACTTACATAGTCTAGTATGGGATATAGAGATAACTTACATAGTCTAGTATGGGATATAGAGATAACTTACATAGTCTAGTATGGGATGTAGAGATAACTTACATATTCTAGTATATTATGTAGAGATAACTTACATATTCTAGTATGGGATATAGAGATAACTTACATAGTCTAGTATGGGATATAGAGATAACTTACATAGTCTAGTATGGGATATAGAGATAACTTACATATTCTAGTATGGGATATAGAGATAACTTACATATTCTAGTATGGGATATAGAGATAACTTACATATTCTAGTATGGGATATAGAGATAACTTACATAGTCTAGTATGGGATATAGAGATAACTTACATAGTCTAGTATGGGATATAGAGATAACGTACATATTCTAGTATGGGATATAGAGATAACTTACATAGTCTTGTATGGGATATAGAGATAACTTACATAGTCTAGTATGGGATATAGAGATAACTTACATAGTCTAGTATATTATGTAGAGATAACTTACATACTCTAGTATATTATGTAGAGATAACTTACATAGTCTAGTATGGGATATAGAGATAACTTACATATTCTTGTATGGGATATAGAGATAACTTGCATATTCTAGTATGGGATATAGAGATAACTTTACATAGTCTAGTATGGCATATAGAGATAACTTACATATTCTTGTATGGGATATAGAGATAACTTACATATTCTAGTATGGGATATAGAGATAACTTTACATAGTCTAGTAGGGGATATAGAGATAACTTTACATAGTCTAGTATGGGATATAGAGATAACTTACATAGTCTAGTATGGGATGTAGAGATAACTTGCATATTCTTGTATGGGATATAGAGATAACTTACATATTCTTGTATGGGATGTAGAGATAATTTACATATTCTAGTATGGGATGTAGAGATAACTTACATAGTCTAGTATGGGATGTAGAGATAACTTACATATTCTAGTATGGGATATAGAGATAACTTACATAGTCTAGTATGGGATTTAGAGATAGCTTACATATTCTAGTATATTATGTAGAGATAACTTACATAGTCTAGTATGGGATATAGAGATAACTTTACATAGTCTAGTATGGGATATAGAGATAACTTACATATTCTAGTATGGGATATAGAGATAACTTACATAGTCTAGTATGGGATTTAGAGATAACTTACATATTCTAGTATATTATGTAGAGATAACTTACATAGTCTAGTATGGGATATAGAGATAACTTACATAGTCTAGTATGGGATATAGAGATAACTTACATATTCTAGTATGGGATATAGAGATAACTTACATATTCTAGTATGGGATATAGAGATAACTTACATAGTCTTGTATGGGATATAGAGATAACTTACATAGTCTAGTATGGGATATAGAGATAACTTACATAGTCTAGTATATTATGTAGAGATAACTTACATACTCTAGTATACTATGTAGAGATAACTTACATAGTCTAGTATGGGATATAGAGATAACTTACATATTCTTGTATGGGATATAGAGATAACTTGCATATTCTAGTATGGGATATAGAGATAACTTTACATAGTCTAGTATGGCATATAGAGATAACTTACATATTCTTGTATGGGATATAGAGATAACTTACATATTCTAGTATGGGATATAGAGATAACTTTACATAGTCTAGTATGGGATATAGAGATAACTTTACATAGTCTAGTATGGGATATAGAGATAACTTACATAGTCTAGTATGGGATGTAGAGATAACTTGCATATTCTTGTATGGGATATAGAGATAACGTACATATTCTTGTATGGGATGTAGAGATAATTTACATATTCTAGTATGGGATGTAGAGATAACTTACATAGTCTAGTATGGGATGTAGAGATAACTTACATATTCTAGTATGGGATATAGAGATAACTTACATAGTCTAGTATGGGATTTAGAGATAGCTTACATATTCTAGTATATTATGTAGAGATAACTTACATAGTCTAGTATGGGATATAGAGATAACTTTACATAGTCTAGTATGGGATATAGAGATAACTTACATATTCTAGTATGGGATATAGAGATAACTTACATAGTCTAGTATGGGATTTAGAGATAACTTACATATTCTAGTATATTATGTAGAGATAACTTACATAGTCTTGTATGGGATATAGAGATAACTTTACATAGTCTAGTATGGGATATAGAGATAACTTTACATAGTCTAGTATGGGATATAGAGATAACTTTACATAGACTAGTATGGGATATAGAGATAACTTTACATAGTCTAGTATGGGATATAGAGATAACTTTACATAGTCTAGTATGGGATATAGAGATAACTTTACATAGTCTAGTATGGGATATAGAGATAACTTTACATAGTCTAGTATGGGATATAGAGATAACTTTACATAGTCTAGTATGGGATATAGAGATAACTTACATAGTCTAGTATGGGATGTAGAGATAACTTACATAGTCTAGTATGGGAGTTAGAGATAACTTACATATTCTAGTATGGGATGTAGAGATAACTTACATATTCTTGTATGGGATGTAGAAATAATTTACATATTCTAGTATGGTATGTAGAGATAACTTACATATTCCTGTATGGGATATAGAGATAACTTACATATTCTTGTATGGGATGTAGAGATAACTTACATATTCTAGTATGGGATATAGAGATAACTTACATAGTCTAGTATGGGATATAGAGATAACTTACATATTCTAGTATGGGATATAGAGATAACCTACATAGTCTAGTATGGGATGTAGAGATAACTTACATATTCTTGTATGGGATATAGAGATAACTTACATATTCTTGTATGGGATGTAGAGATAATTTACATATTCTAGTATGGTATGTAGAGATAACTTACATATTCCTGTATGAGATATAGAGATAACTTACATATTCTTGTATGGGATGTAGAGATAACTTACATATTCTAGTATGGGATATAGAGATAACTTACATAGTCTAGTATGGGATATAGAGATAACTTACATATTCTTGTATGGGATATAGAGATAACTTACATATTCTAGTATGGGATATAGAGATAACTTACATAGTCTAGTATGGGATGTAGAGATAACTTACATATTCTAGTATGGGATACAGAGATAACTTTACATAGTCTAGTATGGGATATAGCGATAACTTTACATAGTCTAGTATGGGATATAGAGATAACTTACATATTCTTGTATGGGATGTACAGATAACTTACATATTCCTGTATGGGATATAGAGATAACTTACATAGTCTAGTATGGGATATAGAGATAACTTACATATTCTGGTATGGGATATAGAGATAACTTACATAGTCTAGTATGGGATGTAGAGATAATTTACATATTCTAGTATGGGATATAGAGATAACTTACATAGTCTAGTATGGGATATAGAGATAACTTACATAGTCTAGTACGGGATGTAGAGATAACTTACATATTCCTGTATGGGATGTAGAGATAACTTACATATTCTAGTATGGGATGTAGAGATAACTTACATATTCCTGTATGGGATATAGAGGTAACTTACATATTCTTGTATGGGATGTAGAGATAACTTACATATTCTAGTATGGGATGTAGAGATAACTTACATATTCCTGTATGGGATATAGAGATAACTTACATAATCTTGTATGGGATGTAGAGATAACTTACATATTCTTGTATGGGATGTAGAGATAATTTACATATTCTAGTATGGGATGTAGAGATAACTTACATAGTCTAGTATGGGATGTAGAGATAACTTACATATTCTAGTATGGGATATAGAGATAACTTACATATTCTAGTATGGGATATAGAGATAACTTACATATTCTAGTATGGGATATAGATATAACTTACATAGTCTAGTATGGGATATAGAGATAACTTACATAGTCTAGTATGGGATATAGAGATAACGTACATATTCTAGTATGGGATATAAAGATAACTTACATAGTCTTGTATGGGATATAGAGATAACTTACATAGTCTAGTATGGGATATAGAGATAACTTACATAGTCTAGTATATTATGTAGAGATAACTTACATACTCTAGTATATTATGTAGAGATAACTTACATAGTCTAGTATGGGATATAGAGATAACTTACATATTCTTGTATGGGATATAGAGATAACTTGCATATTCTAGTATGGGATATAGAGATAACTTTACATAGTCTAGTATGGCATATAGAGATAACTTACATATTCTTGTATGGGATATAGAGATAACTTACATATTCTAGTATGGGATATAGAGATAACTTTACATAGTCTAGTAGGGGATATAGAGATAACTTTACATAGTCTAGTATGGGATATAGAGATAACTTACATAGTCTAGTATGGGATGTAGAGATAACTTGCATATTCTTGTATGGGATATAGAGATAACTTACATATTCTTGTATGGGATGTAGAGATAATTTACATATTCTAGTATGGGATGTAGAGATAACTTACATAGTCTAGTATGGGATGTAGAGATAACTTACATATTCTAGTATGGGATATAGAGATAACTTACATAGTCTAGTATGGGATTTAGAGATAGCTTACATATTCTAGTATATTATGTAGAGATAACTTACATAGTCTAGTATGGGATATAGAGATAACTTACATATTCTAGTATGGGATATAGAGATAACTTACATAGTCTAGTATGGGATTTAGAGATAACTTACATATTCTAGTATATTATGTAGAGATAACTTACATAGTCTAGTATGGGATATAGAGATAACTTACATAGTCTAGTATGGGATATAGAGATAACTTACATATTCTAGTATGGGATATAGAGTTAACTTACATATTCTAGTATGGGATATAGAGATAACTTACATATTCTAGTATGGGATATAGAGATAACTTACATAGTCTAGTATGGGATATAGAGATAACTTACATAGTCTAGTATGGGATATAGAGATAACGTACATATTCTAGTATGGGATATAGAGATAACTTACATAGTCTTGTATGGGATATAGAGATAACTTACATAGTCTAGTATGGGATATAGAGATAACTTACATAGTCTAGTATGGGATATAGAGATAACTTACATACTCTAGTATATTATGTAGAGATAACTTACATACTCTAGTATACTATGTAGAGATAACTTACATAGTCTAGTATGGGATATAGAGATAACCTACATATTCTTGTATGGGATATAGAGATAACTTGCATATTCTAGTATGGGATATAGAGATAACTTTACATAGTCTAGTATGGCATATAGAGATAACTTACATATTCTTGTATGGGATATAGAGATAACTTACATATTCTAGTATGGGATATAGAGATAACTTTACATAGTCTAGTATGGGATATAGAGATAACTTTACATAGTCTAGTATGGGATATAGAGATAACTTACATTGTCTAGTATGGGATGTAGAGATAACTTGCATATTCTTGTATGGGATATAGAGATAACGTACATATTCTTGTATGGGATGTAGAGATAATTTACATATTCTAGTATGGGATGTAGAGATAACTTACATAGTCTAGTATGGGATGTAGAGATAACTTACATATTCTAGTATGGGATATAGAGATAACTTACATAGTCTAGTATGGGATTTAGAGATAGCTTACATATTCTAGTATATTATGTAGAGATAACTTACATAGTCTAGTATGGGATATAGAGATAACTTTACATAGTCTAGTATGGGATATAGAGATAACTTACATATTCTAGTATGGGATATAGAGATAACTTACATAGTCTAGTATGGGATTTAGAGATAACTTACATATTCTAGTATATTATGTAGAGATAACTTACATAGTCTAGTATGGGATATAGAGATAACTTTACATAGTCTAGTATGGGATATAGAGATAACTTTACATAGTCTAGTATGGGATATAGAGATAACTTTACATAGACTAGTATGGGATATAGAGATAACTTTACATAGTCTAGTATGGGATATAGAGATAACTTTACATAGTCTAGTATGGGATATAGAGATAACTTTACATAGTCTAGTATGGGATATAGAGATAACTTTACATAGTCTAGTATGGGATATAGAGATAACTTTACATAGTCTAGTATGGGATATAGAGATAACTTACATAGTCTAGTATGGGATGTAGAGATAACTTACATAGTCTAGTATGGGATTTAGAGATAACTTACATATTCTAGTATGGGATGTAGAGATAAGTTACATATTCTTGTATGGGATGTAGAAATAATTTACATATTCCTGTATGGGATATAGAGATAACTTACATATTCTTGTATGGGATATAGAGATAACTTACATATTCTTGTATGGGATGTAGAGATAACTTACATATTCTAGTATGGGATATAGAGATAACTTACATAGTCTAGTATGGGATATAGAGATAACTTACATATTCTAGTATGGGATATAGAGATAACTTACATAGTCTAGTATGGGATGTAGAGATAACTTACATATTCTTGTATGGGATATAGAGATAACTTACATATTCTTGTATGGGATGTAGAGATAATTTACATATTCTAGTATGGTATGTGCCGGTCTCTCTGGCTGTGGGATTACAACACTTTCTCTCTGTAATCCCGTTTATCACGCAGAGTCTCGCAGCGGAGCGAGAACTGAGGTGGTTCGACCCCCGCTCGTGACTTGCGGATACTGAGCCGGCCGCTCAGAAAGCAATGGCAAACTACTGAGCGTAATCTTGCCAAGAGATCAACAGACAGCTGAAAGATGCTGCTGTTGACAGCTAAGTCCTGTAAAAGGATACGCAAAAACAACATTTAGTATGGTATGTAGAGATAACTTACATATTCCTGTATGAGATATAGAGATAACTTACATATTCTTGTATGGGATGTAGAGATAACTTACATATTCTAGTATGGGATATAGAGATAACTTACATAGTCTAGTATGGGATATAGAGATAACTTACATATTCTTGTATGGGATATAGAGATAACTTACATATTCTAGTATGGGATATAGAGATAACTTACATAGTTTAGTATGGGATGTAGAGATAACTTACATATTCTAGTATGGGATATAGAGATAACTTTACATAGTCTAGTATGGGATATAGCGATAACTTTACATAGTCTAGTATGGGATATAGAGATAACTTACATATTCTTGTATGGGATGTAGAGATAACTTACATATTCCTGTATGGGATATAGAGATAACTTACATAGTCTAGTATGGGATATAGAGATAACTTACATATTCTGGTATGGGATATAGAGATAACTTACATAGTCTAGTATGGGATGTAGAGATAATTTACATATTCTAGTATGGGATATAGAGATAACTTACATAGTCTAGTATGGGATATAGAGATAACTTACATAGTCTAGTACGGGATGTAGAGATAACTTACATATTCCTGTATGGGATGTAGAGATAACTTACATATTCTAGTATGGGATGTAGAGATAACTTACATATTCCTGTATGGGATATAGAGATAACTTACATAGTCTAGTATATTATGTAGAGATAACTTACATATTCTAGTATGGGATATAGAGATAACTTACATAGTCTAGTATGGGATATAGAGATAACTTACATAGTCTAATATGGGATATAGAGATAACTTACATATTCTAGTATGGGATGTAGAGATAACTTACATATTCTAGTATATTATGTAGAGATACCTTACATATTCTAGTATGGGATGTAGAGATAACTTACATATTCTAGTATGGGATATAGAGATAACTTACATAGTCTAGTATGGGATATAGAGATAACTTACATAGTCTAGTATGGGATATAGAGATAACTTACATAGTCTAGTATGGGATGTAGAGATAACTTACATATTCTAGTATATTATGTAGAGATAACTTACATATTCTAGTATGGGATATAGAGATAACTTACATAGTCTAGTATGGGATATAGAGATAACTTACATAGTCTAGTATGGGATATAGAGATAACTTACATATTCTAGTATGGGATATAGAGATAACTTACATATTCTAGTATGGGATATAGAGATAACTTACATATTCTAGTATGGGATATAGAGATAACTTACATAGTCTAGTATGGGATATAGAGATAACTTACATAGTCTAGTATGGGATATAGAGATAACGTACATATTCTAGTATGGGATATAGAGATAACTTACATAGTCTTGTATGGGATATAGAGATAACTTACATAGTCTAGTATGGGATATAGAGATAACTTACATAGTCTAGTATATTATGTAGAGATAACTTACATACTCTAGTATATTATGTAGAGATAACTTACATAGTCTAGTATGGGATATAGAGATAACTTACATATTCTTGTATGGGATATAGAGATAACTTGCATATTCTAGTATGGGATATAGAGATAACTTTACATAGTCTAGTATGGCATATAGAGATAACTTACATATTCTTGTATGGGATATAGAGATAACTTACATATTCTAGTATGGGATATAGAGATAACTTTACATAGTCTAGTAGGGGATATAGAGATAACTTTACATAGTCTAGTATGGGATATAGAGATAACTTACATAGTCTAGTATGGGATGTAGAGATAACTTGCATATTCTTGTATGGGATATAGAGATAACTTACATATTCTTGTATGGGATGTAGAGATAATTTACATATTCTAGTATGGGATGTAGAGATAACTTACATAGTCTAGTATGGGATGTAGAGATAACTTACATATTCTAGTATGGGATATAGAGATAACTTACATAGTCTAGTATGGGATTTAGAGATAGCTTACATATTCTAGTATATTATGTAGAGATAACTTACATAGTCTAGTATGGGATATAGAGATAACTTTACATAGTCTAGTATGGGATATAGAGATAACTTACATATTCTAGTATGGGATATAGAGATAACTTACATAGTCTAGTATGGGATTTAGAGATAACTTACATATTCTAGTATATTATGTAGAGATAACTTACATAGTCTAGTATGGGATATAGAGATAACTTACATAGTCTAGTATGGGATATAGAGATAACTTACATATTCTAGTATGGGATATAGAGATAACTTACATATTCTAGTATGGGATATAGAGATAACTTACATAGTCTTGTATGGGATATAGAGATAACTTACATAGTCTAGTATGGGATATAGAGATAACTTACATAGTCTAGTATATTATGTAGAGATAACTTACATACTCTAGTATACTATGTAGAGATAACTTACATAGTCTAGTATGGGATATAGAGATAACTTACATATTCTTGTATGGGATATAGAGATAACTTGCATATTCTAGTATGGGATATAGAGATAACTTTACATAGTCTAGTATGGCATATAGAGATAACTTACATATTCTTGTATGGGATATAGAGATAACTTACATATTCTAGTATGGGATATAGAGATAACTTTACATAGTCTAGTATGGGATATAGAGATAACTTTACATAGTCTAGTATGGGATATAGAGATAACTTACATAGTCTAGTATGGGATGTAGAGATAACTTGCATATTCTTGTATGGGATATAGAGATAACGTACATATTCTTGTATGGGATGTAGAGATAATTTACATATTCTAGTATGGGATGTAGAGATAACTTACATAGTCTAGTATGGGATGTAGAGATAACTTACATATTCTAGTATGGGATATAGAGATAACTTACATAGTCTAGTATGGGATTTAGAGATAGCTTACATATTCTAGTATATTATGTAGAGATAACTTACATAGTCTAGTATGGGATATAGAGATAACTTTACATAGTCTAGTATGGGATATAGAGATAACTTACATATTCTAGTATGGGATATAGAGATAACTTACATAGTCTAGTATGGGATTTAGAGATAACTTACATATTCTAGTATATTATGTAGAGATAACTTACATAGTCTTGTATGGGATATAGAGATAACTTTACATAGTCTAGTATGGGATATAGAGATAACTTTACATAGTCTAGTATGGGATATAGAGATAACTTTACATAGACTAGTATGGGATATAGAGATAACTTTACATAGTCTAGTATGGGATATAGAGATAACTTTACATAGTCTAGTATGGGATATAGAGATAACTTTACATAGTCTAGTATGGGATATAGAGATAACTTTACATAGTCTAGTATGGGATATAGAGATAACTTTACATAGTCTAGTATGGGATATAGAGATAACTTACATAGTCTAGTATGGGATGTAGAGATAACTTACATAGTCTAGTATGGGAGTTAGAGATAACTTACATATTCTAGTATGGGATGTAGAGATAACTTACATATTCTTGTATGGGATGTAGAAATAATTTACATATTCTAGTATGGTATGTAGAGATAACTTACATATTCCTGTATGGGATATAGAGATAACTTACATATTCTTGTATGGGATGTAGAGATAACTTACATATTCTAGTATGGGATATAGAGATAACTTACATAGTCTAGTATGGGATATAGAGATAACTTACATATTCTAGTATGGGATATAGAGATAACCTACATAGTCTAGTATGGGATGTAGAGATAACTTACATATTCTTGTATGGGATATAGAGATAACTTACATATTCTTGTATGGGATGTAGAGATAATTTACATATTCTAGTATGGTATGTAGAGATAACTTACATATTCCTGTATGAGATATAGAGATAACTTACATATTCTTGTATGGGATGTAGAGATAACTTACATATTCTAGTATGGGATATAGAGATAACTTACATAGTCTAGTATGGGATATAGAGATAACTTACATATTCTTGTATGGGATATAGAGATAACTTACATATTCTAGTATGGGATATAGAGATAACTTACATAGTCTAGTATGGGATGTAGAGATAACTTACATATTCTAGTATGGGATACAGAGATAACTTTACATAGTCTAGTATGGGATATAGCGATAACTTTACATAGTCTAGTATGGGATATAGAGATAACTTACATATTCTTGTATGGGATGTACAGATAACTTACATATTCCTGTATGGGATATAGAGATAACTTACATAGTCTAGTATGGGATATAGAGATAACTTACATATTCTGGTATGGGATATAGAGATAACTTACATAGTCTAGTATGGGATGTAGAGATAATTTACATATTCTAGTATGGGATATAGAGATAACTTACATAGTCTAGTATGGGATATAGAGATAACTTACATAGTCTAGTACGGGATGTAGAGATAACTTACATATTCCTGTATGGGATGTAGAGATAACTTACATATTCTAGTATGGGATGTAGAGATAACTTACATATTCCTGTATGGGATATAGAGGTAACTTACATATTCTTGTATGGGATGTAGAGATAACTTACATATTCTAGTATGGGATGTAGAGATAACTTACATATTCCTGTATGGGATATAGAGATAACTTACATAATCTTGTATGGGATGTAGAGATAACTTACATATTCTTGTATGGGATGTAGAGATAATTTACATATTCTAGTATGGGATGTAGAGATAACTTACATAGTCTAGTATGGGATGTAGAGATAACTTACATATTCTAGTATGGGATATAGAGATAACTTACATAGTCTAGTATGGGATTTAGAGATAGCTTACATATTCTAGTATATTATGTAGAGATAACTTACATAGTCTAGTATGGGATATAGAGATAACTTTACATAGTCTAGTATGGGATATAGAGATAACTTACATATTCTAGTATGGGATATAGAGATAACTTACATAGTCTAGTATGGGATTTAGAGATAACTTACATATTCTAGTATATTATGTAGAGATAACTTACATAGTCTAGTATGGGATATAGAGATAACTTACATAGTCTAGTATGGGATATAGAGATAACTTACATATTCTAGTATGGGATATAGAGATAACTTACATATTCTAGTATGGGATATAGAGATAACTTACATAGTCTTGTATGGGATATAGAGATAACTTACATAGTCTAGTATGGGATATAGAGATAACTTACATAGTCTAGTATATTATGTAGAGATAACTTACATACTCTAGTATACTATGTAGAGATAACTTACATAGTCTAGTATGGGATATAGAGATAACTTACATATTCTTGTATGGGATATAGAGATAACTTGCATATTCTAGTATGGGATATAGAGATAACTTTACATAGTCTAGTATGGCATATAGAGATAACTTACATATTCTTGTATGGGATATAGAGATAACTTACATATTCTAGTATGGGATATAGAGATAACTTTACATAGTCTAGTATGGGATATAGAGATAACTTTACATAGTCTAGTATGGGATATAGAGATAACTTACATAGTCTAGTATGGGATGTAGAGATAACTTGCATATTCTTGTATGGGATATAGAGATAACGTACATATTCTTGTATGGGATGTAGAGATAATTTACATATTCTAGTATGGGATGTAGAGATAACTTACATAGTCTAGTATGGGATGTAGAGATAACTTACATATTCTAGTATGGGATATAGAGATAACTTACATAGTCTAGTATGGGATTTAGAGATAGCTTACATATTCTAGTATATTATGTAGAGATAACTTACATAGTCTAGTATGGGATATAGAGATAACTTTACATAGTCTAGTATGGGATATAGAGATAACTTACATATTCTAGTATGGGATATAGAGATAACTTACATAGTCTAGTATGGGATTTAGAGATAACTTACATATTCTAGTATATTATGTAGAGATAACTTACATAGTCTTGTATGGGATATAGAGATAACTTTACATAGTCTAGTATGGGATATAGAGATAACTTTACATAGTCTAGTATGGGATATAGAGATAACTTTACATAGACTAGTATGGGATATAGAGATAACTTTACATAGTCTAGTATGGGATATAGAGATAACTTTACATAGTCTAGTATGGGATATAGAGATAACTTTACATAGTCTAGTATGGGATATAGAGATAACTTTACATAGTCTAGTATGGGATATAGAGATAACTTTACATAGTCTAGTATGGGATATAGAGATAACTTACATAGTCTAGTATGGGATGTAGAGATAACTTACATAGTCTAGTATGGGAGTTAGAGATAACTTACATATTCTAGTATGGGATGTAGAGATAACTTACATATTCTTGTATGGGATGTAGAAATAATTTACATATTCTAGTATGGTATGTAGAGATAACTTACATATTCCTGTATGGGATATAGAGATAACTTACATATTCTTGTATGGGATGTAGAGATAACTTACATATTCTAGTATGGGATATAGAGATAACTTACATAGTCTAGTATGGGATATAGAGATAACTTACATATTCTAGTATGGGATATAGAGATAACTTACATAGTCTAGTATGGGATGTAGAGATAACTTACATATTCTTGTATGGGATATAGAGATAACTTACATATTCTTGTATGGGATGTAGAGATAATTTACATATTCTTGTATGGGATGTAGAGATAACTTACATATTCTAGTATGGGATATAGAGATAACTTACATAGTCTAGTATGGGATATAGAGATAACTTACATATTCTTGTATGGGATATAGAGATAACTTACATATTCTAGTATGGGATATAGAGATAACTTACATAGTCTAGTATGGGATGTAGAGATAACTTACATATTCTAGTATGGGATACAGAGATAACTTTACATAGTCTAGTATGGGATATAGCGATAACTTTACATAGTCTAGTATGGGATATAGAGATAACTTACATATTCTTGTATGGGATGTAGAGATAACTTACATATTCCTGTATGGGATATAGAGATAACTTACATAGTCTAGTATGGGATATAGAGATAACTTACATATTCTGGTATGGGATATAGAGATAACTTACATAGTCTAGTATGGGATGTAGAGATAATTTACATATTCTAGTATGGGATATAGAGATAACTTACATAGTCTAGTATGGGATATAGAGATAACTTACATAGTCTAGTACGGGATGTAGAGATAACTTACATATTCCTGTATGGGATGTAGAGATAACTTACATATTCTAGTATGGGATGTAGAGATAACTTACATATTCCTGTATGGGATATAGAGGTAACTTACATATTCTTGTATGGGATGTAGAGATAACTTACATATTCTAGTATGGGATGTAGAGATAACTTACATATTCCTGTATGGGATATAGAGATAACTTACATAATCTTGTATGGGATGTAGAGATAATTTACATATTCTAGTATGGGATATAGAGATAACTTACATATTCTAGTATGAGATTTAGAGATAACTTACATATTCCTGTATGGGATATAGAGATAACTTACATATTCTTGTATGGGATATAGAGATAACTTACATAGTCTAGTATGGGATATAGAGATAACTTACATAGTCTAGTACGGGATATAGAGATAACTTACATATTCTAGTATGGGATGTAGAGATAACTTACATAGTCTAGTATGGGATGTAGAGATAACTTACATATTCTAGTATGGGATTTAGAGATAACTTCCAGTCTTGTTTAGTTCTTCATGTCCTAACGTGGGTGTGCAGTACTTTACCACCATTGTTTGTCTGAACATAATGATGAGGTCATGTCCTGATTGTGTGATGTTTAACAGAATGGTGAGGTCATGTCCTGATTGTGTGATGTTTAACAGAATGATGTGGCGCATGTCTTAGTTTTGTACTGTTAAACACATCTGGTAACCACATGCAAGACATCTGAGGTGATGTTTTCATCTGTGGACAAATGTGGGGTGGCAAGTGTGGGGTGGAAAGTGTGGAGTGGCAAGTGGCGCGTAGTATGCTAATATTGACAAGATATGTGTGTGTGTCTGTGTGTGTGTGTGTGTGTGTGTGTATGTGTGTGTGTTGTGTTCCCCAGCAAGACCACACTTTACCATCCGTTGTATGCGAACAACCCGGAGTAGAAGGCCAAGGAGATCTCGCCCATGTCGCTGGTTGTGTTCTCAAACGGATTCTGGAAGTGCTCAACTTCACCTGCGAGAAACACACAGAAAACATGAGACTGCGAGAAGATAGCACAGGTAAACCATAGGACTGACAGCATTAGTGGGTTGGTATAGGTAGACAATAAGAACTAAAAAAAAACATGACACAAAGGATAGAGAAAGACACGGAGAGGGAGATCAACATAGAGAAAGACACACAGAGGGAGATCAAGATAGAGAAAGACACACAGAGGGAGATCAAGATAGAGAAAGACACAGAGATTGAGGTCAAGATAGAGAAAGACACTGAGATTGAGATCAAGATAGAGAAAGACACTGAGATTGAGATCAAGATAGAGAAAGACACTGAGAGGGAGATCAACATAGAGAAAGACAGAGAGAGAGAGAGAGAGAGAGAGAGAGAGAGAGAGAGAGAGAGAGAGAGAGAGAGAGAGAGAGAGAGAGAAATCAAATCAAATCAACTTTATTAGGGTCACAGAGAGAGAGAGAGAGAGAGAGAGAGAGAGAGAGAGAGAGATGGGGATCAAGACAGAGAAAGACACAGAGAGTGACAGACAGGGAGATAAAGTTAGAGAAAGACACAGATAGTGACAGACATGGAGATTAAGCTAGAGAAAGACACAGGGAGGGACAGACAGGGAGATCAAGATAGAGAAAGACACAGAGAGTGACAGACAGGGAGATCAAGATAGAGAAAGACAGGGAGAGGGAGATCAAGATAGAGAAAGACACGGAGAGGGACAGACAGAGATAGAATTAGAGGTCCGGAGAAATAACTAATTACACAACTAATTGCAAGGATACACAGTAAATGGTTCAACTTTGCCTGCAATGTTAGTCACTGTCTCTTAAGAAGAACAACCTCAGCAACATTTAAACCTCTCCAGAAGCTTGCTCCACGGCGGAGTGTTTTTTTTTAACCACCACCATGGACAAGGGGAAGTAATCGTTGATTCCAAGGGAGACAACCTATTTCGTGTCATACAAACTACGGTTGGAGTACATAATCACAGCAGCTTGCAGCAGTCACGCGTGGACTGTCGTCACACAGGAATAATTACTCCATGTTGCGTTTGTGCATGGTTGTTTACTTCATTACATGCTGTTTGCTTCATTGTATGCTGTTTGTTTCATTACATGCTGTTTGTTTCATTACATGCTGTTTGATTCATTACATGCTCTTTGATTAATTACATGCTCTTTGATTCATTACATGCTGTTTGATTCATTACATGCTGTTTGATTCATTACATGCTGTTTGATTCATTACATGCTGTTTGCTTTATTATTTGCTGTTTGATTCATTACATGCAGTTTGCTTTATTACATGCTGTTTGCTTTATTACTTGCTGTTTCTTTCATTACATGCAGTTTGCTTTATTACATGATGTTTGTTTCACGTAATGCTGTTTGCTTTATTACATGCTGTTTGTTTCACTAAATGCTGTTTGCTTTATTACATGCTGTTTGTTTCACTAAATACTGTTTGCTTTATTACATGCTGTTTGTTTCACTAAATGCTGTTTGCTTTATTACATGCTGTTTGTTTCACTAAATGCTGTTTGCTTTATTACATGCTGTTTGTTTCATCACATGTTGCTCCACTTTTAGTATGTTTTGTTTCCTGTGTTTTGTTCTCGTCTCTCATTTATCCAACCGTTATGACATGTTCTATTACCTTCTGTGGACAACAACCACCTTCACATTAATATCCTGTTTGTGGCCGACTCGGTCACAGATTGTTAACCCGTGCCATGCGATGGACTCTAATATAACCTCTGTGCTGTAGGTTGAACCCGCGCGGGATGTCTGTTGAGAGACATAACTCTGATGTTGTTCATTCCCGACAAGCCGTGTGGGGTGTCTGTAGAGAGACATAGCTCTGATGTTGTTGTTGTTGTTGTTGTTGTTGTTGTTGTTGTTGTTGTTGTTGTTGTTGTTGTTGTTGTTGTTGTTGTTGTTGTTGTTCATTCAGAGTCGTGCACCATGGACGCCCATTGGGGTCACTTCCTGCAAGAAGCCATCTCTGACGTTACAGCAGACTCGCACGCTGGGACACACACACACACACACACACACATGCACACACGTGTATATAAGCATACAATTACATGTTTGCGTTTATTTACATTCATGTGATTGGCCAGCTGGACACAGCCAGTGACTATGATCAGTCTATTCAGACAAACAGATGGATGGACATACCTCTAGCCAGTTGGACACATGGACAGTCAGACTGACAGATGGAGTGACATACCTCTAGCCAGTTGGACACATGGACAGTCAGACTGACAGATGGAGTGACATACCTCTAGCCAGTTGGACACATGGACAGACAGACAGACAGATGGATGGACATACCTCTAGCCAGTTGGATACATGGACAGTCACACTGACAGATGGAGTGACATACCTCTAGCCAGTTGGACACATGGACAGTCAGACTGACAGATGGAGTGACATACCTCTAGCCAGTTGGACACATGGACAGTCAGACTGACAGATGGAGTGACATACCTCTAGCCAGTTGGACACATGGACAGACAGACAGACAGACAGATGGAGTGACATACCTCTAGCCAGTTGGACACATGGACAGACAGACAGACAGATGGATGGACATACCTCTAGCCAGTTGGATACATGGACAGTCACACTGACAGATGGAGTGACATACCTCTAGCCAGGTGGACACATGGACAGACAGACAGACAGATGGAGAGACATACCTCTAGCCAACTGGACACATGGACAGACAGACAGACAGATGGAGAGACATACCTCTAGCCCGCTGGACACATGGACAGACAGACAGACAGATGGAGAGACATACCTCTAGCCTGCTGGACACATGGACAGTCAGACAGACTGACAGATGGAATGACATACCTCTAGCCAACTGGACACATGGACAGACAGACAGACAGATGGAGAGACATACCTCTAGCCAACTGGACACATGGACAGACAGACAGACAGATGGAGAGACATACCTCTAGCCTGCTGGACACATGGACAGACAGACAGACAGATGGAGAGACATACCTCTAGCCTGCTGGACACATGGACAGTCAGACAGACTGACAGATGGAGTGACATACCTCTAGCCAACTGGACACATGGACAGACAGACAGACAGATGGAGAGACATACCTCTAGCCAACTGGACACATGGACAGAAAGACAGACAGATGGAGAGACATACCTCTAGCCAACTGGACACATGGACAGACAGACAGATTGTGGGATATACCTCTAGCCAGTTCGACACATGGACAGTCAGACTGACAGATGGAGTGACATACCTCTAGCCAGTTGGACACATGGACAGACAGACAGACAGATGGAGAGACATACCTCTAGCCAACTGGACACATGGACAGACAGACAGACAGATGGAGAGACATACCTCTAGCCTGCTGGACACATGGACAGACAGACAGACAGATTGAGAGACATACCTCTAGCCATCTGGACACATGGACAGTCAGACTGACAGATGGAGTGACATACCTCTAGCCAGTTGGACACATGGACAGACAGACAGACAGATGGAGAGACATACCTCTAGCCAGCTGGACAAATCCGGTGACGATGATCAGTCCCAGGGCGATCAGTTTGGCGTATGTAAAAATGTCCTGTACCCGGGTGGCCCACGTAACGTCCGCGCAGTTGACGAAGGTCAGGAGCACTGAAACAGACACACAAACAGGAGCACTGAGACAGACACACAAACAGGAGCATTTATACAAACACACAAACAGGAGCATTTATACAGACACACAAACAGGAGCACTGAAACAGGCACACAAACAGGAGCATTTATACAGACACACAAACAGGAGCATTTATACAGACACACAAACAGGAGCATTTATACAGACACACAAACATGAGCACTGAAACAGATACACAAACAGGAGCACTGAGACAGACACACAAACAGGAGCATTTATACAAACACACAAACAGGAGCATTTATACAGACACACAAACAGGAGCACTGAGACAGACACACAAACAGGAGCACTGAGACAGACACACAAACAGGAGCACTGAGACAGACACACAAACAGGAGCACTGAGACAGACACACAAACAGGAGTACTGAAACAGACACACAAACAGGAGCATTTATACAGACACACAAATAGGAGCACTGAGACAGACACACAAACAGGAGCACTGAAACAGACACACAAACAGGAGCATTTATACAGACACACAAACAGGAGCATTTATACAGACACACCAACAGGAGCACGAGACAGATACACCAACAGGAGCACGAGACAGACACACAAACAGGAGCATTTATACAAACACACAAACAGGAGCATTTATACAGACACACAAACAGGAGCACTGAGACAGACACACAAACAGGAGCACTGAGACAGACACACAAACAGGAGCACTGAGACAGACACACAAACAGGAGCACTGAGACAGACACACAAACAGGAGTACTGAAACAGACACACAAACAGGAGCATTTATACAGACACACAAATAGGAGCACTGAGACAGACACACAAACAGGAGCACTGAAACAGACACACAAACAGGAGCATTTATACAGACACACAAACAGGAGCATTTATACAGACACACCAACAGGAGCACGAGACAGATACACCAACAGGAGCACGAGACAGACACAAAAACAGGAGCATTTATACAGACACACAAACAGGAGCACTGAAACAGACACACCAACAGGAGCACTGAGACAGACACACAAACAGGAGCACTGAGACAGACACACAAACAGGAGCACTGAGACAGACACACAAACAGGAGCACTGAGACAGGCACACAAACAGGAGCACTGAAACAGACACACAAACAGGAGCAGTGAGACAGGCACACAAACAGGAGCAGTGAGACAGACACACAAACAGGAGCAGTGAGACAGACACACAAACAGGAGAGTGAGACAGACACACAAACAGGAGCACTGAGACAGACACACAAACAGGAGCAGTGAGACAGACACACAACCAGGAGCAGTGAGACAGACACACAAACAGGAGCACTGAGACAGAGACACAACAGGAGCACTGAGACAGACACACAAACAGGAGCACTGAGACAGACACACAAACAGGAGCACTGAGACAGACACATAAACAGGAGCACTGAGACAGACACACAAACAGGAGCACTGAGGCAGACACACAAACAGGAGCACTGAGACAGACACACAAACAGGAGCACTGAGACAGACACACCAACAGGAGCACTGAGACAGACACACAAACAGGAGCACTGAAACAGACACACAAACAGGAGCACTGAGACAGACACATAAACAGGAGCACTAAGACAGACACACAAACAGGAGCACTGAGACAGGCACACCAACAGGAGCACGAGACAGACACACAAACAGGAGCATTTATACAGACACACCAACAGGAGCACGAGACAGACACACAAACAGGAGCATTTATACAGACACACAAACAGGAGCAGTGAAACAGACACACCAACAGGAGCACTGAGACAGACACACAAACAGGAGCACTGAAACAGACACACAAACAGGAGCAGTGAGACAGACACACAAACAGGAGCACGAGACAGACACACAAACAGGAGCATTTATACAGACACACAAACAGGAGCACTGAGACAGATACACAAACAGGAGCACTGAGACAGACACACAAACAGGAGCACGAGACAGACACACAAACAGGAGCACTGAGACAGACACACAAACAGGAGCATTTATACAGACACACAAACAGGAGCACGAGACAGACACACAAACAGGAGCATTTATACAGACACACCAACAGGAGCACGAGACAGACACACAAACAGGAGCATTTATACAGACACACCAACAGGAGCACGAGACAGACACACAAACAGGAGCATTTATACAGACACACAAACAGGAGCAGTGAAACAGACACACAAACAGGAGCACTGAGACAGACACACCAACAGGAGCACTGAGACAGACACACAAACAGGAGCACTGAAACAGACACACAAACAGGAGCACTGAGACAGACACATAAACAGGAGCACTAAGACAGACACACCAACAGGAGCACGAGACAGACACACAAACAGGAGCATTTATACAGACACACCAACAGGAGCACGAGACAGACACACAAACAGGAGCATTTATACAGACACACAAACAGGAGCAGTGAAACAGACACACCAACAGGAGCACTGAGACAGACACACAAACAGGAGCACTGAAACAGACACACAAACAGGAGCAGTGAGACAGACACACAAACAGGAGCACGAGACAGACACACAAACAGGAGCATTTATACAGACACACAAACAGGAGCACTGAGACAGATACACAAACAGGAGCACTGAGACAGACACACAAACAGGAGCACGAGACAGACACACAAACAGGAGCACTGAGACAGACACACAAACAGGAGCATTTATACAGACACACAAACAGGAGCACGAGACAGACACACAAACAGGAACACTAAGACAGACACACAAACAGGAGCACTGAGACAGACACACAAACAGGAGCACTGAGACAGACACACAAACAGGAGCACTGAGACAGACACACAAACAGGAACACTAAGACAGACACACCAACAGGAGCACTGAGACAGACACACAAACAGGAGCAATGTTTACAACTGCATTTTACAGAACAACAATATAAAAGAAAATAATCACAGCGTGTGCATAGCGCCGAAGTATAGATATTGTCCGTGTCGATAGCCACGGTAGAAATGTCCATGAGAAAAGCTTCATGAAGAGGAACAAACTGATTCACGGGAGTGGGGTACTCGGCGTTCATGCAAGTTGATTGAAGAAGCACAAAGTAGAGGACACACTTATAAACATACATACGCATACATACACATACAGACACATGTATAGACTGATGAAAGCTCTGGCCTGGCCACACTGGCACTCCAATTTGCCTTCTCAACATGATGACGCGCATCAGCGTGTAGGTGCGCGCTTACAGACACTCGCACGCATTCATAGACACATTTGTACAGCACAGCTTACAATCAGCCACATCTAGGGCAAACAGTGCTGGTCACACATGGAGACAGGCAGCTGAGATTCTCGATGCACGTGTGAACAACTTGCACGTGATAGTGAACCAGATTTGGAGCATGCCTGTTTATCGCTATTGTCTAGAGCAGTGACGTCAGCAATATGTCACCGACTGGCAGCACCACGGACTGACAGCACTACGGACTGACAGCACCATGGACAGACAGCACCACGGACTGACAGCACCACGGACTGACAGCACCACGGACTGACAGCACCACGGACTGACAGCACCACGGACTGACAGCACCACGGACTGAAAGCACCACAGACTGACAGCACCACGGACTGACAGCACTACGTACTGACAGCACTACGGACTGACAGCACCACGGACAGACAGCACCATGGACAGACAGCACTACGGGCTGACAGCACCACGGACTGACAGCACTACGGACTGACAGCACCACGGACTGACAGCACCACGGACTGACAACACCACGGACTGACAGCACCACGGACTGACAGCACTACGGGCTGACAGCACTACGGACTGACAGCACTACGGGCTGAAAGCACCACAGACTGACAGCACCACGGACTGACAACACCACGGACTGACAGCACCACGGACTGACAGCACTACGGGCTGACAGCACCACGGACTGACAGCACTAAGGTCTGAGAGCAATACGGACTAATAAGATGACATACAGAGTGACCAGCAATTTCGGTCACAAACATATACATACTCGCATATAGACAAGAACACACACATTTATATATGAACATGTGGTGTAGATATGGATATATATAGACAGGGAAACATATAGACAGAGACATATATAGACAGGGACACGTATAGACAGGGACACATATAGACAGGGACACATATAGACAGGGACACATATAGACAGGGACATTATAGACATGGACATATATAGACAGGGATACATATAGACATAGAAACATATAGATAGGGACATATATATATATATATAAACAGGGACACGTATAGACAGGGACACGTATAGACATTGACAGGGACACATACAGACAGCGACATATAGACATGGACACATATAGACAGGGACACATACAGACAGGGACATATGTAGACAGGGGCATATATAGACAGCGACACGTAGAGGCAGGGACACATATAGACAGGGACATATATAGATAGGGACACATATAGACAGGGACACAGAGGCAAGGACATATATAGACAGGGACATATATATAAACAGGGACACGTATAGACAGGGACACATATAGACAGGGACACGTATAGACAGGGACACGTATAGACAGGGACACATATAGACAGGGACACATATAAACAGGGGCACGTATAGACAGGGACACGTATAGACAGGGACACGTATAGACAGGGACACGTATAGACAGGGACACGTATAGACAGGGACACGTATAGACAGGGACACATATAAACAGTGACATATATATAAACAGGGACACGTATAGACAGGGACAGATATAAACAGGGACACGTATAGACAGGGTCACACATAGACAGGGACACGTATAGACAGGTACATATATATAAACAGGGACATATATAGACACAAGCTCTAATATAATGAACTAGAGAATGCCAGATGACAGACCGACAAGATGGCGCCTGAGCTGAGTCGATAAGAAGAAATCAATTTGGATTAGAAAGCGTTTTTGTATCAGTCGCCCACTTGATCCTCCGCCCGACCATCTTTTCTCCATCACTCAGTCACGTGTCCTCCGCCCGCCATCTTCTCTCCATCATTAAGTTCGCCATCTTTCCTCTATTATGAAGCCAAAGTTGTGGCATTGCTTTACTCGCCCTTTCTTGATGGTTGACAGAAAGAATATATATATATATCCAGCTAGAAATCGAATAGATGCCCTGGAGTTCAGGATATACAGAAGAATATGTCTACTTCACGGAAACAGAAACAATCAAATACAGAGGTTCTAGAAAAACAGAGCATGAAAAGAGAGTTGATGAAAGAAATAAAAAAAAAAAGGCAAGTGAAATATTTCGGCGACGTTAAAAGACATAACACTCTTATAAAAACCATACTGGAGGGCAAGGGTGAGGGCAAGCGAGCAAGAGGTAGACAACGATACAAGTGGGAGGATAACATCAAGAGATGGACGAACATCAGCCTGGCAGAATGTACAGTCAAGGCGAGAGACAGACATTATAGTGTTGGAGATCCATTGCAGCTAACCTTCATTGCGGAGACGGCACCTGATTAATTGATATATCCTGACCTAGAAGTAAACAATAAACAAACGCCTGAAACAGAACCAAGCGGTGACATCAAATAGCAATGTCTACCACCAGAACATGCATCAAGGCACTGCTGGCAGGTAATCAAGGCATTGCTGGCAGGTAATCAAGGCACTGCTGGCAGGTAATCAAGGCATTGCTGGCAGGTAATCAAGGCATTGCTGGCAGGTAATCAAGGCACTGCTGGCAGGTAATCAAGGCATTGCTAACAGGTAATCAAGGCACTGCTGGCAGGTATTCAAGGCACTGCTGGCAGGTAATCAAGGCACTGCTGGCAGGTAATCAAGGCACTGCTGGCAGGTAATCAAGGCACTGCTGGCAGGTATTCAAGGCACTGCTGACAGGTATTCAAGGCACTGCTGGCAGGTATTCAAGGCACTGCTGGCAGGTAATCAAGGCACTGCTGGCAGGTAATCAAGGCACTGCTGACAGGTAATCAAGGCACTGCTGGCAGGTAATCAAGGCACTGCTGGCAGGTATTCAAGGCACTGCTGGCAGGTATTCAAGGCACTGCTAACAGGTAATCAAGGCACTGCTGGCAGGTATTCAAGGCACTGCTGGCAGGTAATCAAGGCACTGCTGACAGGTAATCAAGGCACTGCTAACAGGTAATCAAGGCACTGCTGGCAGGTATTCAAGGCACTGCTGGCAGGTAATCAAGGCACTGCTGACAGGTAATCAAGGCACTGCTGGCAGGTAATCAAGGCACTGCTGGCAGGTAATCAAGGCACTGCAGGCAGGTAATCAAGGCACTGCTGGCAGGTAATCAAGGCACTGCTGGCAGGTATTCAAGGCACTGCTGGCAGGTATTCAAGGCACTGCTAACAGGTAATCAAGGCACTGCTGGCAGGTATTCAAGGCACTGCTGGCAGGTAATCAAGGCACTGCTGACAGGTAATCAAGGCACTGCTGGCAGGTAATCAAGGCACTGCTGGCAGGTAATCAAGGCACTGCTGGCAGGTAATCAAGGCACTGCCGGTAGGTGAGCAATGTGAACGAACTGCTGTCTCCTGCTCACTTTGAACTCAAGCGTAGTCCATACAAGTACTACTACTTCTAGTGCACTGGGCTGATCTGTGCGCGTGGATTAGTTTTCCCTGTTAACAGTGTCCCTCGCCATCAGGCGAACCCACTCCGACTTCTGAGGTACTTGTAAGTTACGTCTCCAAGTCAAAGACGAGAGGACAACATTTTAGTCCATCTGTCCGGAGTAGGGGTTGAACCCGCTACCTCGGCATCAACTTTGTTGTTTATAACCAGTAATAATTAAACATGTAACCAGTAATAATTAAACGTGTAACCAGTAATAATTAAACGTGTAACCAGTAATAATTAAACGTGTAACCAGTAATAATTAAACGTGTAACCAGTAATAATTAAACATGTAACCAGTAATAATTAAACGTGTAACCAGTAATAATTAAACGTGTAGCCAGTAATAATTAAACGTGTAACCAGTAATAATTAAACATGTAACCAGTAATAATTAAACGTGTAACCAGTAATAATTAAACGTGTAAATAGTAATAATTAAACGTGTAACCAGTAATAATTAAACATGTAACCAGTAATAATTAAATATGTAACCAGTAATAATTAAACGTGTAACCAGTAATAATTAAACGTGTAACCAGTAATAATTAAACATGTAACCAGTAATAATTAAACATGTAACCAGTAATAATTAAACATGTAACCAGTAATAATTAAACATGTAACCAGTAATAATTAAACATGTAACCAGTAATAATTAAACATGTAACCAGTAATAATTAAACGTGTAACCAGTAATAATTAAACATGTAACCAGTAATAATTAAACATGTAACCAGTAATAATTAAACATGAATCCAGTAATAATTAAACATGTAACCAGTAATAATTAAATATGTAACCAGTAATAATTAAATATGTAACCAGTAATAATTAAACGTGTAACCAGTAATAATTAAATATGTAAAAAGTAATAATTAAATATGTAACCAGTAATAATTAAACATGTAACCAGTAATAATTAAACATGTAACCAGTAATAATTAAACGTGTAACCAGTAATAATTAAACATGTAACCAGTAATAATTAAACGTGTAACCAGTAATAATTAAACATGTAACCAGTAATAATTAAACATGTAACCAGTAATAATTAAACGTGTAACCAGTAATAATTAAACGTGTAACCAGTAATAATTAAACGTGTAACCAGTAATAATTAAACATGTAACCAGTAATAATTAAACATGTAACCAGTAATAATTAAACATGTAACCAGTAATAATTAAACATGTAACCAGTAATAATTAAACGTGTAACCTGTAATAATTAAACATGTAACCAGTAATAATTAAACATGTAACCAGTAATAATTAAACATATAACCAGTAATAATTAAACATGTAACCAGTAATAATTAAATATGTAACCAGTAATAATTAAACATGTAACCAGTAATAATTAAATATGTAACCAGTAATAATTAAATATGTAACCAGTAATAATTAAACATGTAACCAGTAATAATTAAATATGTAACCAGTAATAATTAAATATGTAACCAGTAATAATTAAACGTGTAACCAGTAATAATTAAATATGTAACCAGTAATAATTAAATATGTAACCAGTAATAATTAAATATGTAACCAGTAATAATTAAATATGTAACCAGTAATATGTAACCAGTAATATGTAACCAGTAATATGTAACCAGTAATAATTAAATATGTAACCAGTAATAATTAAATATGTAACCAGTAATAATTAAACGTGTAACCAGTAATAATTAAATATGTAACCAGTAATATGTAACCAGTAATATGTAACCAGTAATAATTAAATATGTAACCAGTAATAATTAAGTATGTAACCAGTAATAATTAAATATGTAACCAGTAATAATTAAATATGTAACCAGTAATAATTAAATATGTAACCAGTAATAATTAAATATGTAACCAGTAATATGTAACCAGTAATATGTAACCAGTAATATGTAACCAGTAATAATTAAATATGTAACCAGTAATAATTAAATATGTAACCAGTAATAATTAAATATGTAACCAGTAATAATTAAATATGTAACCAGTAATAATTAAATATGTAACCAGTAATAATTAAATATGTAACCAGTAATAATTAAATATGTAACCAGTAATAATTAAATATGTAACCAGTAATATGTAACCAGTAATATGTAACCAGTAATAATTAAATATGTAACCAGTAATATGTAACCAGTACATGTGACAAGTCATCTACAAACGGCTTTGATCTGTTATATTTCCCCACAATAATTGTCATCACTTACGTCTCTACTACAAACCTGTTACTGTGTACATCTAGTTTATAACAGTTTGTGTCTAGTCTATTCGTCCACATCAGTTGTTATCTTCTAATCCCATCGACAATAGTTTGATCTTTGACATATTACCTACAAATAGGTTTTATCCTTCACATGTCATCTACAAATAGGTTTTATCCTTCACATGTCATCTTACAAATAGGTTTTACTTTTCACATATCATCTACAAATATGTTTTATCTTTCACATGTCATCTACAAATAGGTTTTATCTTTCACATGTCATCTACAAATAGGTTTTATCTTTCACATGTCATCTACAAACAGGGTTTACTTTTCACATCTTCTTCTTCTTCTTCAGCGTTCCGAGCCATTGAGGTTCTTTGCTGCAGATACAATCCGTCTCCATTCGTCTCTCTGGTTGATTTACTTTTCACATGTCATCTACAAATAGGGTTTACTTTTCACATGTCATCTACAAGAGTTTTTGTCTGTTACATGTCATATATATCAGCTGTTATTGTTTGCAAATGGATTTTATTCCAGTCTGGAATTATAAGGATACATTCATGAACACACACACAACCAACCAACCAACCAACCAACCAACCAAACAACCACCCACCCACTCACTCACTCACTCACTCACTCCCTCATTCACTCACTCGCTCGCTCACTCGCTCGCTCACTCACTCACTCACACATTTTTACACACAACTACATTATTATTATTACTACTATTATTATTCTTGTACTATTTTTATTAGAAAAGACAGGAACGCACTACAGACAAACATAAAAGACGGGAACCAACGGCAGACAAGCAGAAAAGACGGGAGAGATCCATCACAGACAACGTAATGATAAACCTGACACCGAGAATGAAACAGCGAGACAAATTGTAACCGCACACTGTCCACGAGCTGACTTCAGATATTATAGAAGAGGAGACAGAAGACAGATATCATTGATACTGCCAGAACTCCTAATGTGACAGGTACCAGGGCCCCGGAAACATATTCCAGGGGTCATCTCCGCCACTGACAGACACACGGCGACACAATTTGTCTGACCAAGAGAGGAGAACTGTGCCAGGACATATTCTCCACGAGTTGTCTCCTCGGTGTTAACCCAGACAAGTGTTCATTGGTGGGCCTGTGGGCGGGTCTCTACCCGGGAACTTGCATGTTCGATGATGATGATACTGGAGATGATGATGATGATGATACTGGAGATGATGATGATGATGATACTGGAGATGATGATGATGATGATACTGGAGATGATGATGATGATGGTGGTGGTGATGATGACTGAATAAACAACTTATGTCTGCGAGTAAATATGTTATTTTTTTTAATGTGGCCAGAATTGCTCACAGGTAAATTGTTTCTATACTCTGTTCTATAAAGGTTATCTGTTCTAAAAAGGTTTTCTGTTCTATAGAGGTTCTCTGTTCTATAAATATCCTCTGTTACATAAATGTCCTCAGGTCTACACCTGTTCTCTCAGTTGTGTCCTCTCATGGTGTGTCCTCTCACTGTATATCTTCTCTTTGTATGTCCTCTCATCGTGTGTCCTCTCACTGTATGTCCTCTCACTGTATGTCCTCTCACTGTGTGTCCGCTCACTGCATGTTCTCTCACTGTATGTCCTCTCATGGTGTGTCCTCTCACAGTAAAAAGACATGAAGAAGACACACCAGACGTGAGAAGATACGATAGACGTCAAAAGACATGAAGAAGACAAGCCAGACTTGAGAAGAAGATACGAAAAAAAAAAAAAAAAGCTTCAATAAAGTCACAAACTACGAGAAGCTGTGACCAAGTTACAGAAGAAGCCGTAACCAGTTGGAAAGGTTCAACATGTTCGGTATATCATCCTATGTTTATTGGAAAGGTTCAACATGTTCGGTATATCATCCTATGTTTATTGGAAAGGTTCAACATGTTCGGTATATCATCCTATGTTTATTGGAAAGGTTCAACATGTTCGGTACATCATCCTATGTTTATTGGAAAGGTTCAACATGTTCGGTATATCATCCTATGTTTATTGGAAAGGTTCAACATGTTCGGTATATCTTCCTATGTTTATTTAGGTCGGCATGGCCGAATGGATAGGATCACATGTTCTCAAACATCCGGTGTGTTGATGTCCAGGTAAGCGGTTCAACCCCTACACCGGACAGCTGGACTAAAATGTTGACCTGTCGTCCTTGACTTTGGGATGTAAATTACAAGTACCTCTCTAATCGGAGTGGGTTCGCCTAGTGGCGAGGTACACTGTTCATAGGGAAAGCTAATTCACACGAAAAATTCAGTCCATCACTACTATAAATAGTGTGTATGGACTACGCTTGAGTTCAAGGCGAGTGAGCGCAACAAACAAAAATCCCATGTTTATGAAGTGATGTAGCCAGTTCCTTTCCTCGTAACGTTTCCGCACTCAATTATGAGCAATCGTAGCATTATAATGACTGAATTTGTGCGGCTACTTATAAAAACTGTTGTGTGTGTGCATGCGCGCGCACGTACAACTCATAAACAAAAACCACCCGCACATAAATAAGAGAGGAGGTTCCAAGGGGCGCATGTGCCAGAATCGGTGGATGTTTGTGACTTCATGGTTGTGCCATAAATAATCGAATCAAGAAGATGGATAATCAATAAAAGAGCTAATCGCATTGTGGAGACAGGGCTGGGAGGCACAGAGACCAGCACACAGACAGACACGCAGGCGGACTGACAAACAGACAGGCAGACAGACGAACCGCAGACAGACAGAATGAGGTAGAGAGAAACAGAGGACTACCATAAAGCAGCCAGTGGTGAGTTGTGATGAAGGCAGGAAGCCAGCTATAATGTGCATGCATGAAATTAATTGCATGTGGACATATAAAACAGATCAGTGTATCTGCATGGCTAGTTTGTTGCTGTCCGAAAACGCTGGAGCAGAATATGGCTGTCATCAAAGTTGTATATTGTTTCCTTTATGTCTGTCAATATTAGATTTTGTGAATACGATTTCATGTTATCTTGTTTATTTTGCTATAAAATATAATGAGTTCCATATCCTTGTACATAATGTTGCAATCAAGACCAGCATGTAAATGGCTGTTTCTGATTTACGAGGAAATGTTTACGTTCATGGCTCGAGCGTGTTTATGGCAGTGCTTCCAACTTCTTGTGTTTCATGTCCCAGGATGTCCGTTGTTTGTTGGCCCTCTTCTGTGTGTGTGTGTGTGTGTGTGTGTGTGTGTGTGTGCTTGTGTGTATGTTAGTTGTGTGTGTTCCTTCCATCATTATCATCATCTCCCAGCGCCTTGCCGGCTGACGTGGGCAATCATGCCACTCCACAAACTGACGGTATGGATCAATTCATGTGATGACTTCCAATAAATGATAAATGTTTCCAGGAACCATTCCAAGTCGCGAGAAACTTGGTCCAACAGCCACGATCTGGCAGCCTCTGCATCGGGAAAGAGGAGCTGGGAGAGCACCTGATACACATGTACTCGGATACACAGCGCCACGTTCCGCTCGGGGAAACCTACTTCGGTCGGTTTCAATACCAAGCCACCGACGTGGGAAGAGGTAGGGCTGTTGTGAAGAAGGCCAAAGGTAAGTCGGCACCGGGTCCAAATGGTGTCTCGTACACAGTGTACAAGCCATGTCCAAAGGTCCTTAAAAGGCTCTGCCTGATACTGAGATTCGCGTGGAGGCACCAACGAATAAGTCCGGAGCCGAGCATGGCCAATGGAATCTACATACCCAAGGAACAGAACTCAACAAGCATTACCAGCTTCGGCCAGTCTCTCTTCTAAACGTCGAGGGCAAAATATTCTTCTCATTCACGGCTAGCAGAATCAGGACATACCTAATGGCGAACAGGTATATAGACAAGGAGGTTTAAAAAGGGGGCATACCGAGAGTTCCCGGATGTGTGGAACATGCTACCATATTCTGGGAAGATATCGAGAGAGCGAAGAGCGAACAGTCAAACCTTCACTTGGTATGACTGGACCTGGCTATCGCCTACAGGTCAGCGCCTGAGGAGATCACATCGATACTTAAGCAGTAGTTCTCCAGGTTGACTCTCCATTTCTCTACCTCGACGTCCACGACCAGATGGATTGACCTCCCAGTGGGTATAGCGATGGGATGTACGATGTCGCCGACACTGTTTGTCATGATCATGCAGGTCGCTCTGGATGCGACATCCGGCTATGCACAAGGACAGAGACTCAAGGAGGGATATAGAATGTCGCCACTCAAGGGAGAATATAGAATGTCGCCACTCAAGGGAGAATATAGAATGTCGCCACTCAAGGGAGAATATAGAATGTCGCCACTCAAGGGAGAATATAGAATGTCGCCACTCAAGGGAGAATATAGAATGTCGCCACTCAAGGCCTTCACGGGCGGCACGACTATCCTGACACCAGATGAGAGTCAGGCACACCGCATGCCCCAAAGGCTGGATCAACTGATCGACTGGTGCAGGATGAGCTTCAAACTCAAGAGGTCAAGAAGCCTGTCGATGGTGAAGGGTAAAGTGGCGGCAATTGTATTCAATATGGCCAACCAGGCGATCCCCACCGTAACGACGGACAAGAACGCAGCACAACACACACGCCAGACAACAGTAAGCGGTCCGTGCCATAAGACACGGCACGCACCGCCAAACATATAAAAGGGTGAACAGGATTTTCCCCATGCAGACACTAGAATGGACAGCAATGAGAGAGAGAAACCCATGGGAACAGAGTAGCGTCAGAGAATAGCAACGGGATACGCTGTGAAGCGACAACAAGAAGCGGCTGGTTTTCCAGGAGTTCCGTGAGGAAAAGCGAGCGCGAAAGATCTGGACGATGCAGTGTTTATGTGGAGAGGAATGAGGTGGCAACGGAGATTCATTCTGTAAAGGACCTAGACGAAATGGGAACAGGAACGATGGAACAAGTGGAAGAAGGATAGCTGGGAGTCGGAGACGTAGGATTTTAAGAATTGTGTTGAAAACTAGTTCTTAGATGCTTTTGAATGAAGACCGACCCTGACTTAAAGGGCACTTCATTTTTCCTTTGAGTAGTTTGATCAATGAAAGATTCTACAGCGCACTAATAAATGCCGTCCTTCAGTTCTCACGATTCGCCGTCAGTTGTTCTTTCCGTTCGTCGCAGTTGAGACGATTTGTACAAGGTAACACCATTTGTTTATCGTTGACTGTTAATTGTTTCATTTCGTAACGAGCAGTGAACACCCCTGGCAGTCCGCTAGCCATCGATAAGAGCAGATTCATTGGAAAGTTGAAGATCTGGTTCCTCCAGTTCATACAGACCCCGAAGCTGCCATGACCCCTACTCATCTATGGCGTGTTTGCACGAGCACGGTAGAGACGTTAGAGAAAA
>OY992883.1:1264198-1381698 GCA_963921405.1 Cepaea hortensis | reverse complement strand
TCAACCATTGAACAAGCAACCAACCGACATCCAACCATCAACCAACCATTCAACAAACAACCAACCAACAACAAACAACCAACCAACAATAAACAACCAACCAACAACCAGTCATTCAACAAACAACCAACCATCAACAACCAACCAACAACCAACCATTCAACAAACAACCAACCAAAAACTAATCAACCATTGAACAAACAACCATTAAAAAAAAACCATTCAACAAACAACCAACCAACAACCAACCAACCAACCAACCAACAACCAAACAACCAATCACCAACCAGCTTAGTTCAGTTTTCTCCATGGATCAACATCACTGCACACGGGTGTAACCCATACGTGCTCCGTACTTCTGCTAACTCAAACCTGAGTTTGGAGAAACTCGGCTCAGTGCACGAACTCCGTAGCACCGGAGAGGATCCTGAAATACTTTGGATAGATTTCAATTCTGTATGCGCTCCAACCTGCAAAGCTGGCTCTTTGACACCGCCAGCAGCCCCATACCATACTCAATGACAGAAATTATTATAGTTTGTCCAGAAATGAATGCCTTCATTCACAATTAATTATTTTGAAAACTGTCTGTTGCATCGTTATGAAGTTATCCCCACCCAAGGAATGTGTCTTTGATAGTTCCAAAAGCAACGTAAATCATGGAAAGCGGCGACATTTCTTTGATGTTTTGGTGAAAACTAGTGATTTCTTGCTAACAAACATGTTTTACAGTAATGGTTCGGATGACGACACAAGGCACTACGCGAGGCACTTGTCATAAGGCCAATCCTATGTCCCACGAGAAAATTAACTATTCAGCGCTAATGTTTCCGTGTCAAGGTGTAATACATTTAATAACATGCACTTCATCTCTGTCCCATAAATTATATACCGCATATAAACAAACTTTGAAATCTGCTGTAAAATCTCCAGAACAAAACTATTTTTGTTGGGTGAACATAATGATAAGGTTATATACTAAATCTCATCGGTTTCCCCTAAGTTGGTTATTGAGATATGAAATTTTATATTGGGGCAGACAAAAGTAAACAGACTATAACTGCCGAAAGAGCCTGTAAAGCATCCTCTGTTTATCCCGGTTGCTGTCATAGCCCTCAGTGCATTAAGTCCCCTACCAGCCTTCACCACCAAAGCGTCCAGAAGACATACACCAGTCTAAGGTGATACCTAAGTACTTCAGTTTACTCTTTCTACTAAGAGAACATCCATTCAACATAATACCTGGTACATCTGCCTTAACGATCCGGTTATCCAGGGAATACCACACAACAGATGCTTTGTCTGGGTTTATAACGGCCCCTGCGTCACTGTACCAATCTGCCACCCTATTTACTGCCACCTGTAAGTCTTTCGCCAAACTGGCCCTGTCTCTGCCCTGTCTGTACACCAGCACATCATCTGCAAATCTCAAGATTCTACCCACACCCGGTGTCTCAATAGCTGCGACTTTGCTGGTATAGACATTAAAGAGCACTGGGGACATAACAGGTCCTTGTGGCAACCCAGGTGTAATAGTACAGAGGTCAGAAATCCACGAACCCACATGCAATACGATTGGACGCTCATAAAGGACCGCCGCAATCAATTGGTCAATCCAAAGGTCAATCCCCATGTCCAACAGTGTATATAAACCAGTCATACATGACCCTGTTATAAGCATCTTCCAGGTCGAGAGCATTTCCACTATCTCTCGTTTATCCTGGACGCCCTCCTAGACATCAAATGCAAACGTCTGCTGTAGGGAGTGGACGAGCAGATAGACTTGCGGGGTTGGCTGATGTAGGGAGGGGAGGAGTAATGGAACAGACTGCCCCTGAACTCCCTCAGGGAGGCAGGGCGAATAAATGACTACAAGGATGGGTGTAATTCTGTAACTGACCAGTACGCAAGAATATCAAGTCACACGGGGTCAAGCTAGACAAGAACGTCATGCGGGAGTCACATGGGGTCAAGCTAGACGTCATGCGGGAGGCCCAAGTAGAACAGTCACCCAACACAGAGCTGGTGTGGTCATTGGCTACCCGTTGAGGGAGATACTGAGGGAGATACTGAGGGAGATACCGAGGGAGATACTGAGGGAGACACTGAGGGAGACACTGAGAGAGATACTGAGGGAGACACTGAGAGAGATACTGAGGGAGACACTGAGGGAGATACTGAGGGAGACACCGAGGGAGATACTGAGGGAGATACTGAGGGAGATACTGAGGGAGATACTGATGGAGATACTGATGGAGATACTGAGGGAGATACTGAGGGAGACACTGAGGGAGATACTGAGGGAGATACTAAGGGAGATACTGAGGGAGATGCTGAGGGAGATACTGAGGGAGATACTGAGGGAGATACTGAGCTAGATACTGATGGAGATACTGATGGAGACACTGAGGGACATAGTGAGGGAGATACTGAGGGAGACACTGAGGAACATAGTGAGGGAGATACTGAGGGAGACACTGAGGGACATAGTGAGGTAGATACTGAGGGAGACACTGAGGGACATAGTGAGGAGATACTGAAGGAGACACTGAGGGACATAGTGAGGGAGATACTGAGGGAGACACTGAGGGACATAGTGAGGAAGATACTGAGGGAGACACTGAGGGAGATACTGAGGGAGACACTGAGGGACATAGTGAGGGAGACACTGAGGGAGATACTGAGGGAGACACTGACAGACACAGTGAGGGAGATACTGAGGGAGACACTGAGGGACATAGTGAGGGAGACACTGAGGGACATAGTGAGGGAGACACTGAGGGAGACACTGAGGGACATAGTGAGGGAGACACTGAGGGAGACACTGAGGGAGACCCTGAGGGAGACACTGAGGGACATAGTGAGGGAAACACTGAGGGAGACACTGAGGGAGACACTGAGGGAAATACTGAGGGAGACACTGAGGGAGACACCGAGGGAGATACTGAGGGAAACACTGAGTGAGACACTGAGGGAGACACTGAGGGAAATAGTGAGGGAGATACTGAGGAAGATACTGAGGGAGATACTGAGGAAGACACTGAGGGAGATACTGAGGGAGACACTGAGGGAGACACTAAGGAAGACACCGAGGGAGATACTGAGGGAGATACTGAGGGAGACACTGAGGGAGACACTGAGGGACATAGTGAGGGAGACACTGAGGGAGATACTGAGGGAGATACTGAGGGACATAGTGAGGGAGACACTGAGGGAGACACTGAGGGAGACACTGAGGGAGACACTGAGGGACATAATGAGGGAGACACTGAGGGACATAGTGAGGGAGATACTGAGGGACATAGTGATGAAGACACTGAAGGAGACACTGAGGGAGACACTGAGGGAGACATTGAGGGACATACTGAGGGAGACACTGAGGGAGACACTGAGGGACATAGTGAGGGAGACACTGAGGGAGACACTGAGGGAGACACTGAGGGAGACACTGAGGGACATACTGAGGGAGACACTGAGGGACATAGTGAGGGAGACACTGAGGGATACACTGAGGGAGACACTGAGGGAGACACTGAGTGAGACACTGAGTGAGACACTGAGTGAGACACTGAGGGAGACACTGAAGGACATAGTGAGGGAGACATTAAGGGAGACACTGATGGAGACACTGAGGGAGATACTGAGGGACATAGTGAGGGAGACACTGAGGGAGACACTGAGGGAGACACTGAGGGAGACACTGAGGGAGACATTGAGGGAGATTCTGAGGGAGATTCTGAGGGAGATACTGAGGGAGATACTGAGGGAGATACTGAGGGAGATACTGAGGGAGACACTGAGGGAGATACTGAGGGAGACACTTAGGGATACACTGAGGGAGACACTGAGGGAGACACTGAGTGAGACACTGAGTGAGACACTGAGGGAGACACTGAAGGACATAGTGAGGGAGACACTGAGGGAGACACTGATGGAGACACTGAGGGAGATACTGAGGGACATAGTGAGGGAGACACTGAGGGAGACACTGAGGGAGACACTGAGGGAGACACTGAGGGAGACACTGAGGGAGATACTGAGGGAGATACTGAGGGAGACACTGAGGGAGATACTGAGGGAGATACTGAGGGAGATACTGAGGGAGACACTGAGGGAGATACTGAGGGAGATACTGAGGGAGACACTGAGGGAGACACTGAGGGAGATCCTGAGGGAGACACTGAGGGAGACACTGAAGGACATAGTGAGGGAGACACTGAGGGAGACACTGAGGGAGACACTGAGGGACATAGTGAGGGAGACACTGAGGGAGATACTGAGGGAGATACTGAGGGAGACACTGAGGGAGACACTGAGGGAGATACTGAGGGAGATACTGAGGGAGATAGTGAGGGAGACACTGAGGGAGACACTGAGGGAGATACTGAGGGAGATACTGAGGGAGACACTGAGGGAGACACTGAGGGAGACACTGAGGGAGATACTGAGGGAGATACTGAGGGAGACACTGAGGGAGACACTGAGGGAGACACTGAGGGAGACACTGAGGGAGATACTGAGGGAGATACTGAGGGAGACACCGAGGGAGACACTGAGGGAGATACTGAGGGAGATACTGAGGGAGATACTGAGGGAGACACTGAGGGATATAGTGAGGGAGAAACTGAGGGATATAGTGAGGGATACACTGAGGGACATACTGAGGGAGACACTGAGGGACATAGTGAGGGATACACTGAGGGACATACTGAGGGAGACACTGAGGGAGACACTGAGGGAGACACTGAGGGAGACACTGAGGGATATAGTGCGGGATACACTGAGGGACATACTGAGGGAGACACTGAGGGGGACACTGAGGGAGACACTGAGGAAGACACTGAGGGACATACTGAGGGAGACACTGAGGGACATAGTGAGGGATACACTGAAGGGTACACTGAGGGATACACTAAGGGAAACACTGAGGGACATAGTGAGGGATACACTGAAGGATACACTGAGGGATACACTGAGGGACATACTGAGGGAGACACTGAGGGAGACACTGATGGACATAGTGAGGGATACACTGAAGGATACACTGAGGGATACACTGAGGGAGACACTGAGGGACATAGTGAGGGATACACTGAGGGACATAGTGAGGGAGACACTGATGGACATACTGAGGGAGACACTGAGGGAGACACTGAGGGACATAGTGAGGGAGACACTGAGGGATACACCGAGGGATACACTGAGGGATACACTGAGGAATACACTGAGGGAGACACTGAGGGAGACACTGAAGGACATAGTGAGGGATACACTGAGGGAGACACTGAGGGACATACTGAGGGAGAAACTGAGGGAGACACTGAGGGAGACACTGAGTGAGACACTGAGGGAGACACTGAAGGACATAGTGAGGGATACACTGAGGGAGACACTGAGTGAGTCACTGAGTGAGACACTGAGGGAGACACTGAAGGACATAGTGAGGGATACACTGAGGGATACACTGAGGGATACACTGAGGGAGACACTGAGGGAGACACTGAGTGAGACACTGAGGGAGACACTGAAGGACATAGTGAGGGATACACTGAGGGATACACTGAGGGACATAGTGAGGGATACACTGAGGGAGACACTGAGAGATATAGTGAGGGATACACCGAGGGAGACACTGAGTGAGACACTGAGGGAGACACTGAAGGACATAGTGAGGGATACACTGAGGGACATAGTGAGGGAAACACTGAGGGATACACTGAGGGATACACTGAGGGATACACTGAGGGACATAGTGAGGGATACACTGAGGGACATAGTGAGGGATACACTGAGGGACATAGTGAGGGATACACTGAGGGATACACTGAGTGAGACACTGAGGGATATAGTGAGGGATACACTGAGGGAGAAACTGAGTGAGGCACTGAGGGATATAGTGAGTGATACACTGAGTGAGACACTGAGGGACATAATGAGGGATACACTGAGGGAGACACTGAGTGAGACACTGAGGGATACACTGAGGGATACACTGAGGGACATAGTGAGGGATACACTGAGGGAGACACTGAGTGAGACACTGAGGGACATAGTGAGGGACATACTGTGGGAGACACTGAGTGAGACACTGAGGGACATAGTGAGGGATACACTGAGGGATACACTGAGGGATACACTGAGGGATATAGTGAGGGATACACTGAGGGAGACACTGAGTGAGACACTGTGGGACATAGTGAGGGATACACTGAGGGAGACACTGAGTGAGACACTGAGGGAGACACTGAAGGACAGTGAGGGATACACTGAGGGATACACTGAGGGATACACTGAGGGATACATTGAGGGATACAATGAGGGACATACTGAGAGAGACACTGAGGGAGATACTGAGGGACATAGTGAGGGAGACACTGAGGGAGATACTGAGGGAGATACTGAGGGAGACACTGAGTGAGACACTGAGGGATACACTGAGGGAGATACTGAGGGAGATACTGAGGGATACACTGAGGGAGACACTGAGGGAGACACTGAGGGAGATACTGAGGGAGATACTGAGGGAGACACTGAGGGAGACACTGAGGGAGACACTGAGGGAGACACTGAGGGAGATACTGAGGGAGATACTGAGGGAGACACTGAGGGAGACACTGAGGGAGACACTGAGGGAGACACTGAGGGAGACACTGAGGGAGACACTGAGGGAGATACTGAGGGAGATACTGAGGGAGACACTGAGGGAGACACTGAGGGAGACACTGAGGGAGACACTGAGGGAGACACTGAGGGAGACACTGAGGGAGATACTGAGGGAGATACTGAGGGAGACACTGAGGGAGACACTGAGGGAGATACTGAGGGAGATACTGAGGGAGACACTGAGGGAGACACTGAGGGAGACACTGAGGGACATAGTGAGGGAGACACTGAGGGAGATACTGAGGGAGATACTGAGGGAGACACTGAGGGAGATACTGAGGGAGACACTGAGGGAGATACTGAGGGAGATACTGAGGGAGACACTGAGGGAGACACTGAGGGAGATACTGAGGGAGACACTGAGGGAGACACTGAAGGACATAGTGAGGGAGACACTGAGGGAGACACTGAGGGACATACTGAGGGAGACACTGAGGGACATAGTGAGGGAGACACTGAGGGATATAGTGAGGGAGACACTGAGGGAGACACTGAGGGACATAGTGAGGGAGACACTGAGGGAGACACTGAGGGACATAGTGAGTTATACACTGAGGGAGACACTGAGGGACATAGTGAGGGATACACTGAGTGAGACACTGAGGGACATAGTGAGGGAGACACTGAGGGACATAGTGAGGGAGACACTGAGGGAGATACTGAGGGATATTGTGAGGGATACACTGAGGGACATACTGAGGGAGACACTGAGGGATACACTGAGGGAGATACTGAGGGATACACTGAGGCAGACACTGAGAGAGACACTGAGGGAGACACTGAGGGATATAGTGAGGGATACACTGAGGGATACACTGAGGGATACACTGAGGGATACACTGAGGGATACACTGAGGGACATAGTGAGGGAGACACTGAGGGAGACACTGAGGGAGACACTGAGGGAGACACTGAGGGATACACTGACGGAGACACTGAGGGAGACACTGAGGGAGACACTGAAGGACATAGTGAGGGATACACTGAGGGACATACTGAGGGAGACACTGAGGGAGACACTGAAAGACATAGTGAGGGATACACTGAGGGATACACTGAGGGATACATTGAGGGATACAATGAGGGACATACTGAGAGAGACACTGAGGGAGATACTGAGGGAGACACTGAGAGAGATACTGAGGGACATAGTGAGGGAGACACTGAGGGAGATACTGAGGGAGATACTGAGGGAGACACTGAGTGAGACACTGAGGGAGACACTGAGGGAGATACTGAGGGAGATACTGAGGGATACACTGAGGGAGACACTGAGGGAGACACTGAGGGAGATACTGAGGGAGATACTGAGGGAGACACTGAGGGAGACACTGAGGGAGACACTGAGGGAGACACTGAGGGAGACACTGAGGGAGATACTGAGGGAGATACTGAGGGAGACACTGAGGGAGACACTGAGGGAGACACTGAGGGAGACACTGAGGGAGACACTGAGGGAGACACTGAGGGAGATACTGAGGGAGATACTGAGGGAGACACTGAGGGAGACACTGAGGGAGATACTGAGGGAGATACTGAGGGAGATACTGAGGGAGACACTGAGGGAGACACTGAGGGACATAGTGAGGGAGACACTGAGGGAGATACTGAGGGAGATACTGAGGGAGACACTGAGGGAGATACTGAGGGAGACACTGAGGGAGATACTGAGGGAGATACTGAGGGAGACACTGAGGGAGACACTGAGGGAGATACTGAGGGAGACACTGAGGGAGACACTGAAGGACATAGTGAGGGAGACACTGAGGGAGACACTGAGGGAGACACTGAGGGACATAGTGAGGGAGACACTGAGGGACATAGTGAGGGAGACACTGAGGGATATAGTGAGGGAGACACTGAAGGAGACACTGAGGGACATAGTGAGGGAGACACTGAGGGAGACACTGAGGGACATAGTGAGGGAGACACTGAGGGAGACACTGAGGGACATAGTGAGGGATACACTGAGTGAGACACTGAGGGATATAGTGAGGGAGACACTGAGGGACATAGTGAGGGAGACACTGAGGGAGACACTGAGGGACATTGTGAGGGATACACTGAGGGACATACTGAGGGAGACACTGAGGGATACACTGAGGGAGATACTGAGGGATACACTGAGGCAGACACTGAGAGAGACACTGAGGGAGACACTGAGGGATATAGTGAGGGATACACTGAGGGACATACTGAGGGAGACACTGAGGGAGACACTGAGGGAGACACTGAGGGAGACACTGAGGGAGACACTGAGGGACATTGTGAGGGATACACTGAGGGACATACTGAGGGAGACACTGAGGGATACACTGAGGGAGATACTGAGGGATACACTGAGGGAGACACTGAGAGAGACACTGAGGGAGACACTGAGGGATATAGTGAGGGATACACTGAGGGACATACTGAGGGATACACTGAGGGAGACACTGAGGGAGACACTGAGGGAGACACTGAGGGATATAGTGAGGGATACACTGAGGGACATACTGAGTGAGACACTGAGGGAGACACTGAGGGAGACACTGAGGGAGACACTGAGGGACATTGTGAGGGATACACTGAGGGACATACTGAGGGAGACACTGAGGGATACACTGAGGGACATAGTGAGGGAAACACTGAGGGATACACTGAGGGATACACTGAGGGATACACTGAGGGACATAGTGAGGGATACACTGAGGGACATAGTGAGGGATACACTGAGGTATACACTGAGTGAGACACTGAGGGATATAGTGAGGGATACACTGAGGGAGAAACTGAGTGAGGCACTGAGGGATATAGTGAGTGATACACTGAGGGAGACACAGAGTGAGACACTGAGGGACATAATGAGGGATACACTGAGGGAGACACTGAGTGAGACACTGAGGGATACACTGAGGGATACACTGAGGGACATAGTGAGGGATACACTGAGGGAGACACTGAGTGAGACACTGAGGGACATAGTGAGGGACATACTGTGGGAGACACTGAGTGAGACACTGAGGGACATAGTGAGGGATACACTGAGGGATACACTGAGGGATACACTGAGGGATATAGTGAGGGATACACTGAGGGAGACACTGAGTGAGACACTGAGGGACATAGTGAGGGATACACTGAGGGAGACACTGAGTGAGACACTGAGGGAGACACTGAAGGACATAGTGAGGGATACACTGAGGGATACACTGAGGGATACACTGAGGGATACACTGAGGGAGACACTGAGGGATACACTGAGGGACATAGTGAGGGATACACTGAGGGATACACTGAGGGAGACACTGAGGGATACACTGAGGGACATAGTGAGGGATACACTGAGGGAGACACTGAGTGAGACACTGAGGGATACACTGAGGGACATAGTGAGGGAGACACTGAGGGAGACACTGAGGGATACACTGAGGGACACACTGAGGGATACACTGAGGGATACACTGATGGAGACACTGAGGGAGACACTGAAGGACATAGTGAGGGATACACTGAGGGATACACTGAGGGATACACTGAGGGATACACTGAGGGATACACTGAGGAATACACTGAGGGAGACACTGAAGGACATAGTGAGGGATACACTGAGGGACATACTGAGGGAGACACTGAGGGAGACACTGAGGGATACACTGAGGGATACACTGAGGGATACACTAAGGATACACTGAGGGATACACTGTGGGAGACACTGAGGGATACACTGAGGGATACACTGAGGGATACACTGAGGGATACACTGAGGGATACACTGAGGGACATAGTGAGGGAGACACTGAGGGAGACACTGAGGGAGACACTGAGGGAGACAATGAGGGATACACTGAGGGAGACACTGAGGGAGACACTGATGGAGACACTGAAGGACATAGTGAGGGATACACTGAGGGACATACTGAGGGAGAGACTGAGGGAGACACTGAAAGACATAGTGAGGGATACACTGAGGGATACACTGAGGGATACACTGAGGGATACATTGAGGGATACAATGAGGGACATACTGAGAGAGACACTGAGGGAGATACTGAGGGAGACACTGAGGGAGATACTGAGGGACATAGTGAGGGAGACACTGAGGGATACACCGAGGGAGATACTGAGGGAGACACTGAGTGAGACACTGAGGGAGACACTGAGGGAGACACTGAGGGAGACACTGAGGGAGACACTGAGGGAGATACTGAGGGAGACACTGAGGGAGACACTGAGGGAGACACTGAGGGAGATACTGAGGGAGACACTGAGGGAGACACTGAGGGAGACACTGAGGGAGACACTGAGGGAGACACTGAGGGAGACAATGAGGGAGACACTGAGGGAGACACTGAGGGAGATACTGAGGGAGATACTGAGGGAGACACTGAGGGAGACACTGAGGGAGATACTGAGGGAGATACTGAGGGAGATACTGAGGGAGATACTGAGGGAGACACTGAGGGAGAAACTGAGGGAGGCACTGAGGGAGATACTGAGGGAGACACTGAGGGAGACACTGAGGGAGACACTGAGGGACATAGTGAGGGAGACACTGAGGGAGATACTGAGGGAGACACTGAGGGAGACACTGAGGGAGATACTGAGGGAGACACTGAGGGAGATACTGAGGGAGACACTGAGGGAGACACTGAGGGAGATACTGAGGGAGACACTGAGGGAGACACTTAAGGACATAGTGAGGGAGACACTGAGGGAGACACTGAGGGAGACACTGAGGGACATAGTGAGGGAGACACTGAGGGACATAGTGAGGGAGACACTGAGGGATATAGTGAGGGAGACACTGAGGGAGACACTGAGGGACATAGTGAGTGAGACACTGAGGGAGACACTGAGGGACATAGTGAGGGATACACTGAGGGAGACACTGAGGGACATAGTGAGGGATACACTGAGTGAGACACTGAGGGACATAGTGAGGGAGACACTAAGGGACATAGTGAGGGAGACACTGAGGGAGACACTGAGGGACATTGTGAGGGATACACTGAGGGACATACTGAGGGAGACACTGAGGGATACACTGAGGGAGATACTGAGGGATACACTGAGGGAGACACTGAGAGAGACACTGAGGGAGACACTGAGGGATATACTGAGGGATACACTGAGGGACATACTGAGGGATACACTGAGGGAGACACTGAGGGAGACACTGAGGGATATAGTGAGGGATACACTGAGGGACATACTGAGGGAGACACTGAGGGAGACACTGAGGGAGACACTGAGGGACATACTGAGGGAGACAGAGGGACATAGTGAGGGATACAATGAAGGGTACACTGAGGGATACACTAAGGGAGACACTGAGGGACATAGTGAGGGATACACTGAAGGATACACTGAGGGATACACTGAGGGACATACTGAGGGAGACACTGAGGGAGACACTGAGGGACATAGTGAGGGATACACTGAGGGAGACACTGAGGGACATAGTGAGGGATACACTGAGGGACATAGTGAGGGAGACACTGATGGACATACTGACGGAGACACTGAGGGAGACACCGAGGGACATAGTGAGGGAGACACTGAGGGATACACCGAGGGATACACTGAGGGATACACTGAGGGATACACTGAGGGAGACACTGAGGGAGACACTGAAGGACATAGTGAGGGATACACTGAGGGAGACACTGAGGGACATACTGAGAAAGAAACTGAGGGAGACACTGAGGGAGACACTTTGTGAGACACTGAGGGAGACACTGAAGGACATAGTGAGGGATTCACTGAGGGAGACACTGAGTGAGTCACTGAGTGAGACCCTGAGGGAGACACTGAAGGACATAGTGAGGGATACACTGAGGGATACACTGAGGGATACACTGAGGGAGACACTGAGGGAGACACTGATTGAGACACTGAGGGAGACACTGAAGGACATAGTGAGGGATACACTGAGGGATACACTGAGGGACATAGTGAGGGATACACTGAGGGAGACACTGAGAGATATAGTGAGGGATACACCGAGGGAGACACTGAGTGAGACACTGAGGGAGACACTGAAGGACATATTGAGGGATACACTGAGGGACATAGTGAGGGAAACACTAAGGGATACACTGAGGGATACACTGAGGGATACACTGAGGGACATAGTGAGGGATACACTGAGGGACATAGTGAGGGATACACTGAGGGATACACTGAGTGAGACACTGAGGGATATAGTGAGGGATACACTGAGGGAGACACTGAGTGAGACACTGAGGGACATAATGAGGGATACACAGAGGGAGACACTGAGTGAGACACTGAGGGATACACTGAGGGATACACTGAGGGACATAGTGAGGGATACACTGAGGGAGACACTGAGTGAGACACCGAGGGACATAGTGAGGGACATACTGTGGGAGACACTGAGTGAGACACTCAGGGACATAGTGAGGGATACACTGAGTGATACACTGAGGGATACACTGAGGGATATAGTGAGGGATACACTGAGGGAGACACTGAGTGAGACACTGAGGGACATAGTGAGGGATACACTGAGGGAGACACTGAGTGAGACACTGAGGGAGACACTGAAGGACATAGTGAGGGATACACTGAGGAATACACTGAGGGATACACTGAGGGAGACACTGAGGGATGCGCTGAGGGATACACTGAGGGACATAGTGAGGGATACACTGAGGGATACACTGAGGGACATAGTGAGGGATACACTGAGGGAGACACTGAGTGAGACACTGAGGGATACACCGAGGGACATAGTGAGGGAGACACTGAGGGAGACACTGAGGGATACACTGAGGGATACACTGAGGGATACACTGAGGGATACACTGAGGGATACACTGAGGGATACACTGATGGAGACACTGAGGGAGACACTGAGGGAGACACTAAAGGACATAGTGAGGGATACACTGAGGGATACACTGAGGGATACACTGAGGGATACACTGATGGATACACTGAGGGATACACTGAGGGAGACACTGAAGGACATAGTGAGGGATACACTGAGGGACATACTGAGGGAGACACTGAGGGAGACACTGAGGGATACACTGAGGGATACACTGAGGGATACACTAAGGATACACTGAGGGATACACTGTGGGAGACACTGAGGGATACACTGAGGGATACACTGAGGGATACACTGAGGGACATAGTGAGGGAGACACTGAGGGAGACACTGAGGGAGACACTGAGGGAGACACTGAGGGATACACTGAAGGACATAGTGAGGGATACACTGAGGGACATACTGAGGGAGACACTGAGGGAGACACTGAGGGAGACACTGAAAGACATAGTGAGGGATACACTGAGGGATACACTGAGGGATACACTGAGGGATACATTGAGGGATACACTGAGGGACATACTGAGAGAGACACTGAGGGAGATACTGAGGGAGACACTGAGGGAGATACTCAGGGACATAGTGAGGGAGACACTGAGGGAGATACTGAGGGAGATACTGAGGGAGACACTGAGTGAGACACTGAGGGAGACACTGAGGGAGATACTGAGGGAGATACTGAGGGAGACACTGAGGGAGACACTGAGGGAGACACTGAGGGAGACACTGAGGGAGATACTGAGGGAGACACTGAGGGAGACACTGAGGGAGATACTGAGGGAGATACTGAGGGAGACACTGAGGGAGACACTGAGGGAGACACTGAGGGAGACACTGAGGGAGACACTGAGGGAGACACTGAGGGAGATACTGAGGGAGATACTGAGGGAGACACTGAGGGAGACACTGAGGGAGACACTGAGGGAGACACTGAGGGAGATACTGAGGGAGATACTGAGGGACATACTGAGGGAGACACTGAGGGAGACACTGAGGGAGACACTGAGGGAGATACTGAGGGAGATACTGAGGGAGACACTGAGGGAGACACTGAGGGACATAGTGAGGGAGACACTGAGGGAGATTGTGAGGGAGATACTGAGGGAGACACTGATGGAGATACTGAGGGAGACACTGAGGGAGATACTGAGGGAGACACTGAGGGAGATACTGAGGGAGATACTGAGGGAGACACTGAGGGAGACACTGAGGGAGATACTGAGGGAGACACTGAGGGAGACACTGAAGGACATAGTGAGGGAGACACTGAGGGAGACACTGAGGGACATAGTGAGGGATACACTGAAGGATACACTGAGGGATACACTGAGGGAGACACTGAGGGACATAGTGAGGGATACACTGAGGGACATAGTGAGGGAGACACTGATGGACATACTGAGGGAGACACTGAGGGAGACACTGAGGGACATAGTGAGGGAGACACTGAGGGATACACCGAGGGATACACTGAGGGATACACTGAGGAATACACTGAGGGAGACACTGAGGGAGACACTGAAGGACATAGTGAGGGATACACTGAGGGAGACACTGAGGGACATACTGAGGGAGAAACTGAGGGAGACACTGAGGGAGACACTGAGGGAGACACTGAGGGAGACACTGAAGGACATAGTGAGGGATACACTGAGGGAGACACTGAGTGAGTCACTGAGTGAGACACTGAGGGAGACACTGAAGGACATAGTGAGGGATACACTGAGGGATACACTGAGGGATACACTGAGGGAGACACTGAGGGAGACACTGAGTGAGACACTGAGGGACATAGTGAGGGATACACTGAGGGAGACACTGAGAGATATAGTGAGGGCTACACCGAGGGAGACACTGAGTGAGACACTGAGGGAGACACTGAAGGACATAGTGAGGGATACACTGAGGGACATAGTGAGGGAAACACTGAGGGATACACTGAGGGATACACTGAGGGATACACTGAGGGACATAGTGAGGGATACACTGAGGGACATAGTGAGGGATACACTGAGGGACATAGTGAGGGATACACTGAGGGATACACTGAGTGAGACACTGAGGGATATAGTGAGGGATACACTGAGGGAGAAACTGAGTGAGGCACTGAGGGATATAGTGAGTGATACACTGAGTGAGACACTGAGGGACATAATGAGGGATACACTGAGGGAGACACTGAGTGAGACACTGAGGGATACACTTAGGGATACACTGAGGGACATAGTGAGGGATACACTGAGGGAGACACTGAGTGAGACACTGAGGGACATAGTGAGGGACATACTGTGGGAGACACTGAGTGAGACACTGAGGGACATAGTGAGGGATACACTGAGGGATACACTGAGGGATACACTGAGGGATATAGTGAGGGATACACTGAGGGAGACACTGATTGAGACACTGAGGGACATAGTGAGGGATACACTGAGGGAGACACTGAGTGAGACACTGAGGGAGACACTGAAGGACAGTGAGGGATACACTGAGGGATACACTGAGGGATACACTGAGGGATACATTGAGGGATACAATGAGGGACATACTGAGAGAGACACTGAGGGAGATACTGAGGGAGACACTGAGGGAGATACTGAGGGACATAGTGAGGGAGACACTGAGGGAGATACTGAGGGAGATACTGAGGGAGACACTGAGTGAGACACTGAGGGAGACACTGAGGGATACACTGAGGGACATAGTGAGGGATACACTGAGGGAGACACTGAGTGAGACACTGAGGGACATAGTGAGGGACATACTGTGGGAGACACTGAGTGAGACACTGAGGGACATAGTGAGGGATACACTGAGGGATACACTGAGGGATACACTGAGGGATATAGTGAGGGATACACTGAGGGAGACACTGATTGAGACACTGAGGGACATAGTGAGGGATACACTGAGGGAGACACTGAGTGAGACACTGAGGGAGACACTGAAGGACAGTGAGGGATACACTGAGGGATACACTGAGGGATACACTGAGGGATACATTGAGGGATACAATGAGGGACATACTGAGAGAGACACTGAGGGAGATACTGAGGGAGACACTGAGGGAGATACTGAGGGACATAGTGAGGGAGACACTGAGGGAGATACTGAGGGAGATACTGAGGGAGACACTGAGTGAGACACTGAGGGAGATACTGAGGGAGATACTGAGGGAGACACTGAGGGAGACACTGAGGGAGACACTGAGGGAGACACTGAGGGAGATACTGAGGGAGATACTGAGGGAGACACTGAGGGAGACACTGAGGGAGACACTGAGGGAGACACTGAGGGAGACACTGAGGGAGATACTGAGGGAGACACTGAGGGAGACACTGAGGGAGACACTGAGGGAGACACTGAGGGAGACACTGAGGGAGACACTGAGGGAGATACTGAGGGAGATACTGAGGGAGACACTGAGGGAGACACTGAGGGAGATACTGAGGGAGATACTGAGGGAGATACTGAGGGAGACACTGAGGGACATAGTGAGGGAGACACTGAGGGAGATACTGAGGGAGATACTGAGGGAGACACTGAGGGAGATACTGAGGGAGACACTGAGGGAGATACTGAGGGAGATACTGAGGGAGACACTGAGGGAGACACTGAGGGAGATACTGAGGGAGACACTGAGGGAGACACTGAAGGACATAGTGAGGGAGACACTGAGGGAGACACTGAGGGAGACACTGAGGGACATAGTGAGGGAGACACTGAGGGACATAGTGAGGGAGACACTGAGGGATATAGTGAGGGAGACACTGAGGGAGACACTGAGGGACATAGTGAGGGAGACACTGAGGGAGACACTGAGGGACATAGTGAGTTATACACTGAGGGAGACACTGAGGGACATAGTGAGGGATACACTGAGTGAGACACTGAGGGACATAGTGAGGGAGACACTGAGGGACATAGTGAGGGAGACACTGAGGGAGATACTGAGGGACATTGTGAGGGATACACTGAGGGACATACTGAGGGAGACACTGAGGGATACACTGAGGGAGATACTGAGGGATACACTGAGGCAGACACTGAGAGAGACACTGAGGGAGACACTGATGGATATAGTGAGGGATACACTGAGGGATACACTGAGGGATACACTGATGGATACACTGAGGGATACACTGAGGGATACACTGAGGGACATAGTGAGGGAGACACTGAGGGAGACACTGAGGGAGACACTGAGGGAGACACTGAGGGATACACTGACGGAGACACTGAGGGAGACACTGAGGGAGACACTGAAGGACATAGTGAGGGATACACTGAGGGACATACTGAGGGAGACACTGAGGGAGACACTGAAAGACATAGTGAGGGATACACTGAGGGATACACTGAGGGATACATTGAGGGATACAATGAGGGACATACTGAGAGAGACACTGAGGGAGATACTGAGGGAGACACTGAGGGAGATACTGAGGGACATAGTGAGGGAGACACTGAGGGAGATACTGAGGGAGATACTGAGGGAGACACTGAGTGAGACACTGAGGGAGACACTGAGGGAGATACTGAGGGAGATACTGAGGGATACACTGAGGGAGACACTGAGGGAGACACTGAGGGAGATACTGAGGGAGATACTGAGGGAGACACTGAGGGAGACACTGAGGGAGACACTGAGGGAGACACTGAGGGAGACACTGAGGGAGATACTGAGGGAGACACTGAGGGAGACACTGAGGGAGACACTGAGGGAGACACTGAGGGAGACACTGAGGGAGACACTGAGGGAGATACTGAGGGAGATACTGAGGGAGACACTGAGGGAGACACTGAGGGAGACACTGAGGGAGACACTGAGGGAGACACTGAGGGAGACACTGAGGGAGATACTGAGGGAGATACTGAGGGAGACACTGAGGGAGACACTGAGGGAGATACTGAGGGAGATACTGAGGGAGATACTGAGGGAGACACTGAGGGAGACACTGAGGGACATAGTGAGGGAGACACTGAGGGAGATACTGAGGGAGATACTGAGGGAGACACTGAGGGAGATACTGAGGGAGACACTGAGGGAGATACTGAGAGAGATACTGAGGGAGACACTGAGGGAGACACTGAGGGAGATACTGAGGGAGACACTGAGGGAGACACTGAAGGACATAGTGAGGGAGACACTGAGGGAGACACTGAGGGAGACACTGAGGGACATAGTGAGGGAGACACTGAGGGACATAGTGAGGGAGACACTGAGGGATATAGTGAGGGAGACACTGAAGGAGACACTGAGGGACATAGTGAGGGAGACACTGAGGGAGACACTGAGGGACATAGTGAGGGAGACACTGAGGGAGACACTGAGGGACATAGTGAGGGATACACTGAGTGAGACACTGAGGGACATAGTGAGGGAGACACTGAGGGACATAGTGAGGGAGACACTGAGGGAGACACTGAGGGACATTGTGAGGGATACACTGAGGGACATACTGAGGGAGACACTGAGGGATACACTGAGGGAGATACTGAGGGATACACTGAGGCAGACACTGAGAGAGACACTGAGGGAGACACTGAGGGATATAGTGAGGGATACACTGAGGGACATACTGAGGGAGACACTGAGGGAGACACTGAGGGAGACACTGAGGGAGACACTGAGGGAGACACTGAGGGACATTGTGAGGGATACACTGAGGGACATACTGAGGGAGACACTGAGGGATACACTGAGGGAGATACTGAGGGATACACTGAGGGATATAGTGAGGGATACACTGAGGGACATACTGAGGGATACACTGAGGGAGACACTGAGGGAGACACTGAGGGAGACACTGAGGGATATAGTGAGGGATACACTGAGGGACATACTGAGTGAGACACTGAGGGAGACACTGAGGGAGACACTGAGGGAGACACTGAGGGACATTGTGAGGGATACACTGAGGGACATACTGAGGGAGACACTGAGGGATACACTGAGGGACATAGTGAGGGAAACACTGAGGGATACACTGAGGGATACACTGAGGGATACACTGAGGGACATAGTGAGGGATACACTGAGGGACATAGTGAGGGATACACTGAGGGATACACTGAGTGAGACACTGAGGGATATAGTGAGGGATACACTGAGGGAGAAACTGAGTGAGGCACTGAGGGATATAGTGAGTGATACACTGAGGGAGACACAGAGTGAGACACTGAGGGACATAATGAGGGATACACTGAGGGAGACACTGAGTGAGACACTGAGGGATACACTGAGGGATACACTGAGGGACATAGTGAGGGATACACTGAGGGAGACACTGAGTGAGACACTGAGGGACATAGTGAGGGACATACTGTGGGAGACACTGAGTGAGACACTGAGGGACATAGTGAGGGATACACTGAGGGATACACTGAGGGATACACTGAGGGATATAGTGAGGGATACACTGAGGGAGACACTGAGTGAGACACTGAGGGACATAGTGAGGGATACACTGAGGGAGACACTGAGTGAGACACTGAGGGAGACACTGAAGGACATAGTGAGGGATACACTGAGGGATACACTGAGGGATACACTGAGGGATACACTGAGGGAGACACTGAGGGATACACTGAGGGACATAGTGAGGGATACACTGAGGGATACACTGAGGGACATAGTGAGGGATACACTGAGGGAGACACTGAGTGAGACACTGAGGGATACACTGAGGGACATAGTGAGGGAGACACTGAGGGAGACACTGAGGGATACACTGAGGGACACACTGAGGGATACACTGAGGGATACACTGATGGAGACACTGAGGGAGACACTGAAGGACATAGTGAGGGATACACTGAGGGATACACTGAGGGATACACTGAGGGAGACACTGAGGGAGACACTGAGGGAGACACTGAGGGAGACACTGAAGGACATAGTGAGGGATACACTGAGGGACATACTGAGGGACATACTGAGGGAGACACTGAGGGAGACACTGAGGGATACACTGAGGGATACACTAAGGATACACTGAGGGATACACTGTGGGAGACACTGAGGGATACACTGAGGGATACACTGAGGGATACACTGAGGGATACACTGAGGGACATAGTGAGGGAGACACTGAGGGAGACACTGAGGGAGACACTGAGGGAGACAATGAGGGATACACTGAGGGAGACACTGAGGGAGACACTGATGGAGACACTGAAGGACATAGTGAGGGATACACTGAGGGACATACTGAGGGAGACACTGAGGGAGACACTGAGGGAGACACTGAAAGACATAGTGAGGGATACACTGAGGGATACACTGAGGGATACACTGAGGGATACATTGAGGGATACAATGAGGGACATACTGAGAGAGACACTAAGGGAGATACTGAGGGAGACACTGAGGGAGATACTGAGGGACATAGTGAGGGAGACACTGAGGGATACACTGAGGGATACACTGAGGGATACACTGAGGGACATAGTGAGGGAGACACTGAGGGAGACACTGAGGGAGACACTGAGGGAGACAATCAGGGATACACTGAGGGAGACACTGAGGGAGACACTGATGGAGACACTGAAGGACATAGTGAGGGATACACTGAGGGACATACTGAGGGAGACACTGAGGGAGACACTGAGGGAGACACTGAAAGACATAGTGAGGGATACACTGAGGGAGACACTGAGGGAGATACTGAGGGAGATACTGAGGGAGACACTGAGGGAGACACTGAGGGAGATACTGAGGGAGATACTGAGGGAGATACTGAGGGAGACACTGAGGGAGAAACTGAGGGAGGCACTGAGGGAGATACTGAGGGAGACACTGAGGGAGACACTGAGGGAGACACTGAGGGACATAGTGAGGGAGACACTGAGGGAGATACTGAGGGAGACACTGAGGGAGACACTGAGGGAGATACTGAGGGAGACACTGAGGGAGATACTGAGGGAGACACTGAGGGAGACACTGAGGGAGATACTGAGGGAGACACTGAGGGAGACACTTAAGGACATAGTGAGGGAGACACTGAGGGAGACACTGAGGGAGACACTGAGGGACATAGTGAGGGAGACACTGAGGGACATAGTGAGGGAGACACTGAGGGATATAGTGAGTTAGACACTGAGGGAGACACTGAGGGACATAGTGAGTGAGACACTGAGGGAGACACTGAGGGACATAGTGAGGGATACACTGAGGGAGACACTGAGGGACATAGTGAGGGATACACTGAGTGAGACACTGAGGGACATAGTGAGGGAGACACTGAGGGACATAGTGAGGGAGACACTGAGGGAGACACTGAGGGACATTGTGAGGGATACACTGAGGGACATACTGAGGGAGACACTGAGGGATACACTGAGGGAGATACTGAGGGATACACTGAGGGAGACACTGAGAGAGACACTGAGGGAGACACTGAGGGACATAGTGAGGGAGACACTGAGGGACATAGTGAGGGAGACACTGAGGGATATAGTGAGGGAGACACTGAGGGAGACACTGAGGGACATAGTGAGTGAGACACTGAGGGAGACACTGAGGGACATAGTGAGGGATACACTGAGGGAGACACTGAGGGACATAGTGAGGGATACACTGAGTGAGACACTGAGGGACATAGTGAGGGAGACACTGAGGGACATAGTGAGGGAGACACTGAGGGAGACACTGAGGGACATTGTGAGGGATACACTGAGGGACATACTGAGGGAGACACTGAGGGATACACTGAGGGAGACACTGAGGGATATAGTGAGGGATACACTGAGGGAGAAACTGCGTGAGGCACTGAGGGATATAGTGAGTGATACACTGAGGGAGACACTGAGTGAGACACTGAGGGACATAATGAGGGATACACTGAGGGAGACACTGAGTGAGACACTGAGGGATACACTGAGGGATACACTGAGGGACATAGTGAGGGATACACTGAGGGAGACACTGAGTGAGACACCGAGGGACATAGTGAGGGACATACTGTGGGAGACACTGAGTGAGACACTGAGGGACATAGTGAGGGATACACTGAGTGATACACTGAGGGATACACTGAGGGATATAGTGAGGGATACACTGAGGGAGACACTGAGTGAGACACTGAGGGACATAGTGAGGGATACACTGAGGGAGACACTGAGTGAGACACTGAGGGAGACACTGAAGGACATAGTGAGGGATACACTGAGGGATACACTGAGGGATACACTGAGGGAGACACTGAGGGATACGCTGAGGGATACACTGAGGGACATAGTGAGGGATACACTGAGGGATACACTGAGGGACATAGTGAGGGATACACTGAGGGAGACACTGAGTGAGACACTGAGGGATACACCGAGGGACATAGTGAGGGAGACACTGAGGGAGACACTGAGGGAGACACTGAGGGATACACTGAGGGATACACTGAGGGATACACTGAGGGATACACTGAGGGATACACTGAGGGATACACTGATGGAGACACTGAGGGAGACACTAAAGGACATAGTGAGGGATACACTGAGGGATACACTGAGGGATACACTGAGGGATACACTGATGGATACACTGATGGATACACTGAGGGAGACACTGAAGGACATAGTGAGGGATACACTGAGGGACATACTGAGGGAGACACTGAGGGAGACACTGAGGGATACACTGAGGGATACACTGAGGGATACACTAAGGATACACTGAGGGATACACTGTGGGAGACACTGAGGGATACACTGAGGGATACACTGAGGGATACACTGAGGGACATAGTGAGGGAGACACTGAGGGAGACACTGAGGGAGACACTGAGGGATACACTGAAGGACATAGTGAGGGATACACTGAGGGACATACTGAGGGAGACACTGAGGGAGACACTGAGGGAGACACTGAAAGACATAGTGAGGGATACACTGAGGGATACACTGAGGGATACACTGAGGGATACATTGAGGGATACACTGAGGGACATACTGAGAGAGACACTGAGGGAGATACTGAGGGAGACACTGAGGGAGATACTCAGGGACATAGTGAGGGAGACACTGAGGGAGATACTGAGGGAGATACTGAGGGAGACACTGAGTGAGACACTGAGGGAGACACTGAGGGAGATACTGAGGGAGATACTGAGGGAGACACTGAGGGAGACACTGAGGGAGACACTGAGGGAGACACTGAGGGAGATACTGAGGGAGACACTGAGGGAGACACTGAGGGAGACACTGAGGGAGATACTGAGGGAGATACTGAGGGAGACACTGAGGGAGACACTGAGGGAGACACTGAGGGAGACACTGAGGGAGACACTGAGGGAGACACTGAGGGATATACTGAGGGAGATACTGAGGGAGACACTGAGGGAGACACTGAGGGAGACACTGAGGGAGACACTGAGGGAGATACTGAGGGAGATACTGAGGGAGATACTGAGGGAGACACTGAGGGAGACACTGAGGGAGACACTGAAGGAGATACTGAGGGAGATACTGAGGGAGACACTGAGGGAGACACTGAGGGACATAGTGAGGGAGACACTGAGGGAGATTGTGAGGGAGATACTGAGGGAGACACTGATGGAGATACTGAGGGAGACACTGAGGGAGATACTGAGGGAGACACTGAGGGAGATACTGAGGGAGATACTGAGGGAGACACTGAGGGAGACACTGAGGGAGACACTGAGGGAGACACTGAGGGAGACACTGAAGGACATAGTGAGGGAGACACTGAGGGAGACACTGAGGGAGACACTGAGGGACATAGTGAGGGAGACACTGAGGGACATAGTGAGGGAGACACTGAGGGATATAATTAGGGAGACACTGAGGGATACACTGAGGGACATAGTGAGGGAGACACTGAGGGAGACACTGAGGGATACACTGAGAGATACAATGAGGGATACACTGAGGGATACACTGAGGGATACACTGAGGGATACACTGATGGAGACACTGAGGGAGACACTGAGGGAGACACTGAAGGACATAGTGAGGGATACACTGAGGGATACACTGAGGGATACACTGAGGGATACACTGAGGGATACACTGATGGATACACTGAGGGAGACACTGAAGGACATAGTGAGGGATACACTGAGGGACATACTGAGGGAGACACTGAGGGAGACACTGAGGGATACACTGAGGGATACACTGAGGGATACACTAAGGATACACTGAGGGATACACTGTGGGAGACACTGAGGGATACACTGAGGGATACACTGAGGGATACACTGAGGGATACACTGAGGGAGACACTGAGGGAGACACTGAGGGAGACACTGAGGGAGACACTGAGGGATACACTGAGGGAGACACTGAGGGAGACACTGAGGGAGACACTGAAGGACATAGTGAGGGATACACTGAGGGACATACTGAGGGAGACACTGAGGGAGACACTGAGGGAGACACTGAAAGACATAGTGAGGGATACACTGAGGGATACACTGAGGGATACACTGAGGGATACATTGAGGGATACAATGAGGGACATACTGAGAGAGACACTGAGGGAGATACTGAGGGAGACACTGAGGGAGATACTGAGGGACATAGTGAGGGAGACACTGAGGGAGATACTGAGGGAGATACTGAGGGAGACACTGAGTGAGACACTCAGGGAGACACTGAGGGAGATACTGAGGGAGATACTGAGGGAGACACTGAGGGAGATACTGAGGGAGACACTGAGGGAGATACTGAGGGAGACACTGAGGGAGATACTGAGGGAGATACTGAGGGAGACACTGAGGGAGACACTGAGGGAGATACTGAGGGAGACACTGAGGGAGACACTGAAGGACATAGTGAGGGAGACACTGAGGGAGACACTGAGGGAGACACTGAGGGACATAGTGAGGGAGACACTGAGGGACATAGTGAGGGAGACACTGAGGGATATAGTGAGGGAGACACTGAAGGAGACACTGAGGGACATAGTGAGGGAGACACTGAGGGAGACACTGAGGGACATAGTGAGGGAGACACTGAGGGAGACACTGAGGGACATAGTGAGGGATACACTGAGTGAGACACTGAGGGACATAGTGAGGGAGACACTGAGGGACATAGTGAGGGAGACACTGAGGGAGACACTGAGGGACATTGTGAGGGATACACTGAGGGACATACTGAGGGAGACACTGAGGGATACACTGAGGGAGATACTGAGGGATACACTGAGGCAGACACTGAGAGAGACACTGAGGGAGACACTGAGGGATATAGTGAGGGATACACTGAGGGACATACTGAGGGAGACACTGAGGGAGACACTGAGGGAGACACTGAGGGAGACACTGAGGGAGACACTGAGGGACATTGTGAGGGATACACTGAGGGACATACTGAGGGAGACACTGAGGGATACACTGAGGGAGATACTGAGGGATACACTGAGGGAGACACTGAGAGAGACACTGAGGGAGACACTGAGGGATATAGTGAGGGATACACTGAGGGACATACTGAGGGATACACTGAGGGAGACACTGAGGGAGACACTGAGGGAGACACTGAGGGATATAGTGAGGGATACACTGAGGGACATACTGAGTGAGACACTGAGGGAGACACTGAGGGAGACACTGAGGGACATTGTGAGGGATACACTGAGGGACATACTGAGGGAGACACTGAGGGATACACTGAGGGACATAGTGAGGGAAACACTGAGGGATACACTGAGGGATACACTGAGGGATACACTGAGGGACATAGTGAGGGATACACTGAGGGACATAGTGAGGGATACACTGAGGGATACACTGAGTGAGACACTGAGGGATATAGTGAGGGATACACTGAGGGAGAAACTGAGTGAGGCACTGAGGGATATAGTGAGTGATACACTGAGGGAGACACAGAGTGAGACACTGAGGGACATAATGAGGGATACACTGAGGGAGACACTGAGTGAGACACTGAGGGATACACTGAGGGATACACTGAGGGACATAGTGAGGGATACACTGAGGGAGACACTGAGTGAGACACTGAGGGACATAGTGAGGGACATACTGTGGGAGACACTGAGTGAGACACTGAGGGACATAGTGAGGGATACACTGAGGGATACACTGAGGGATACACTGAGGGATATAGTGAGGGATACACTGAGGGAGACACTGAGTGAGACACTGAGGGACATAGTGAGGGATACACTGAGGGAGACACTGAGTGAGACACTGAGGGAGACACTGAAGGACATAGTGAGGGATACACTGAGGGATACACTGAGGGATACACTGAGGGAGACACTGAGGGATACACTGAGGGACATAGTGAGGGATACACTGAGGGATACACTGAGGGACATAGTGAGGGATACACTGAGGGAGACACCGAGTGAGACACTGAGGGATACACTGAGGGACATAGTGAGGGAGACACTGAGGGAGACACTGAGGGAGACACTGAGGGATACACTGAGGGACACACTGAGGGATACACTGAGGGATACACTGATGGAGACACTGAGGGAGACACTGAAGGACATAGTGAGGGATACACTGAGGGATACACTGAGGGATACAGTGAGGGATACACTGAGGGATACACTGAGGGAGACACTGAAGGACATAGTGAGGGATACACTGAGGGACATACTGAGGGAGACACTGAGGGAGACACTGAGGGATACACTGAGGGATACACTGAGGGATACACTAAGGATACACTGAGGGATACACTGTGGGAGACACTGAGGGATACACTGAGGGATACACTGAGGGATACACTAAGGATACACTGAGGGATACACTGTGGGAGACACTGAGGGATACACTGAGGGATACACTGAGGGAGACACTGAGGGAGACACTGATGGAGACACTGAAGGACATAGTGAGGGATACACTGAGGGACATACTGAGGGAGACACTGAGGGAGACACTGAGGGAGACACTGAAAGACATAGTGAGGGATACACTGAGGGATACACTGAGGGATACACTGAGGGATACATTGAGGGATACAATGAGGGACATACTGAGAGAGACACTGAGGGAGATACTGAGGGAGACACTGAGGGAGATACTGAGGGAGACACTGAGGGAGACACTGAGGGAGACACTGAGGGAGACACTGAGGGACATAGTGAGTGAGACACTGAGGGAGACACTGAGGGACATAGTGAGGGATACACTGAGGGAGACACTGAGGGACATAGTGAGGGATACACTGAGTGAGACACTGAGGGACATAGTGAGGGAGACACTGAGGGACATAGTGAGGGAGACACTGAGGGAGACACTGAGGGACATTGTGAGGGATACACTGAGGGACATACTGAGGGAGACACTGAGGGATACACTGAGGGAGATACTGAGGGATACACTGAGGGAGACACTGAGAGAGACACTGAGGGAGACACTGAGGGATATACTGAGAGATACACTGAGGGACATACTGAGGGATACACTGAGGGAGACACTGAGGGAGACACTGAGGGATATAGTGAGGGATACACTGAGGGACATACTGAGGGAGACACTGAGGGAGACACTGAGGGAGACACTGAGGGACATACTGAGGGAGACACTGAGGGACATAGTGAGGGATACAATGAAGGGTACACTGAGGGATACACTAAGGGAGACACTGAGGGACATAGTGAGGGATACACTGAAGGATACACTGAGGGATACACTGAGGGACATACTGAGGGAGACACTGAGGGAGACACTGAGGGACATAGTGAGGGATACACTGAGGGAGACACTGAGGGACATAGTGAGGGATACACTGAGGGACATAGTGAGGGAGACACTGATGGACATACTGACGGAGACACTGAGGGAGACACTGAGGGACATAGTGAGGGAGACACTGAGGGATACACCGAGGGATACACTGAGGGATACACTGAGGGATACACTGAGGGAGACACTGAGGGAGACACTGAAGGACATAGTTAGGGATACACTGAGGGAGACACTGAGGGACATACTGAGAAAGAAACTGAGGGAGACACTGAGGGAGACACTTTGTGAGACACTGAGGGAGACACTGAAGGACATAGTGAGGGATTCACTGAGGGAGACACTGAGTGAGACCCTGAGGGAGACACTGAAGGACATAGTGAGGGATACACTGAGGGATACACTGAGGGATACACTGAGGGAGACACTGAGGGAGACACTGATTGAGACACTGAGGGAGACACTGAAGGACATAGTGAGGGATACACTGAGGGATACACTGAGGGACATAGTGAGGGATACACTGAGGGAGACACTGAGAGATATAGTGAGGGATACACCGAGGGAGACACTGAGTGAGACACTGAGGGAGACACTGAAGGACATATTGAGGGATACACTGAGGGACATAGTGAGGGAAACACTAAGGGATACACTGAGGGATACACTGAGGGATACACTGAGGGACATAGTGAGGGATACACTGAGGGACATAGTGAGGGATACACTGAGGGATACACTGAGTGAGACACTGAGGGATATAGTGAGGGATACACTGAGGGAGAAACTGCGTGAGGCACTGAGGGATATAGTGAGTGATACACTGAGGGAGACACTGAGTGAGACACTGAGGGACATAATGAGGGATACACTGAGGGAGACACTGAGTGAGACACTGAGGGATACACTGAGGGATACACTGAGGGACATAGTGAGGGATACACTGAGGGAGACACTGAGTGAGACACCGAGGGACATAGTGAGGGACATACTGTGGGAGACACTGAGTGAGACACTGAGGGACATAGTGAGGGAAACACTGAGTGATACACTGAGGGATACACTGAGGGATATAGTGAGGGATACACTGAGGGAGACACTGAGTGAGACACTGAGGGACATAGTGAGGGATACACTGAGGGAGACACTGAGTGAGACACTGAGGGAGACACTGAAGGACATAGTGAGGGATACACTGAGGGATACACTGAGGGATACACTGAGGGAGACACTGAGGGATACGCTGAGGGATACACTGAGGGACATAGTGAGGGATACACTGAGGGATACACTGAGGGACATAGTGAGGGATACACTGAGGGAGACACTGAGTGAGACACTGAGGGATACACCGAGGGACATAGTGAGGGAGACACTGAGGGAGACACTGAGGGATACACTGAGGGATACACTGAGGGATACACTGAGGGATACACTGAGGGATACACTGAGGGATACACTGATGGAGACACTGAGGGAGACACTGAGGGAGACACTAAAGGACATAGTGAGGGATACACTGAGGGATACACTGAGGGATACACTGAGGGATACACTGATGGATACACTGAGGGATACACTGAGGGAGACACTGAAGGACATAGTGAGGGATACACTGAGGGACATACTGAGGGAGACACTGAGGGAGACACTGAGGGATACACTGAGGGATACACTGAGGGATACACTAATGATACACTGAGGGATACACTGTGGGAGACACTGAGGGATACATTGAGGGATACACTGAGGGATACACTGAGGGACATAGTGAGGGAGACACTGAGGGAGACACTGAGGGAGACACTGAGGGAGACACTGAGGGATACACTGAAGGACATAGTGAGGGATACACTGAGGGACATACTGAGGGAGACACTGAGGGAGACACTGAAAGACATAGTGAGGGATACACTGAGGGATACACTGAGGGATACACTGAGGGATACATTGAGGGATACACTGAGGGACATACTGAGAGAGACACTGAGGGAGATACTGAGGGAGACACTGAGGGAGATACTCAGGGACATAGTGAGGGAGACACTGAGGGAGATACTGAGGGAGATACTGAGGGAGACACTGAGTGAGACACTGAGGGAGACACTGAGGGAGATACTGAGGGAGATACTGAGGGAGACACTGAGGGAGACACTGAGGGAGACACTGAGGGAGACACTGAGGGAGATACTGAGGGAGACACTGAGGGAGACACTGAGGGAGACACTGAGGGAGATACTGAGGGAGACACTGAGGGAGACACTGAGGGAGACACTGAGGGAGACACTGAGGGAGACACTGAGGGAGACACTGAGGGAGATACTGAGGGAGATACTGAGGGAGACACTGAGGGAGACACTGAGGGAGACACTGAGGGAGACACTGAGGGAGATACTGAGGGAGATACTGAGGGAGATACTGAGGGAGACACTGAGGGAGACACTGAGGGAGACACTGAGGGAGATACTGAGGGAGATACTGAGGGAGACACTGAGGGAGACACTGAGGGACATAGTGAGGGAGACACTGAGGGAGATTGTGAGGGAGATACTGAGGGAGACACTGATGGAGATACTGAGGGAGACACTGAGGGAGATACTGAGGGAGACACTGAGGGAGATACTGAGGGAGATACTGAGGGAGACACTGAGGGAGACACTGAGGGAGATACTGAGGGAGACACTGAGGGAGACACTGAAGGACATAGTGAGGGAGAAACTGAGGGAGACACTGAGGGAGACACTGAGGGACATAGTGAGGGAGACACTGAGGGACATAGTGAGGGAGACACTGAGGGATATAATGAGGGAGACACTGAGGGATACACTGAGGGACATAGTGAGGGAGCCACTGAGGGAGACACTGAGGGATACACTGAGAGATACACTGAGGGATACACTGAGGGATACACTGAGGGATACACTGATGGAGACACTGAGGGAGACACTGAAGGACATAGTGAGGGATACACTGAGGGATACACTGAGGGATACACTGAGGGATACACTGAGGGATACACTGATGGATACACTGAGGGAGACACTGAAGGACATAGTGAGGGATACACTGAGGGACATACTGAGGGAGACACTGAGGGAGACACTGAGGGATACACTGAGGGATACACTGAGGGATACACTAAGGATACACTGAGGGATACACTGTGGGAGACACTGAGGGATACACTGAGGGATTCACTGAGGGATACACTGAGGGATACACTGAGGGACATAGTGAGGGAGACACTGAGGGAGACACTGAGGGAGACACTGAGGGAGACACTGAGGGATACACTGAGGGAGACACTGAGGGAGACACTGAGGGAGACACTGAGGGAGACACTGAAGGACATAGTGAGGGATACACTGAGGGACATACTGAGGGAGACACTGAGGGAGACACTGAGGGAGACACTGAAAGACATAGTGAGGGATACACTGAGGGATACACTGAGGGATACACTGAGGGATACATTGAGGGATACAATGAGGGACATACTGAGAGAGACACTGAGGGAGATACTGAGGGAGACACTGAGGGAGATACTGAGGGACATAGTGAGGGATACACTGAGGGAGACACTGAGTGAGACACTGAGGGAGACACTGAAGGACATAGTGAGGGATACACTGAGGGATACACTGAGGGAGACACTGAGGGATACGCTGAGGGATACACTGAGGGACATAGTAAGGGATACACTGAGGGATACACTGAGGGACATAGTGAGGGATACACTGAGGGAGACACTGAGTGAGACACTGAGGGATACACCGAGGGACATAGTGAGGGAGACACTGAGGGAGACACTGAGGGATACACTGAGGGATACACTGAGGGATACATTGAGGGATACACTGAGGGATACACTGAGGGATACACTGATGGAGACACTGAGGGAGACACTGAGGGAGACACTAAAGGACATAATGAGGGATACACTGAGGGATACACTGAGGGATACACTGAGGGATACACTGATGGATACACTGAGGGATACACTGAGGGAGACACTGAAGGACATAGTGAGGGATACACTGAGGGACATACTGAGGGAGACACTGAGGGAGACACTGAGGGATACACTGAGGGATACACTGAGGGATACACTAAGGATACACTGAGGGATACACTGTGGGAGACACTGAGGGATACATTGAGGGATACACTGAGGGATATAGTGAGGGATACACTGAGGGAGACACTGAGTGAGACACTGAGGGACATAGTGAGGGATACACTGAGGGAGACACTGAGTGAGACACTGAGGGAGACACTGAAGGACATAGTGAGGGATACACTGAGGGATACACTGAGGGATACACTGAGGGAGACACTGAGGGATACGCTGAGGGATACACTGAGGGACATAGTGAGGGATACACTGAGGGACATAGTGAGGGATACACTGAGGGAGACACTGAGTGAGACACTGAGGGATACACCGAGGGACATAGTGAGGGAGACACTGAGGGATACACTGAGGGATACACTGAGGGATACACTGAGGGATACACTGAGGGATACACTGAGGGATACACTGAGGGATACACTGATGGAGACACTGAGGGAGACACTGAGGGAGACACTAAAGGACATAGTGAGGGATACACTGAGGGATACACTGAGGGATACACTGAGGGATACACTGATGGATACACTGAGGGATACACTGAGGGAGACACTGAAGGACATAGTGAGGGATACACTGAGGGACATACTGAGGGAGACACTGAGGGAGACACTGAGGGATACACTGAGGGATACACTGAGGGATACACTAAGGATACACTGAGGGATACACTGTGGGAGACACTGAGGGATACATTGAGGGATACACTGAGGGATACACTGAGGGACATAGTGAGGGAGACACTGAGGGAGACACTGAGGGAGACACTGAGGGAGACACTGAGGGATACACTGAAGGACATAGTGAGGGATACACTGAGGGACATACTGAGGGAGACACTGAGGGAGACACTGAAAGACATAGTGAGGGATACACTGAGGGATACACTGAGGGATACACTGAGGGATACATTGAGGGATACACTGAGGGACATACTGAGAGAGACACTGAGGGAGACACTGAGGGAGATACTCAGGGACATAGTGAGGGAGACACTGAGGGAGATACTGAGGGAGATACTGAGGGAGACACTGAGTGAGACACTGAGGGAGACACTGAGGGAGATACTGAGGGAGATACTGAGGGAGACACTGAGGGAGACACTGAGGGAGACACTGAGGGAGATACTGAGGGAGACACTGAGGGAGACACTGAGGGAGACACTGAGGGAGATACTGAGGGAGACACTGAGGGAGACACTGAGGGAGACACTGAGGGAGACACTGAGGGAGACACTGAGGGAGATACTGAGGGAGATACTGAGGGAGACACTGAGGGAGACACTGAGGGAGACACTGAGGGAGACACTGAGGGAGATACTGAGGGAGATACTGAGGGAGATACTGAGGGAGACACTGAGGGAGACACTGAGGGAGACACTGAGGGAGATACTGAGGGAGATACTGAGGGAGACACTGAGGGAGACACTGAGGGACATAGTGAGGGAGACACTGAGGGAGATTGTGAGGGAGATACTGAGGGAGACACTGATGGAGATACTGAGGGAGACACAGAGGGAGATACTGAGGGAGACACTGAGGGAGATACTGAGGGAGATACTGAGGGAGACACTGAGGGAGACACTGAGGGAGATACTGAGGGAGACACTGAGGGAGACACTGAAGGACATAGTGAGGGAGAAACTGAGGGAGACACTGAGGGAGACACTGAGGGACATAGTGAGGGAGACACTGAGGGACATAGTGAGGGAGACACTGAGGGATATAATGAGGGAGACACTGAGGGATACACTGAGGGACATAGTGAGGGAGACACTGAGGGAGACACTGAGGGATACACTGAGAGATACACTGAGGGATACACTGAGGGATACACTGAGGGATACACTGATGGAGACACTGAGGGAGACACTGAGGGAGACACTGAAGGACATAGTGAGGGATACACTGAGGGATACACTGAGGGATACACTGAGGGATACACTGAGGGATACACTGATGGATACACTGAGGGAGACACTGAAGGACATAGTGAGGGATACACTGAGGGACATACTGAGGGAGACACTGAGGGAGACACTGAGGGATACACTGAGGGATACACTAAGGATACACTGAGGGATACACTGTGGGAGACACTGAGGGATACACTGAGGGATTCACTGAGGGATACACTGAGGGATACACTGAGGGACATAGTGAGGGAGACACTGAGGGAGACACTGAGGGAGACACTGAGGGAGACACTGAGGGATACACTGAGGGAGACACTGAGGGAGACACTGAGGGAGACACTGAGGGAGACACTGAAGGACATAGTGAGGGATACACTGAGGGACATACTGAGGGAGACACTGAGGGAGACACTGAGGGAGACACTGAAAGACATAGTGAGGGATACACTGAGGGATACACTGAGGGATACACTGAGGGATACATTGAGGGATACAATGAGGGACATACTGAGAGAGACACTGAGGGAGATACTGAGGGAGACACTGAGGGAGATACTGAGGGACATAGTGAGGGAGACACTGAGGGAGATACTGAGGGAGATACTGAGGGAGACACTGAGTGAGACACTGAGGGAGACACTGAGGGAGATACTGAGGGAGATACTGAGGGAGACACTGAGGGAGACACTGAGGGAGATACTGAGGGAGATACTGAGGGAGACACTGAGGGAGACACTGAGGGAGACACTGAGGGAGACACTGAGGGAGACACTGAGGGAGATACTGAGGGAGATACTGAGGGAGACACTGAGGGAGACACTGAGGGAGACACTGAGGGAGACACTGAGGGAGACACTGAGGGAGACACTGAGGGAGATACTGAGGGAGATACTGAGGGAGACACTGAGGGAGACACTGAGGGAGACACTGAGGGAGACACTGAGGGAGACACTGAGGGAGACACTGAGGGAGACACTGCGGGAGATACTGAGGGAGATACTGAGGGAGACACTGAGGGAGACACTGAGGGAGATACTGAGGGAGATACTGAGGGAGATACTGAGGGAGATACTGAGGGAGACACTGAGGGAGAAACTGAGGGAGGCACTGAGGGAGATACTGAGGGAGATACTGAGGGAGACACTGAGGGAGACACTGAGGGACATAGTGAGGGAGACACTGAGGGAGATACTGAGGGAGATACTGAGGGAGACACTGAGGGAGATACTGAGGGAGACACTGAGGGAGATACTGAGGGAGATACTGAGGGAGACACTGAGGGAGACACTGAGGGAGATACTGAGGGAGACACTGAGGGAGACACTGAAGGACATAGTGAGGGAGACACTGTGGGAGACACTGAGGGAGACACTGAGGGACATAGTGAGGGAGACACTGAGGGACATAGTGAGGGAGACACTGAGGGATATAGTGAGGGAGACACTGAGGGAGACACTGAGGGACATAGTGAGGGAGACACTGAGGGAGACACTGAGGGACATAGTGAGGGATACACTGAGGGAGACACTGAGGGACATAGTGAGGGATACACTGAGTGAGACACTGAGGGACATAGTGAGGGAGACACTGAGGGAAATAGTGAGGGAGACACTGAGGGAGACACTGAGGGACATTGTGAGGGATACACTGACGGACATACTGAGGGAGACACTGAGGGATACACTGAGGGAGATACTGAGGGATACACTGAGGGAGACACTGAGAGAGACACTGAGGGAGACACTTTGTGAGACACTGAGGGAGACACTGAAGGACATAGTGAGGGATTCACTGAGGGAGACACTGAGTGAGTCACTGAGTGAGACCCTGAGGGAGACACTGAAGGACATAGTGAGGGATACACTGAGGGATACACTGAGGGATACACTGAGGGAGACACTGAGGGAGACACTGATTGAGACACTGAGGGAGACACTGAAGGACATAGTGAGGGATACACTGAGGGATACACTGAGGGACATAGTGAGGGATACACTGAGGGAGACACTGAGAGATATAGTGAGGGATACACCGAGGGAGACACTGAGGGATACACTGAGGGAGACACTGAAGGACATAGTGAGGGATACACTGAGGGACATACTGAGGGAGACACTGAGGGAGACACTGAGGGATACACTGAGGGATACACTGAGGGATACACTAAGGATACACTGAGGGATACACTGTGGGAGACACTGAGGGATACATTGAGGGATACACTGAGGGATACACTGAGGGACATAGTGAGGGAGACACTGAGGGAGACACTGAGGGAGACACTGAGGGAGACACTGAGGGATACACTGAAGGACATAGTGAGGGATACACTGAGGGACATACTGAGGGAGACACTGAGGGAGACACTGAAAGACATAGTGAGGGATACACTGAGGGATACACTGAGGGATACACTGAGGGATACATTGAGGGATACACTGAGGGACATACTGAGAGAGACACTGAGGGAGATACTGAGGGAGACACTGAGGGAGATACTCAGGGACATAGTGAGGGAGACACTGAGGGAGATACTGAGGGAGATACTGAGGGAGACACTGAGTGAGACACTGAGGGAGACACTGAGGGAGATACTGAGGGAGATACTGAGGGAGACACTGAGGGAGACACTGAGGGAGACACTGAGGGAGACACTGAGGGAGATACTGAGGGAGACACTGAGGGAGACACTGAGGGAGACACTGAGGGAGATACTGAGGGAGACACTGAGGGAGACACTGAGGGAGACACTGAGGGAGACACTGAGGGAGACACTGAGGGAGACACTGAGGGAGATACTGAGGGAGATACTGAGGGAGACACTGAGGGAGACACTGAGGGAGACACTGAGGGAGACACTGAGGGAGATACTGAGGGAGATACTGAGGGAGATACTGAGGGAGACACTGAGGGAGACACTGAGGGAGACACTGAGGGAGATACTGAGGGAGATACTGAGGGAGACACTGAGGGAGACACTGAGGGACATAGTGAGGGAGACACTGAGGGAGATTGTGAGGGAGATACTGAGGGAGACACTGATGGAGATACTGAGGGAGACACTGAGGGAGATACTGAGGGAGACACTGAGGGAGATACTGAGGGAGATACTGAGGGAGACACTGAGGGAGACACTGAGGGAGATACTGAGGGAGACACTGAGGGAGACACTGAAGGACATAGTGAGGGAGAAACTGAGGGAGACACTGAGGGAGACACTGAGGGACATAGTGAGGGAGACACTGAGGGACATAGTGAGGGAGACACTGAGGGATATAATGAGGGAGACACTGAGGGATACACTGAGGGACATAGTGAGGGAGACACTGAGGGAGACACTGAGGGATACACTGAGAGATACATTGAGGGATACACTGAGGGATACACTGAGGGATACACTGATGGAGACACTGAGGGAGACACTGAGGGAGACACTGAAGGACATAGTGAGGGATACACTGAGGGATACACTGAGGGATACACTGAGGGATACACTGAGGGATACACTGATGGATACACTGAGGGAGACACTGAAGGACATAGTGAGGGATACACTGAGGGACATACTGAGGGAGACACTGAGGGAGACACTGAGGGATACACTGAGGGATACACTGAGGGATACACTAAGGATACACTGAGGGATACACTGTGGGAGACACTGAGGGATACACTGAGGGATTCACTGAGGGTTACACTGAGGGATACACTGAGGGACATAGTGAGGGAGACACTGACGGAGACACTGAGGGAGACACTGAGGGAGACACTGAGGGATACACTGAGGGAGACACTGAGGGAGACACTGAGGGAGACACTGAGGGAGACACTGAAGGACATAGTGAGGGATACACTGAGGGACATACTGAGGGAGACACTGAGGGAGACACTGAGGGAGACACTGAAAGACATAGTGAGGGATACACTGAGGGATACACTGAGGGATACACTGAGGGATACATTGAGGGATACAATGAGGGACATACTGAGAGAGACACTGAGGGAGATACTGAGGGAGACACTGAGGGAGATACTGAGGGACATAGTGAGGGATACACTGAGGGAGACACTGAGTGAGACACTGAGGGAGACACTGAAGGACATAGTGAGGGATACACTGAGGGATACACTGAGGGAGACACTGAGGGATACACTGAGGGACATAGTAAGGGATACACTGAGGGATACACTGAGGGACATAGTGAGGGATACACTGAGGGAGACACTGAGTGAGACACTGAGGGATACACCGAGGGACATAGTGAGGGAGACACTGAGGGAGACACTGAGGGATACACTGAGGGATACACTGAGGGATACACTGAGGGATACACTGAGGGATACACTGAGGGATACACTGATGGAGACACTGAGGGAGACACTGAGGGAGACACTAAAGGACATAGTGAGGGATACACTGAGGGATACACTGAGGGATACACTGATGGATACACTGAGGGATACACTGAGGGAGAAACTGAAGGACATAGTGAGGGATACACTGAGGGACATACTGAGGGAGACACTGAGGGAGACACTGAGGGATACACTGAGGGATACACTGAGGGATACACTAAGGATACACTGAGGGATACACTGTGGGAGACACTGAGGGATACATTGAGGGATACACTGAGGGATATAGTGAGGGATACACTGAGGGAGACACTGAGTGAGACACTGAGGGACATAGTGAGGGATACACTGAGGGAGACACTGAGTGAGACACTGAGGGAGACACTGAAGGACATAGTGAGGGATACACTGAGGGATACACTGAGGGATACACTGAGGGAGACACTGAGGGATACGCTGAGGGATACACTGAGGGACATAGTGAGGGATACACTGAGGGATACACTGAGGGACATAGTGAGGGATACACTGAGGGAGACACTGAGTGAGACACTGAGGGATACACCGAGGGACATAGTGAGGGAGACACTGAGGGAGACACTGAGGGATACACTGAGGGATACACTGAGGGATACACTGAGGGATACACTGAGGGATACACTGAGGGATACACTGATGGAGACACTGAGGGAGACACTGAGGGAGACACTAAAGGACATAGTGAGGGATACACTGAGGGATACACTGAGGGATACACTGAGGGATACACTGAGGGATACACTGATGGATACACTGAGGGATACACTGAGGGAGACACTGAAGGACATAGTGAGGGATACACTGAGGGACATACTGAGGGAGACACTGAGGGAGACACTGAGGGATACACTGAGGGATACACTGAGGGATACACTAAGGATACACTGAGGGATACACTGTGGGACACACTGAGGGATACATTGAGGGATACACTGAGGGATACACTGAGGGACATAGTGAGGGAGACACTGAGGGAGACACTGAGGGAGACACTGAGGGAGACACTGAGGGATACACTGAAGGACATAGTGAGGGATACACTGAGGGACATACTGAGGGAGACACTGAGGGAGACACTGAAAGACATAGTGAGGGATACACTGAGGGATACACTGAGGGATACACTGAGGGATACATTGAGGGATACACTGAGGGACATACTGAGAGAGACACTGAGGGAGATACTGAGGGAGACACTGAGGGAGATACTCAGGGACATAGTGAGGGAGACACTGAGGGAGATACTGAGGGAGATACTGAGGGAGACACTGAGTGAGACACTGAGGGAGACACTGAGGGAGATACTGAGGGAGATACTGAGGGAGACACTGAGGGAGACACTGAGGGAGACACTGAGGGAGATACTGAGGGAGACACTGAGGGAGACACTGAGGGAGACACTGAGGGAGATACTGAGGGAGACACTGAGGGAGACACTGAGGGAGACACTGAGGGAGACACTGAGGGAGACACTGAGGGAGATACTGAGGGAGATACTGAGGGAGACACTGAGGGAGACACTGAGGGAGACACTGAGTGAGACACTGAGGGAGATACTGAGGGAGATACTGAGGGAGATACTGAGGGAGACACTGAGGGAGACACTGAGGGAGACACTGAGGGAGATACTGAGGGAGATACTGAGGGAGACACTGAGGGAGACACTGAGGGACATAGTGAGGGAGACACTGAGGGAGATTGTGAGGGAGATACTGAGGGAGACACTGATGGAGATACTGAGGGAGACACTGAGGGAGATACAGAGGGAGACACTGAGGGAGATACTGAGGGAGATACTGAGGGAGACACTGAGGGAGACACTGAGGGAGATACTGAGGGAGACACTGAGGGAGACACTGAAGGACATAGTGAGGGAGAAACTGAGGGAGACACTGAGGGAGACACTGAGGGACATAGTGAGGGAGACACTGAGGGACATAGTGAGGGAGACACTGAGGGATATAATGAGGGAGACACTGAGGGATACACTGAGGGACATAGTGAGGGAGACACTGAGGGAGACACTGAGGGATACACTGAGAGATACACTGAGGGATACACTGAGGGATACACTGAGGGATACACTGATGGAGACACTGAGGGAGACACTGAGGGAGACACTGAAGGACATAGTGAGGGATACACTGAGGGATACACTGAGGGATACACTGAGGGATACACTGAGGGATACACTGATGGATACACTGAGGGAGACACTGAAGGACATAGTGAGGGATACACTGAGGGACATACTGAGGGAGACACTGAGGGAGACACTGAGGGATACACTGAGGGATACACTAAGGATACACTGAGGGATACACTGTGGGAGACACTGAGGGATACACTGAGGGATTCACTGAGGGATACACTGAGGGATACACTGAGGGACATAGTGAGGGAGACACTGAGGGAGACACTGAGGGAGACACTGAGGGAGACACTGAGGGATACACTGAGGGAGACACTGAGGGAGACACTGAGGGAGACACTGAGGGAGACACTGAAGGACATAGTGAGGGATACACTGAGGGACATACTGAGGGAGACACTGAGGGAGACACTGAAAGACATAGTGAGGGATACACTGAGGGATACACTGAGGGATACACTGAGGGATACATTGAGGGATACAATGAGGGACATACTGAGAGAGACACTGAGGGAGATACTGAGGGAGACACTGAGGGAGATACTGAGGGACATAGTGAGGGAGACACTGAGGGAGATACTGAGGGAGATACTGAGGGAGACACTGAGTGAGACACTGAGGGAGACACTGAGGGAGATACTGAGGGAGATACTGAGGGAGACACTGAGGGAGACACTGAGGGAGATACTGAAGGAGATACTGAGGGAGACACTGAGGGAGACACTGAGGGAGACACTGAGGGAGACACTGAGGGAGACACTGAGGGAGATACTGAGGGAGATACTGAGGGAGACACTGAGGGAGACACTGAGGGAGACACTGAGGGAGACACTGAGGGAGACACTGAGGGAGACACTGAGGGAGATACTGAGGGAGATACTGAGGGAGACACTGAGGGAGACACTGAGGGAGACACTGAGGGAGACACTGAGGGAGACACTGAGGGAGACACTGCGGGAGATACTGAGGGAGATACTGAGGGAGACACTGAGGGAGACACTGAGGGAGATACTGAGGGAGATACTGAGGGAGATACTGAGGGAGATACTGAGGGAGACACTGAGGGAGAAACTGAGGGAGGCACTGAGGGAGATACTGAGGGAGATACTGAGGGAGACACTGAGGGAGACACTGAGGGACATAGTGAGGGAGACACTGAGGGAGATACTGAGGGAGATACTGAGGGAGACACTGAGGGAGATACTGAGGGAGACACTGAGGGAGATACTGAGGGAGATACTGAGGGAGACACTGAGGGAGACACTGAGGGAGATACTGAGGGAGACACTGAGGGAGACACTGAGGGACATTGTGAGGGATACACTGACGGACATACTGAGGGAGACACTGAGGGATACACTGAGGGACATAGTGAGGGAGACACTGAGGGACATAGTGAGGGAGACACTGAGGGATATAGTGAGGGAGACACTGAGGGAGACACTGAGGGACATAGTGAGGGAGACACTGAGGGAGACACTGAGGGACATAGTGAGGGATACACTGAGGGAGACACTGAGGGACATAGTGAGGGATACACTGAGTGAGACACTGAGGGACATAGTGAGGGAGACACTGAGGGACATAGTGAGGGAGACACTGAGGGAGACACTGAGGGACATTGTGAGGGATACACTGACGGACATACTGAGGGAGACACTGAGGGATACACTGAGGGAGATACTGAGGGATACACTGAGGGAGACACTGAGAGAGACACTGAGGGAGACACTTTGTGAGACACTGAGGGAGACACTGAAGGACATAGTGAGGGATTCACTGAGGGAGACACTGAGTGAGTCACTGAGTGAGACCCTGAGGGAGACACTGAAGGACATAGTGAGGGATACACTGAGGGATACACTGAGGGATACACTGAGGGAGACACTGGGGGAGACACTGATTGAGACACTGAGGGAGACACTGAAGGACATAGTGAGGGATACACTGAGGGATACACTGAGGGACATAGTGAGGGATACACTGAGGGAGACACTGAGAGATATAGTGAGGGATACACCGAGGGAGACACTGAGTGAGACACTGAGGGAGACACTGAAGGACATATTGAGGGATACACTGAGGGACATAGTGAGGGAAACACTAAGGGATACACTGAGTGATACACTGAGGGATACACTGAGGGACATAGTGAGGGATACACTGAGGGACATAGTGAGGGATACACTGAGGGATACACTGAGTGAGACACTGAGGGATATAGTGAGCGATACACTGAGGGAGAAACTGCGTGAGGCACTGAGGGATATAGTGAGTGATACACTGAGGGAGACACTGAGTGAGACACTGAGGGACATAATGAGGGATACACTGAGGGAGACACTGAGTGAGACACTGAGGGATACACTGAGGGATACACTGAGGGACATAGTGAGGGATACACTGAGGGAGACACTGAGTGAGACACCGAGGGACATAGTGAGGGACATACTGTGGGAGACACTGAGTGAGACACTGAGGGACATAGTGAGGGATACACTGAGTGATACACTGAGGGATACACTGAGGGATATAGTGAGGGATACACTGAGGGAGACACTGAGTGAGACACTGAGGGACATAGTGAGGGATACACTGAGGGAGACACTGAGTGAGACACTGAGGGAGACACTGAAGGACATAGTGAGGGATACACTGAGGGATACACTGAGGGATACACCGAGGGAGACACTGAGGGATACACTGAGGGACATAGTGAGGGATACACTGAGGGATACACTGAGGGACATAGTGAGGGATACACTGAGGGAGACACTGAGTGAGACACTGAGGGATACACCGAGGGACATAGTGAGGGAGACACTGAGGGATACACTGAGGGATACACTGAGGGATACACTGAAGGATACACTGAGGGATACACTGAGGGATACCCTGAGAGATACACTGATGGAGACACTGAGGGAGACACTGAGGGAGACACTAAAGGACATAGTGAGGGATACACTGAGGGATACACTGAGGGATACACTGAGGTATACACTGAGGGATACACCGAGGGAGACACTGAAGGACATAGTGAGGGATACACTGAGGGACATACTGAGGGAGACACTGAGGGAGACACTGAGGGATACACTGAGGGATACACTGAGGGATACACTAAGGATACACTGAGGGATACACTGTGGGAGACACTGAGGGATACACTGAGGGATACACTGAGGGATACACTGAGGGATACACTGAGGGACATAGTGAGGGAGACACTGAGGGAGACACTGAGAGAGTGACACTGAGGGTTACACTGAGAGAGACACTGAGGGAGACACTGAGGGATACACTGAGGGATACACTGAGAGAGACACTGAGGGAGACACTGAAGGACATAGTGAGGGATACACTGAGGGACATACTGAGGGATACACTGAGGGACATACTGAGGGATACACTGAGGGAGACACTGGGGGAGACACTGAGGGAGACACTGAGTGAGACACTGAGGGAGACACTGAAGGACATAGTGAGGGATACACTGAGGGAGACACTGAGTGAGACACTGAGTGAACCACTGAGAGAGACACTGAGGGATACACTGAGGGATACACTGAGAGAGACACTGAGAGAGACACTGAGGGAGACACTGAAGGACATAGTGAGGGATACACTGAGGGACATACTGAGGGAGACACTGAGGGAGACACCGAGGGGGACACTGAGTGAGACACTGAGGGAGACACTGAGGGATACACTGAGGGATACACTAAGAGAGACACTGAGAGAGACACTGAGAGAGACACTGAGGGAGACACTGAGGGATACACTGAGGGAGACACTGAGAGAGACACTGAGAGAGACACTGAGAGAGACACTGAGGGATACACTGAGGGATACACTGAGAGAGAAACTGAGAGAGACACTGAGGTAGACACTGAAGGACATAGTGAGGGATACACTGAGGGACATAGTGAGGGAGACACTGAGAGAGACACTGAGGGAGACACTGAAGGATATAGTGAGGGATACACTGAGGGACATACTGAGGGAGACACTGAGGGAGACACTGAGTGAGACACTGAGGGAGACACTGAAGGACATAGTGAGGGATACACTGAGGGATACACTGAGGGAGACACTGAGGGAGACACTGAGTGAGACACTGAAGGACATAGTGAGGGATACACTGAGGGATACACTGAGGGACATAGTGAGGGATACACTGAGGGATACACTGAGGGACATAGTGAGGGACATAGTGAGGGATACACTGAGGGAGACACTGAGTGAGACACTGAGGGATACGCTGAGGGACATAGTGAGGGAGACACTGAGGGAGACACTGAGTGAGACACTGAGGGATACACTGAGGGATACACTGAGGGAGACACTGAGGGAGACACTGAGTGAGACACTGAGGGATACACTGAGGGATACACTGAGGGATACACTGAGGGATACACTGAGGGATACACTGAGGGACATAGTGAGGGAGACACTGAGGGAGACACTGAGAGACATAGTGAGGGAGACACTGAGGGAGACACTGAGGGATATACTGAGGGATACACTGAGGGACATAGTGAGGGAGACACTGATGGAGACACTGAGGGACATAGTGAGGGAGACACTGAGTGAGAAACTGAGGGATACACTGAGGGATACACTGAGGGACATAGTGAGGGATACACTGAGGGATACACTGAGTGACATAGTGAGGGATACACTGAGGGATACACTGAGGGACATAGTGAGGGAGACTTTGAGGGAGACACTGAGGGACATAGTGAGGGAGACACTGAGTGAGACACTGAGGGATTCACTGAGGGATACACTGAGGGACATAGTGAGGGATACACTGAGGGATACACTGAGTGACATAGTGAGGGATACACTGAGGGATATACTGAGGGACATAGTGAGGGAGACTTTGAGGGAGACACTGAGGGATACACTGAGGTATACACTGAGGGACATACTGAGAGAGACACTGAGGGATACACTGAGGGATACACTGAGGGATACGCTGAGGGATGGACTGAGGGACATAGTGAGGGACATAGTGAGGGAGACACTGAGGGATATAGTGAGAGAGACACTGAGGGATACACTGAGGGACATAGTGAGGGATACACTGTGGGATACACTGAAGGATACACTGAGGGATACACTGAGGGACATAGTGAGGGATACACTGAGGGATACACCGAGGGACATAGTGAGGTATACACTGAGGGAGACACTGGGGGATACACTGAGGGACATAGTGAGGGAGACACTGAGGGAGACACTGAGGGATACACTGAGGGATACACTGAGGGATACACTGAGGGATACACTGAGGGATACACTGAGGGAGACACCGAGGGAGACACTGAGGGAGACACTGAAGGACATAGTGAGGGATACACTGAGGGATACACTGAGGGATACACTGAGGGATACACTGGGGGATACACTGAGGGATACACTGAGGGAGACACTGAGGGAGACACTGAAGGACATAGTGAGGGATACACTGAGGGACATACTGAGGGACATACTGAGGGAGACACTGAGGGAGACACTGAGGGATACACTGAGGGATACACTGAGGGAGACACTGAGGGATACACTGAGGGATACACTGAGGGATATACTGAGGGACATATTGAGGGAGAAACTGAGGGAGACACTGAGGGAGACACTGAGGGAGACACTGAAGGATACACTGAGGGAGACACTGAGGGAGACACTGAAGGACATAGTGAGGGATACACTGAGGGATACACTGAGGGATACACTGAGGGACATACTGAGAGAGACACTGAGGGAGACACTGAGGAATACACTGAGGGATACACTGAGAGAGACACTGAGGGAGACACTGAGAGAGACACTGAGGGATACATTGAGAGAGACACTGAGGGAGACACTGAGGGATACACTGAGGGATACACTGAGAGAGACACTGAGGGAGACACTGAAGGACATAGTGAGGGATACACTGTGGGACATAGTGAGGGATACACTGAGGGACATACTGAGGGATACACTGAGGGAGACACTGAGGGAGACACTGATGGAGACACTGATGGAGACACTGAGTGAGACACTGTAGGAGACGCTGAAGGACATAGTGAGGGATACACTGAGGGAGACACTGAGTGAGACACTGAGTGAGACACTGAGAGAGACACTGAGGGATACACTGAGGGATACACTGAGGGATACACTGAGAGAGACACTGAGAGAGACACTGAGGGAGACACTGAAGGACAAAGTGAGGGATACACTGAGGGACATACTGAGGGAGACACTGAGGGAGACACCGAGGGAGACACTGAGTGAGACACTGAGGGAGACACTGAGGGATACACTGAGGGATACACTGAGAGAGACACTGAGAGAGACACCGAGAGAGACACTGAGGGAGACACTGAGTGAGACACTGAGGGATACACTGAGGGATACACTGAGGGAGACACTGAGGGAGACACTGAGGGATACACTGAGGGATACACTGAGGGATACACTGAGGGATACACTGAGGGATACACTGAGGGACATAGTGAGGGAGACACTGAGTGAGACACTGAGTGAGACACTGAGGGATACACTGAGGGACATAGTGAGGGATACACTGAGGGATACACTGAGTGACATAGTGAGGGATACACTGAGGGATACACTGAGGGACATAGTGAGGGAGACTTTGAGGGAGACACTGAGGGACATAGTGAGGGAGACACTGAGTGAGACACTGAGGGATACACTGAGGGATACACTGAGGGACATAGTGAGGGATACACTGAGGGATACACTGAGTGACATAGTGAGGGATACACTGAGGGATATACTGAGGGACATAGTGAGGGAGACTTTGAGGGATACACTGAGGGATACACTGAGGTATACACTGAGGGACATACTGAGAGAGACACTGAGAGAGACACTGAGGGATACACTGAGGGATACACTGAGGGATACGCTGAGGGATACACTGAGGGACATAGTGAGGGACATAGTGAAGGAGACACTGAGGGACATAGTGAGGGAGACACTGAGGGATACACTGAGGGACATAGTGAGGGATACACTGTGGGATACACTGAAGGATACACTGAGGGACATAGTGAGGGATACACTGAGGGATACACTGAGGGATACACTGAGGGATACACTGAGGGACATAGTGAGGGATACACTGAGGGATACACCGAGGGACATAGTGAGGGATACACTGAGGGATACACCGAGGGACATAGTGAGGGATACACTGAGGGAGACACTGAGGGAGACACTGAGGGACATAGTGAGGGAGACACTGAGGGAGACACTGAGGGAGACACTGAGGGAGACACTGAGGGATACACTGAGGGATACACTGAGGGATACACTGAGGGATACACTGAGTGAGACACTGAGGGAGACACTGAGGGAGACACTGAGGGAGACACTGAGGGAGACACTGAAGGACATAGTGAGGGATACACTGAGGGATACACTGAGGGATACACTGAGGGATACACTGAGGGATACACTGAGGGATACACTGAGGGAGACACTGAAGTACATAGTGAGAGATACACTGAGGGACATACTGAGGGACATATTGAGGGAGACACTGAGGGAGACATTGAGGGAGACACTGAGGGAGACACTGAGGGATACACTGAGGGAGACACTGAGGGAGACACTGAGGGAGACACTGAAGGACATAGTGAGGGATACACTGAGGGATACACTGAGGGATACACTGAGGGATACACTGAGGGACATACTGAGAGAGACACTGAGGGAGACACTGAGGAATACACTGAGGGATACACTGAGAGAGACACTGAGGGAGACACTGAGAGAGACACTGAGGGATACATTGAGAGAGACACTGAGGGAGACACTGAGGGATACACTGAGGGATACACTGAGAGAGACACTGAGGGAGACACTGAAGGACATAGTGAGGGATACACTGAGGGACATAGTGAGGGATACACTGAGGGACATACTGAGGGATACACTGAGGGAGACACTGAGGGAGACACTGAGGGAGACACTGAGTGAGACACTGAGGGAGACACTGAAGGACATAGTGAGGAATACACTGAGGGAGACACTGAGTGAGACACTGAGTGAGACACTGAGAGAGACACTGAGGGATACACTGAGGGATACACTGAAAGAGACACTGAGAGAGACACTGAGGGTGACACTGAAGGACATAGTGAGGGATACACTGAGGGACATACTGAGGGAGACACTGAGGGAGACACCGAGGGAGACACTGAGTGAGACACTGAGGGAGACACTGAGGGATACACTGAGGGATACACTGAGAGAGACACTGAGAGAGACACTGAGGGAGACACTGAGGGATACACTGAGGGAGACACTGAGAAAGACACTGAGAGAGACACTGAGAGAGACACTGAGGGATACACTGAGAGAGAAACTGAGAGAGACACTGAGGGAGACACTGAAGGACATAGTGAGGGATACACTGAGGGACATACTGAGGGAGACACTGAGAGAGACACTGAGGGAGACACTGAAGGACATAGTGAGGGATGCACTGAGGGACATACTGACGGTGACACTGAAGGAGACACTGAGGGAGACACTGAGTGAGACACTGAGGGAGACACTGAAGGACATAGTGAGGGATACACTGAGGGATACACTGAGGGAGACACGGAGGGAGACACTGAGCGAGACACTGAAGGACATAGTGAAGGATACACTGAGGGATACACTGAGGGATACACTGAGGGACATAGTGAGGGATACACTGAGGGATACACTGAGGGACATAGTGAGGGATACACTGAGGGAGACACTGAGTGAGACACTGAGGGATACACTGAGGGATACACTGAGGGATACACTTAGGGATACACTGAGTTATACAATGAGGGAGACACTTAGGGAGACACTGAGGGAGACAATGAAGGACACAGTGAGGGAGACACTGAGGGATACACTGAGGGATACACTGAGGGAGAAACTGAGGGAAATAGTGAGGGAGACACTGAGGGACATATTGAGGGAGACACTGAGGGATACACTGAGGGAGACACAGAGGGAGACACTGAGGGATACACTGAGGGAGATACTGAGGGATACACTGAGGGAGATACTGAGGGACATAGTGAGGGAGACACTGAGGGATACACTGAGGGAGATACTGAGGGACATAGTGAAGGAGACACTGAGGGAGACACTGAGGGAGACACTGAGGGAGACACTGAGGGAGATACTGAAGGACATAGTGAGGGAGACACTGAGGGAGACACTGAGGGATACACTGAGGGAGACACTGGGGGATACACTGAGGGAGACACTGAGGGAGACACTGGGGGATACACTGAGGGAGATACTGAGGGAGACACTGGGGGATACACTGAGGGAGATACTGAAGGAGACACTTAGGGAGACACTGAGGGATACACTGAGAGATACACTGAGGGAGACACTGAGGGATACACTGAGGGAGACACTGAGGGAGACGCTGAATGAGTCACTGAGGGATACACTGAGGGATACACTGAGGGAGACACTGAGGGATACACTGAGGGATACACTGAGGGATACACGGAGGGAGACACTGAGGGAGACACTGAGGGACACACTGAGGGATACACTGAGGGATACACTGAGGGATACACTGAGGGATACACTGAGGGATACACTGAGGGAGACACTGAGGGATACACTGAGGGAGATACTGAGGGAGACACTGAGGGAGACACTGAGGGATACACTGAGGGATACACTGAGGGAGACACTGAGGGAGACACTGAGGGAGACACTGAGGGAGATACTGAGGGATACACTGAGGGAGACACTGAGGGATACACTGAGGGATACACTGAGGGAGATACTGAGGGACATAGTGAGGGAGACACTGAGGGAGACACTGAGGGAGATACTGAGGGACATAGTGAGGGAGACACTGAGGGACATAGTGAGGGAGACACTGAGGCAGACACTGATGGAGACACTGAGGGAGATACTGAGGGAGACACTGAGGGAGATACTGAGGGAGACACTGAGGGACATACTGAGGGAGACACTGAGGGAGACACTGATGGAGACACTGAGGGAGATACTGAGGGAGATACTGAGAGAGACACTGAGGGAGACACTGAGGGAGATACTGAAGGAGAAACTGAGGGACATAGTGAGGGATACACTGAGGGAGACACTGATGGAGACACTGAGGGAGATACTGAGGGAGACACTGAGGGAGACACTGAGGGAGATACTGAGGGAGACACTGAGGGCGATACTGAGGGAGACACTGAGGGAGATTCTGAGGGAGACACTGAGGGAGATACCGAGGGAGACACTGAGGGAGATACTGAGGGAGACACTGAGGGAGACACTGAGGGAGATACTGAGGGAGATACTGAGGGAGACACTGAGGGAGATACTGAGGGAGATACTGAGGGAGATACTGAGGGAGACACTGAGGGAGACACTGAGGGAGATACTGAGGGAGACACTGAGGGAGATACTGTGGGGGACACTGAGGGAGATACTGAGGGAGACACTGAGGGAGATACTGAGGGAGACACTGAGGGAGATACTGAGGGAGACACTGAGGGAGACACTGAGGGAGATACTGAGGGAGACACTGAGGGAGACACTGAGGGAGATACTGAGGGAGATACTGAGGGAGACACTGAGGGAGATACTGAGGGAGATACTGAGGGAGATACTGAGGGAGACACTGAGGGAGACACTGAGGGAGATACTGAGGGAGACACTGAGGGAGATACTGTGGGGGACACTGAGGGAGATACTGAGGGAGACACTGAGGGAGATACTGAGGGAGACACTGAGGGAGATACTGAGGGAGACACTGAGGGAGACACTGAGGGAGATACTGAGGGAGACACTGAGGGAGACACTGAGGGAGACACTGATGGAGACACTGAGGGAGATACTGAGGGAGATACTGAGGGAGACACTGAGGGAGACACTGATGGAGACACTGAGGGAGATACTGAGGGAGACACTGAGGGAGATACTGAGGGAGACACTGAGGGAGACACTGAGGGAGATACTGAGGGAGACACATAGGGAGACACTGAGGGAGATACTGAGGGAGACACTGAGGGAGATACTGAGGGAGACACTGAGGGAGACACTGAGGGAGATACTGAGAGAGACACTGAGGGAGATACTGAGGGAGACACTGAGAGAGATACTGAGGGAGACACTGAGGGAGACACTGAGGGAGATACTGAGGGAGACACTGAGGGAGACACTGATGGAGACACTGAGGGAGATACTGAGGGAGACACTGAGGGAGATACTGAGGGAGACACTGAGGGAGATACTGAGGGAGACACTGAGGGAGACACTGATGGAGACACTGAGGGAGATACTGAGGGAGATACTGAGGGAGACACTGAGGCAGATACTAAGCAGAGGATCTGGGCACTTATGGACTAATAGTCCTGTCATCTGACGGTTGTATCCAGGTACACGGAGCGGCCGTTGTGTTCCAGGAGGAACCGGAGCATACCAGCACCCACGTCGTCCAACGTTTTTGTGAGGTCATCTTAGGTGAGTCAGGAACCGCCATCACAGCACTCAGGACTTTCCCATTCGTTCTCCTTCCTCATCTTCAACAGCCAGCTAAGAGTCCCAATGCTAATGGTGGAAGTCTGATTACGTGTCCGTCCGGCCTATCTTCGGAGTTGTGAGTGTCGACCCTAGCCTATGGTCAATCTCTCAAGCATATAAACTTCTCTGACTGTGTTCTGTTCCAGTGAGCTCAAGCATACATACTTCTCTGACTGTTCTCTGGTTGAACATGACTTTCTGTCATCCGCCTGTGTGTCCAGCGCTTCATGAGCCGGATATTACGTGTCTGCAGCCACTCGGAGATACGATCTAGCCTGTGACCTTTAACTGTGTCCAGTGCTGCGTGTTACGTGTCTGCAGCCACTCGGAGATACGATCTAGCCTGCAGCACCCTGAGCCTGTCTACAGTCCTGGGTAAGCCTAGGATGTATGGCATACACACTCGTGGCGTGCCCCTTGTGCTGCCAGGACCACCCGCAAAGTTTCATTCTGTATGTGTTCTAGTTTCACCAGCTGACTTTGCCACTGTGAGCAGTTCCAGTTCAAACTCAATTACTGAGAGAACGTGTGGTAATATTGAGTGTATTAGTATCGTGTTGCTTCGACTGTTTGTTTGAGGAATGCTCACCTCGGTGGGTGGTGAACCACTGGTAGACGATGGTAAACGTGTCATTTATTAAGTTAGTTACATAATTTGTACAGTCAACCGCAATATGTTTTGTCTGTTTGTTATTTATAGGGCACACTTACGTTGGGAAATTGACCATTGCTTTCTGAACGACCGACGGATGTAGTGACACGTCAGTTCACGGGACACGACTCTTCATTGACTGTCTTCGGCCAATTAATTTGAGTTATCTCTCTTGAAACACATTCCCAAACATTCCTAGCTTCTGACATCAATGTCCCAGTCACTGAGATGGTTGTTGTCACCATCATCATGATCATCATCATCATCATCATCATCATCATCATCATCACCACCACCATCACCACCACCACCATCATCATCACCATCATCATCACCATCAATCCCTGCAACCACAACTCCCTCCAGTAATTGTCTTACACAAACATGGTGTAACAAGCATCCCTGCTTGAAAGACCTGGTCCAAAGCTCACAAGATAGTGGCTCACCATGGCCGTCCCCGCTTGAAAGACCTGGTCCAAAGCTCACAAGATAGTGGCTCACCATGGCCGTCCCCGCTTGAAAGACCTGGTCCAAAGCTCACAAGATAGTGGCTCACCATGGCCGTCCCCGCTTGAAAGACCTGGTCCAAAGCTCACAAGATAGTGGCTCACCATGGCCGTCCCTGCTTGAAAGACCTGGTCCAAAGCTCACAAGATAGTGGCTCACCATGGCCGTCCCCGCTTGATAGACCTGGTCCAAAGCTCACAAGATAGTGGCTCACCATGGCCGTCCCTGCTTGAAAGACCTGGTCCAAAGCTCACAAGATAGTGGCTCACCATGGCCGTCCCCGCTTGATAGACCTGGTCCAAAGCTCACAAGATAGTGGCTCACCATGGTCATCCCCGCTTGATAGACCTGGTCCTCACAAGATAGTGGCTCACCATGGCCGTCCCCGCTTGAAAGACCTGGTCCTCACAAGATAGTGGCTCACCATGGCCGTCCCCGCTTGAAAGACCTGGTCCAAAGCTCACAAGATAGTGGCTCACCATGGCCGTCGCCGCTTGATAGACCTGGTCCTCACAAGATTGTGGCTCACCATGGCCATCCCTGCTTGATAGACCTGGTCCAAAGCTCACAAGATAGTGGCTCACCATGGCTGTCCCTGCTTGAAAGACCTGGTCCAAAGCTCACAAGATAGTGGCTCACCATGGCTGTCCCCGCTTGAAAGACCTGGTCCAAAGCTCACAAGATAGTGGCTCACCATGGCCGTCCCCGCTTGACAGACCTGGTCCAAAGCTCACAAGATAGTGGCTCACCATGGCTGTCCCTGCTTGAAAGACCTGGTCCAAAGCTCACAAGATAGTGGCTCACCATGGGCGTCCCCGCTTGATAGACCTGGTCCTCTCAAGATAGTGTCACACCATGGCTGTCCCTGCTTGAAAGACCTGGTCCTCACAAGATAGTGTCACACCATGGCCGTCCCCGCTTGAAAGACCTGGTCCAAAGCTCACAAGATAGTGGCTCACCATGGCCGTCCCCGCTTGATAGACCTGGTCCTCACAAGATAGTGGCTCACCATGGCCATCCCTGCTTGATAGACCTGGTCCAAAGCTCACAAGATAGTGGCTCACCATGGCCGTCCCCGCTTGAAAGACCTGGTCCAAAGCTCACAAGATAGTGGCTCACCATGGCCGTCCCTGCTTGAAAGACCTGGTCCAAAGCTCACAAGATAGTGGCTCACCATGGCCGTCCCCGCTTGATAGACCTGGTCCTCTCAAGATAGTGTCACACCATGGCTGTCCCCGCTTGAAAGACCTGGTCCTCACAAGATAGTGTCACACCATGGCCGTCCCCGCTTGAAAGACCTGGTCCAAAGCTCACAAGATAGTGGCTCACCATGGCCGTCCCCGCTTGAAAGACCTGGTCCAAAGCTCACAAGATAGTGGCTCACCATGGCCGTCCCCGCTTGATAGACCTGGTCCAAAGCTCACAAGATAGTGGCTCACCATGGCCGTCCCCGCTTGAAAGACCTGGTCCAAAGCTCACAAGATAGTGGCTCACCATGGCCGTCCCCGCTTGATAAACCTGGTCCTCTCAAGATAGTGTCACACCATGGCTGTCCCCGCTTGAAAGACCTGGTCCTCACAAGATAGTGTGACACCATGGCCGTCCCTGCTTGAAAGACCTGGTCCAAAGCTCACAAGATAGTGACTCACCATGGCCGTCCCCGCTTGAAAGATCTGGTCCTCACAAGATAGTGACTCACCATGGCCGTCCCCGCTTAATAGACCTGGTCCTCACAAGATAGTGACTCACCATGGCCGTCCCCGCTTGATAGACCTGGTCCTCACAAGATAGTGACTCACCATGGCCGTCCCCGCTTGATAGACCTGGTCCAAAGCTCACAAGATAGTGTCTCACCATGGCCGTCCCCGCTTGAAAGATCTGGTCCTCACAAGATAGTGACTCACCATGGCCGTCCCCGCTTAATAGACCTGGTCCTCACAAGATAGTAACTCACCATGGCCGTCCCCGCTTAATAGACCTGGTCCTCACAAGATAGTGGCTCACCATGGCCGTCCCCGTTTGATAGACCTGGTCCAAAGCTCACAAGATAGTGTCTCACCATGGCCGTTCCCGCTTGAAAGATCTGGTCCTCACAAGATAGTGACTCACCATGGCCGTCCCCGCTTAATAGACCTGGTCCTCACAAGATAGTGGCTCACCATGGCCGTCCCCGCTTGATAGACCTGGTCCAAAGCTCACAAGATAGTGTCTCACCATGGCCGTCCCCGCTTGAAAGATCTGGTCCTCACAAGATAGTGACTCACCATGGCCGTCCCCGCTTAATAGACCTGGTCCTCACAAGATAGTAACTCACCATGGCCGTCCCCGCTTAATAGACCTGGTCCTCACAAGATAGTGGCTCACCATGGCCGTCCCCGTTTGATAGACCTGGTCCAAAGCTCACAAGATAGTGTCTCACCATGGCCGTCCCCGCTTGAAAGATCTGGTCCTCACAAGATAGTGACTCACCATGGCCGTCCCCGCTTAATAGACCTGGTCCTCACAAGATAGTGGCTCACCATGGCCGTCCCCGTTTGATAGACCTGGTCCAAAGCTCACAAGATAGTGTCACACCATGGCTGTCCCCGCTTGAAACAAATATAGCCCCGGGGGGAGTGGAATTGGGGGGTGGGGAGGGGTTGCAGGAAAGAGCAGGGACATAAAATAAAACGTCAAAGAGGAGAAGAGAAATAGAAAAGGGCTAACAATCATAAACCCGGAGACTTCGACACCTGTAGTTGTTTCCCTTGGGTGAGCCTAACACAAACGCCTGGCCTGACTTCATCGTGCGTGGATGAGGGTGAGTGCTACTTCAGGCTGCATGTCTCGTACACGCACGAACACGGCAGGGGTGTCTGCTTGAGGAACTCAAGAACAACACATCTGGTGTTTGCCACATCACTAACACGGCAGTGGTGTTGCTGGAGGAACTCAAGAACAACACATCTGGTGTTTGCCACACCATGAACACGGCAGTGGTGTTGCTGGAGGAACACAAGAACAACACATCTGGTGTTTGCCACACCATGAACACGGCAGTGGTGTTGCTGGAGGAACTCAAGAACAACACATCTAGTGTTTGCCACACCACGAACACGGCAGTGGTGTTGCTGGAGGAACTCAAGAACAACACATCTGGTGTTTGCCACATCATGAACACGGCAGTGGTGTTGCTGGAGGAACTCAAGAACAACACATCTGGTGTTTGCCACACCATGAATACGGCAGTGGTGTTGCTGGAGGAACTCAAGAACAACACATCTGGTGTTTGCCACATCATACACACGGCAGTGGTGTCTGCTGGAGGAACTCAAGAACAACACAGCTGGTGTTTGCCACATCATACACACGGCAGTGGTGTCTGCTGGAGGAACTCAGGAACAACACATCTGGTGTTTGTCACATCATACACACGGCAGTGGTGTCTGCTGGAGGAACTCAAGAACAACACATCTGGTGTTTGCCACACCATGAACACGGCAGTGGTGTTGCTGGAGGAACTCAAGAACAACACATCTGGTGTTTGCCACACCATGAACATGGCAGTGGTGTTGCTGGAGGAACTCAAGAACAACACATCTGGTGTTTGCCACATCATACACACGGCAGTGGTGTCTGCTGGAGGAACTCAAGAACAACACATCTGGTGTTTGCCACACCATGAACACGGCAGTGGTGTTGCTGGAGGAACTCAAGAACAACACATCTGGTGTTTGCCACATCACGAACACGGCAGTGGTGTCTGCTTGAGGAACTCAGGAACAACACATCTGGTGTTTGCCACATCATACACACGGCAGTGGTGTCTGCTGGAGGAACTCAGGAACAACACATCTGGTGTTTGCCACATCACCGCCGCATGTGCTGTCTGTCCAACACGGCTGAACCTGCTTGGGCAGGCGGGGGATGCCATAGGTAACTACATACGGATTCTGTCACACAGGTCCAAGTTCTATCACACAGTTCCAGGTTCTGTCACACAGGTCCAGGTTTTTGTCACACGAGTCTAACGATCTGTTACACATGTCCAGGTTCTGTCACACGAGTCAAGCGTTCTGTCACACAGGTCTAGGTTCCGTCAACGTGTCTAGCGCTCTGTCACACAGGTGCAGGTTCTGTCACAAAGATCCAGGTTCTGTCACACAGGCTCAAGTTCTGTCATATGAGCCTAGGTTCGGTCACACGAATCTAGCGTTCTGTCACACAGGTCCAGGATCTGTCACAGAAGTCCAGGTTCTGTCATACAGGTCTATGTTCTGTCACACAGGTCCAGGTTTTGCCACACAGGTCTACATTCTGTCACACAGGTCCATGTTCTATCACACAGATCCAGGTTCTGTCACACAGGTCCAGGTTCTGTCACACAGGTCCAGGATCTGTCACAAAGGTCTAGGTTCTGTCACACAGGTCCAGGTTATTATATAAGTCCTGGTTCTGTCTCTTAAGCTCAGGTTCTGTCACACGAGTCTAGCGCTCTGTTACACAGGTCCATGATCTGTCATACAGGTCCAATTTCTATCACACAGGTGCAGGGTCTGCCACACAGGTCCAGATACTGTCACACATTTCCAGATTCTGTCACACAGGTCCAGGTTCCGTCATATAAGTCTAGATTCTGTCACACGTGTCTAGCGTCCTGTCACACAGGTCCCGGTTATGTCACACGGTTATATCGTTCTGTCGTACAGGTCCAGGTTCTGTCACACAAGTCTACCATTATGTCACAGGAGTCTAGCTTTATATCACACGAGTCTAGCATTCTGTCACAGGAGTCTAGCGTTCTGTCACACGAGTCTAGCGTTCTGTCACATGAGTCTAGCATTCTGTCACAGGAGTCTAGCGTTCTCTCACAGGAGTCTAGCGTTCTGTCACAGGAGTCTAGTGTTCTGTCACACGAGTCTAGCGTTCTGTCACAGGAGTCTAGTGTTCTGTCACACAACTCAAGTTTATGTCACACTGGCAGCTATGGCATGTTATGTTTTATCGAGTGACGTCACTGCCCATCTGACATTCATTCGCGCACTCACTCCCCCAATGCAGCAACCGTCAATGAGTGTCTGTGCTCACTGTTCCCACCAGGAGTTGGGTATGGCATCTCCTCTCTAGACGTCCCTGACCAGTGTTCACTCGCAAGTCCTGTCATTGTCAGGCAACAGTCTCGTCAGTATCCCTCAGTAACCAGGTGTCTAGTTGCTTGCTTCTACACATTGATAGGCAACAGTCGCCCCAGTATCCCTCAGTAACCAGGTGTCTAGTTGCTTGCTTCCACACATAGCCAGGCAACAGTCCCCCTAGTATTCTTCAGTAACCAAGTGTCTAGTTGCTTACTTCCACACATAGCCAGGCAACAGTCTCCCCAGTATTCCTCAGTAACCTGGTGTCTAGCTGCTTGCTTCTACACATTGATAGGCAACAGTCGCCCCAGTATCCCTCAGTAACCAAGTGTCTAGTTGCTTGCTTCCACACATAGCCAGGCAACAGTCTCCCCAGTATTCCTCAGTAACCAGGTGTCTAGTTGCTTGCTTTCACACATCGCCAGGCAACAGTCTCCCCAGTCTGCCTCAGTAACCAAGTGTCTAGTTGCTTGCTTCCACACATAGCCAGGCAACAGTCTCGTCAGTATCCCTCAGTAACCAGGTGTCTAGTTGCTTGCCTCCACACATAGCCAGGCAACAGTCTCGTCAGTATCCCTCAGTAACCAGGTGTCTAGTTGCTTGCTTCCACACATAGCCAGGCAACAGTCTCCCCAGTCTCCCTCAGTAACCAGGTGTCTAGTTGCTTGCTTCCACACATCGCCAGGCAACAATCTCCCCAGTATCCCTCAGTAACCAGGTGTCTAGTTGCTTACTTCCACACATAGCCAGGCAACAGTCTCCCCAGTATCCCTCAGTAACCAGGTGTCTAGTTGCTTTCTTCCACACATAGCCAGGCAACAGTCTCGTCAGTATCCCTCAGTAACCAGGTGTCTAGTTGCTTGCTTCCACACATTGCCAGGCAACAGTCTCGTCAGTATCCCTCAGTAACCAGGTGTCTAGTTGCTTACCTCCACACATAGCCAGGCAACAGTCTCGTCAGTATCCCTCAGTAACCAGGTGTCTAGTTGCTTGCTTCCACACATAGCCAGGCAACAGTCTCGTCAGTATCCCTCAGTAACCAGGTGTCTAGTTGCTTGCTTCCACACATAGCCAGGCAACAGTCTCCCCAGTATTCCTTAGTAACCAGGTGTCTAGTTGCTTGCTTCCACACATTGCCAGGCAACAGTCTCCCCAGTATTCCTCAGTAACCAGGTGTCTAGTTGCTTGCTTCCACACAAAGCCAGGCAACAGTCTCGTCAGTATCCCTCAGTAACCAGGTGTCTAGTTGCTTGCTTCCACACATAGCCAGGCAACAGTCTCCCCAGTATTCCTTAGTAACCAGGTGTCTAGTTGCTTGCTTCCACACATAGCCAGGCAACAGTCTTCCCAGTATTCCTCAGTAACCAAGTGTCTAGTTGCTTGCTTCCACACACCCCATCAACAACAACCACCTGGCGGTATTCCCACCTGGTGAAGATGAGGACAAGGAAGAGTGATGGTCACATCACATCAAACAGTCAGGACTAACATGAAATGCCGAGCGCTGACGTCTAGCGTGTGATTACCTGTAGCCTTGTGTTGTCTAATTGTGTTGTGGATTCGTCTTCTACATTCGCCTGGTTCAGATAATCTTAAGACAGACAGACGCGCTGGAGAAGACAAATTACCGCACAAACATATCTACTGCAGATTGGCTGCTATATTTAGCCTCTACGTGAGCTATCTGCTCCTATCTAGCTCAACATCATCCGGCCCGGGCAAGTTTCATAATGGATTTGTGTGGAGCAGCGGCATAACTGCATGTTTGATCTCGCACACAGAATGCGCCGCCTGTGTATTTTTATCGCCTCTGCCATGGATCTGGGTTTGTGGTTAAGTGCGCTTTTTGTGCGTTAAAGAATTTATCTTCTATCAGCACAAGTAGACACGAACGGAGAACAACAAAAATAAACTCCACATTTTCTCGGGGGGAAACGGAACAATGAAGGTGGCTGGATGCAATGAAAAACGTAGAGACAATACACAAGTATTGACTCAAAATGGCGGAGGTTATGGTTGTGAGAAAAGAAATAAGTGAAACTGCAGCTTTACAATCACAGTGAGTTCATCAGCAAACACGGGAATAGGCGTGCTTTACACCAACACAAGTCACAGTGAGTGCATCAGCAAACGCCAGAATAGGCTTGCTTTACACCAACACAAGTCACAGTGAGTGCATCAGCAAAGGCCAGAAAATGCTTGCTTTACACCAACACAAGTCACAGTGAGTGCATCAGCAAAGGCCAGAATAGGCTTGCTTTACACCAACACAAGTCACAGTGAGTGCATCAGCAAACGCCAGAATAGGCTTGCTTTACACCAGCACAAGTCACAGTGAGTGCATCAGCAAACGCCAGAATAGGCTTGCTTTACACCAACACAAGTCACAGTGAGTGCATCAGCAAACGCCAGAATAGGCTTGCTTTACACCAACAGAAGTCACAGTGAGTGCATCAGAAAACGCCAGAATAGGCTTGCTTTACACCAACACAAGTCACAGTGAGTGCATCAGCAGCACCAGAATAGGTTTGCTTTACACCAACACAAGTCACAGTGAGTGCATCAGCAGCACCAGAATAGGTTTGCTTTACACCAACACAAGTCACAGTGAGTGCATCAGCAGCACCAGAATAGGTTTGCTTTACACCAACACAAGTCACAGTGACTGCATCAGCAGCACCAAAATAGGCTTGCTTTACACCAACACAAGTCACAGTGAGTGCATCAGCAAAGGCCAGAATAGGTTTGCTTTACACCATCACAAGTCACAGAATTGGCGGTGCGGCTAGAAAGCCTTCATTAGGACACAAACAACATAAAAACTATAGACACCAAATTTCATAAATATATAGCTAGATAGATAAACAAGCGAACGAAAGAACGAACGAACTTTATTTTCAAAAGGTCACAAACTGGACACGCAGGCCCGTCTAACATTCAGCCTTCCAATAAATCACTTCTCGTGCATCAACATATTGTGCACATTTACTTAGGAAAAAACAAATTGTCAAATGAAAGTTGTGAACAAAAACATTGCATAATGACACGTTATGAGGCAGACAGATAGTAGCTAGATAGACAACGAACGAACGAACGAACGAATGAACGAACGAAAATAGACACAGAACGATATAGACACAGATAGATAGACAGAAAGCTTAGATAGAAAGCTAGGTAGAATAGCTAGACATAAAAGCTAGAAAGATATATATTTTTGTTTTCAATTCAATTCGACATATATATATATATATATATATATATATATATATATATATATATATATATATATATATATATATATATATATATATATATATATATATAGTTAGTTAGTTAGTTAGTCGTGGTTCCAACTTCACGGCAACGGGTTGTCCCCATATTGCTCCGTTCCTGTGCCAGAGAATATCACACAAAATGCTCCTCACTGCCAAAAGTAAACAATGGAATAGACAGGAGTCTCGGCAAGCCAACAGCCCACACAGGTAAACTGTGCATAATGCCGCCGCCAGAATGCCAACACAAAAGTCCTCCATGAAAAATACAGTTCATCGTTGATGGAAATGGCAGTCACCAGAAAGACTTCATTGACCCGGGTTTTATCCTATATGGCTCGGTCTCTTTCTACAGGACGACCCACCGAAAGCGCCGCACAAAGCACGAACTCCGTAGCTCCAGCGGCGACTCCCAGGAGTCTCCTGAAAAATGCACTCGTGAGCCCAAAAGGCAAACCAGTCAATCCAGCAACAGCCGGCCGCCATCGTTCCGAACATGCAGTTCACGCTACACACAACCGCGGACAGATGTAAAAGCATTCCACGCGAAACTCACAGCTCACAATGTCGCGCCACGCACTCACTCAGTAGCAGGGCGACGGAACCATATCATCCTTAGTCGCCTCTTACGACATGCATGGTAGGCAACAATGTTACTATTCTTTGCTCCCCCATATGGGCCCCGGCAACACACGGGCGATATATATATATATATATATATATATATATACTAGCTGACCCGGCCCGGCTTCGCCCAGGCCCTGGAGGGGATCTATCTATCTATCAGTCTGTCTGTCTGCTTGTTTGTCTGTCTGCCTGTCTGTCTGTCTGGCTGACCCGGCCCGGCTTCACCCAGTCCCTGGTGGGGAGCATCTCATTTAATTCATTTACGTAGTCATATAAGCTCTCCCGTTCCCGACTATCTGTTTGTCTGTCTGTCTGTCTGTCTGTCTGTCCCGGCCCGGCTTCACCCAGTCCCTGGTGGGGAGCATGTCATTTAATTCATATAAGTAGTCAAATAAGCTTCCGTTCCCGACTATCTGTCTGTCTGTCTATCTATCTGACCCGGCGTGGTTTCGCCCAGCTCCTGGCGCACAGTAACTTAAAAGAATGTCCTTCCACACACCATTCATTATTTTTAATGAAAACTGTTTTTAATCACCGACATGAAAGTTGATAAGTTCTTTAAGCAGAAAAAGATGGGTTACAATGTTATGCATTATGCATTATTTTTATGCAAACTTTGAAAATACATTAAAGATTATATCATTATTTATTATAACTCATATGCCTAAAAATAACTATAGACAAAGAGTTTAACAATAGTGCAAGTAAGTCCAACAATATGACTATAAAGTATATAGAAATGTTATTAAAAGTTATGCCCCTTGAAATAACTTTTCTAGAGTGAAGTCCCCCTGCTGTATAGACATTATATAATGAAAATGGAAAAGTAAATGTTATTAAATAAGTAGAAGATTTTACACTAAGAAACTATTATAGTCGGTTGCACAGGAATGAAAGGAAGACGTGTAGAAAATTTCATCTCAACCGGATGTACCGTTATCGAACGCATCCAATACATAAATACCCACAAACACACAAACAAAGCCACATACACTCTGTTTTATAGATATAGATATATATTCTTTCAGTAGGATGTCCTTTGCAGAACCTCGCTCCCATAACAACCTTTCGGAAAACCTCTCGATCATAAGCAAGATGTCCCGCGTCCGATACACCCATCTGGAGATCATCCGTCACATCCTGCACCCATCTTCTCTTTGGTCTTCCTCTTCCTCTCTTCCCAGGCATATACCCCTCCATTATAGTTCTCTCCAAACTTTCGTGACGTTTCAAGTGACCAAAATATTTCAAGTTTCTTTGTTTTATCGTTTTTAATAGCCAACCTTCTTCAATATTCAGCTCTCTCTATACATAAAAGACACTGTTTGTGTCTTTTGTTTCTTTGTTTGAGTGTCCTTTATGCGTTCGCGAACGGTCCATCCGATTGAGATGAAATTTTCTACAGATATTCTTCTCATTCCCGCCGAACCAACTGGCATAGTTATTTAGTTTAAAAACAGTTATTTACGTATTAAATCATTATTAAAAGAAAAGACGTCTAATTAAGGGGACTTAACAACAAACGTTATATCAAGGGACATTAATTTTTAGTAACATTGCTATATTATGTAATTTAAATAATTGTTGTATTTTTCTCAAAGTTTCATAAAATGTTTAAAGAAGTTATCTACAGTCATATGCGTTATAATATAATGATAAAATCTTTAAGGCATTTTCAAACTTTTCATAAAAATAATGCATCTATTTTAAATACGTGATAATTTTATAACTCATCTTTTTATGTTTAAAGAAGTTATCTAGTCATGTCCGTTATAAAAAGGTGATAAAAAAGTTTTCATTAAAAATAGTGGATTTATTTTAGATACGTGAAAATCTTTTTTCTGTACTTTTTGGGGAGAGAAACTTGGTTGCATATCCCTTTAATTACGCCGAAGTCAACTCAGCATATCTTGGATATCCTTCACACTTTGGCGATTACAGATACGAAGGATTTGTTTTTCCATTCGCTTGGCCGGTAGAACGTCAGTACAAAAGTCACACTTGCATAAAATGTATATGCTTTATTTTTATTTTAAAAAGATATTTTTTGTATCCAATTAACGTTGATATTAAAAAAAAAAAAAAGGTGAAACAATAGTTGGCCGCGTGTGGGGTCAACATCAGGTTTTCCCAACATTTCATTCAATGTTGTGGGTGTGAAAGAGAAGATAGATAGATAGATAGATCGATAGATAGATAGATAGATAGATAGATAGATCGATCGATAGATAGATAGATAGATAGATAGATAGATAGATAGATCGATAGATAGATCGATAGATAGATCGATAGATAGATAGATAGATAGATCGATAGATAGATAGATAGATAGATAGATAGATAGATAGACAGATAGATAAATAGATAGACAGATAGATAGATATATAGATAGATAGTTAGATAGATAGATAAATAGGTAGATAGATAGATCGATCGATCGATCGATCGACCGACCTACCGACCGACCGACCGACCGACAGACAGACAGACAGACAGACAGACAGACAGACAGACAGACAGACAGTTAGAATTGAATTTGAATTGAATTGAACTTTATTTTACAAGGGCTACAAATTAGGCACGTAGGCGTGTCTTACATTGAGCCTTTCCAATAACTCATCTTCCGTTCATCAACAGTGCATGATACATTCACATAGGAAAAAAAATTGTCAAATAAATGTAAGCATAAACAATTCATATTATCATGTTATGTGGAACATCACAACCCCCCTCCAACATAAACATCCCGCACCACCCCACACACACATCCCTCACCCACTCACACATAATCCACCATACCACCCCCTCCTACATACCACAAACCCCCCACCCACCACACATCCCTCCACCCACTTACACATCCCCTCACCAACCCAGACATCTCGCACCCACCCACACAAACATCCCTCACACACATCCCCACCCACATACAACTCCCCACTCACATATACTCCAACCCACACAAACTCGCACACACACACATGCTCCACCCACCCATCCACACACTACAACCACACACACACACATACCTCTCCCACACACATACCCCTCCCACACACACATCCCTCACGAACCCACACACACATCCCTCACCCACTCACACATCACCTACCTATACCCACATATGTTCCCATCCACACACACATCCCCCCCCCCCACACACACACACACACATTCCGACCCACCCAAACATTTCACATCCACCCATAAACCATACACACATCCCTATCCACACACATACCCTATCCACACACATTCCCCCACTGACACACACATGTCCCATGCATACACATATCCCCCACTCCCCCTACACACGCCCCAACACACCCACCCACACACATCCCCACCTACCAACACCCACATACCCCCACCCGTCAACACCCACACATACCATTATCCACCAACACCCACATAAATACACCAACCCAAACACACATCCCCCTCACACACATCTCTCACTCACCCACATATTACCCACCCACACACAACCCATCCAAACACACATCCCTCCAGCCATCCATACACCTCCCCTCCCACAAACTCACACATCCCCCATCACATACACACACACCATCCACACTAAATATCCCCGCACACACATCCAACACATCCCCAGTCACACACACTTCTAACATACTCCCACTCACATCTCTCACCCACACACACACATCTCCCACACACAACCCCATACACACATCCCCCATCCATATATACATCAGCCACACCCATCCCCCAGCCCATAAACACATCCCCAACACATCCCTACACACATCCCCACACACCCATCCACATACCCCATCCACACATACACACACCCCAACCCACCAATACCCACCAACTCATACCCACATCCCTCACCCACACACACAAACCAACCACCGACCCACACACATCCCCACCCAGACACATCCCTCATCCACACACATATTCCCCCACCCACCCACCCACCCATACAACTCCCCACCCACCCACACCTCCGCCACCCACCCACCTACCCACACATCCACTACTCAAACACAAATCCCCCACTCACACACATCTCCCAACCCATACACATCCCCACATACAAACCCATCCCCCAACCCAAACACAATACTCACATCTAGACACATACATGATGCGTCACATAATCACTGAAACTAATGTGAACAAACTCCCACACGTTACACACACACATATAGACTGACGATTATCGTGAGCATTCTCACAAAATGCAAGAAATGGAGAGCAAATTATGCACATACATTGTGTAACGTAAAAATAGTGATGCGATTCAATAAGTTGATTGCTAAAATTGACATAAACATGATGGAATAAGCAGTGCACACATGTTTGTCAATACGTGTTAGAAAATCAAGTGGCGGTAAAAATGATAACATGAATGATGAGTATACAGAAAAAAACATGGAATAACAATTCACATGACATGCATGCGCTCAAGTCTTTTCCCTCTCTTTCTTTTTTGTTTGTTTCTTTCACACACACACTAACTCTCTCGTTGTCTCATCTGCCCACCCACACAAACATCATCCACCCACCAACACTCAATCACCCACATATTCCAGACCACCCAACCACACACCCCCAACTACCCATAGACAGAAAGACAGAGAGAGAGAGAGAGAGAGAGAGAGAGAGAGAGAGAGAGAGAGAGAGATAGAGAGAGACAGAGAGACAGACAGAGAGACAGACAGAGAGAGAGACAGACAGAGAGACAGACAGAGAGACAAACAGACATACAGAGAGACAGACAGACAGAGGGACAGACATACAGACAGAGAGACAGACAGAGAAACAGAGAGAGACAGAGAGAGACAAAGAGAGACAGAGAGACAGAGAGAGACAGACAGAGAGAGACAGAGTGAGACAGAGAGAGATAGAGAGAGAGACAGAGAGAGACAGAATGAGACAGAGAGAGACAGAGAGACAGAGTCAGAGAGAGACAGAGAGAGACACAGAGAGAGAGACAGAGAGAGAGACAGAGAGAGACAGAGAGAGACAGTTAGTTAGTTAGTTAGTTAGATAGTTAGTTAGTTAGTTAGATCCTTCGGTTCACGACTGATTTTTTTCGGAGACTCCTGTGGGTCGTCGCTAGAGCTACGGAGTTCCTGCTTTGTGCGACGCTTTCTGCGCTGCGGAAAGAGACCGAGCAATATGGGATAAAACCCGGTGCAATGAAGTCTACCCTGTCGACTTTTAAGCGAATTTAAGTGACTTTGTTTTATTTTCTATGGGTTACAAAATGGGCACGCAGGCCCGTCTTACATTCGGCCCTCCCAATCACTCATCTGTTGTTCATCAATGGTGCATGATACATTCACATACGAAAAACCATTGTCAAATTAATGTTGTAAACATAAATAATGCAGATTACTATGTTACCCACCAACCCACACATCCCCACCCAACATATATCCAACACACACACACACATTCACACCCACCCAAACACACCCCCAAAAAACACACACGCCAGGCACACATTTATTCCCCCATCCACACATACCTCACCTACACACTTCTCCCCACACACACACACATCCCCAACCCATCCCCAACCCACACACACTCACATACCCACACATCCTTCACCCACCCACACAACCCCCAACCACTCAGCCAACTCAACCACTCAGACATATTCCCCCACCCACACACACATCCCATGCCAACCCACCCACGCGCACCCACCCACACACACATTCCGCACCCACCCACACATCCTCCACACTTCTCCCACCCACACAATCCCCCACCAGCACACACATTCCGCACACACCCACACACACATTCCACACTCATCCCCAACCCACACACACACCCACCCACACTTCTCCACCCATCCACCTACACACCCCCAAATACCCATCCCCACCACTCATCCGTCAACCACATATCCTGCACCTACACACATATCCCCCACCATCCCACACATCCCCCACCCACACACATTCACGACAGACAAATCTCCACACCCACACACAATCCCTAACCCATACACACATCTCTCAAACACATCTCCCACCCACATCTCCCACCCTCTCAACCTCTCACACCCACACATCTCCCACCTACCAATAAACACGTACATCTCCCACCTACCAACCTACACTCACACACCCAACCACCCAGCCAAACACACATTCCCCACCCTAACAAACATCCCTCACCCAATCACACATCCCACACTCAACCACACCTCCCACACCCAACCACATATCCCCACCAACGCACACACACAACCCCCACCCAAACGTCCCTCACCCATACAATCTCCTCTCCCACACACCACCACACATATACACATCATCCACCCACATATTCATGACCCACGCACAGATCTCCCACACATCCCCACACCCACACATCCCCCACCTAAAACACCATCACCACCCACACACATCCTCCACCCACCTACACTTCCCCCTCCCACACAGATATATCCCCCAGCCACACACACATCCCCACACCAATCACACACCCATCCCAAACCCATACAATCCCTCATATCCATACACACACTACCATACACCTATTCACACACACATCTCTCACCCACCCACACACACATTCCCCACCCTCCTACCCACCCAGCCACACAACCCCTCACCTGCTTACGCCCACACACATCCATCCATCCACAGAAATTTCCCCCATCCAAACACATCCCTCGCCCACACACATCCCCACCCACCACACATCCCTTCACCCACCCACACATCCGTACCAACCACACATCTCTTCATCCACCTACACATCTCCCACCTACCCCTCACTCACACCCACATTCCCCCACGCACACACACCCCACCCACACAGTCTCTCTACCCACACAAACATCCCCCACCCATACACACATCATCCACACAATTCCCCCACCCACCCATTCCCCCAACCCTCACACCCCCACACACAACCCCCTCCACACATACATCCCCACACACACATCCCACACACACACATCCCTACACACATCCTCACATCTAGGCACATACATGATGCCTCATATAATCACTGAAACTAGTATGACCATACTCCCACACTTGACACACACATACACTGACGATTGTCGTGAGAATTCTCGCAAAAATTGTGCATATACATCGTGTAACGTAAAAATAGTGATGAAATTCACCTCTCTCTCTCTTTCTCTCTCTTTTCTTACATACTCATACACTCTCACTCTCTCTCTCTCTCTCTCTCTCTCTCTCTCTCTCTCTCTCTCTACAGTAATGTACATGTGTTCATATTATACATGATACACAATCTCCCCACCCACACACACGCCACACCCATCCCCCAACCACACACACTCACCCACACACACATCATCTACACATCCTCCACCCTTCCACCTAAACACTCCCAATTACCCATCCCATCCCTCAACCACACATCCCCGACAAACCCACACATACATTACCCATACACATCCCCACCCACACATCCCCACCCATACACACATGCCCACACACATCCCCCGTCCACACACATCCCCCACCCACGTACTCATCCCTCAACCACTCACACCCACACACCCCGCACCCACCCATCAACACATACCTCCCTAACCTACCCACCCACACTCACATACCGAAAGAAGAATACTGAGCTAATCCACGACTCTGGTGATCGAGTGAGATGGCAAAACATGACCGCTCACGCTTACCGGCATGGCACATGATGATAATGACACGGAGAGGACAATGCTGGCACACACTTGAGTACAGTTGATCATGTTAGGAATATCTTTACTGTATAACTGAATCCCAACAGATACTATCTGGAGATTATAATTGAAACGCAACATATAATATCTGGACTTTACAACTGAATCACGACAGATAATATCTGGACTTTACAACTGAATCCCAATAGATAATGTCTGGACTTCCGCGGGATCCGAACACATTATCTGCATTATTTGTAGATCAGAGGCTGCTAGGCTACCACGTCGGCTTCTTGTCCATGTTTCTATCTATGAATGTATGTCTACATGACCATGTTTCTGTCTATGAATGTATGTCTACATGTCCATGTTTCAGTCTGTGAATGTATGTCTACATGTCCATGTTCCTGTCTGTGAATGTATGTCTACATGCCCATATTCCTGTCTGTGAATGTATGTCTACATGCCCATATTCCTGTCTGTGAATGTATGTCTACTGGTCCATGTTCCTGTCTGTGAATGTATGTCTACATGCTCATATTCCTGTCTGTGAATGTATGTCTACTGGTCCATGTTCCTGTCTGTGAATGTATGTCTACTGGTCCATGTTCCTGTCTGTGAATGTATGTGTACATGCCCATGTTTCTGTCTGTGAATGTATGTCTACATGCCCATGTTCCTGTCTGTGAATGTATGTCTACTGGTCCATGTTCCTGTCTGTGAATGTATGTCTACATGCCCATGTTTCTGTCTGTGAATGTATGTCTACTGGTCCATGTTCCTGTCTGTGAATGTATGTCGACATGCCCATGTTTCTGTCTGTGAATGTATGTCTACTGGTCCATGTTCCTGTCTGTGAATGTATGTCTACATGTCCATGTTCCTGTCTGTGAATGTATGTCTACATGCCCATGTTCCTGTCTGTGAATGTATGTCTACTGGTCCATGTTCCTGTCTGTGAATGTATGTCTACTGGTCCATGTTCCTGTCTGTGAATGTATGTCTACATGCCCATGTTTCTGTCTGTGAATGTATGTCTACATGCCCATGTTCCTGTCTGTGAATGTATGTCTACTGGTCCATGTTCCTGTCTGTGAATGTATGTCTACATGCCCATGTTTCTGTCTGTGAATGTATGTCTACTGGTCCATGTTCCTGTCTGTGAATGTATGTCTACATGCCCATGTTCCTGTCTGTGAATGTATGTCTACTGGTCCATGTTCCTGTCTGTGAATGTATGTCTACATGCCCATGTTCCTGTCTGTGAATGTATGTCTACTGGTCCATGTTCCTGTCTGTGAATGTATGTCTACATGCCCATGTTCCTGTCTGTGAATGTATGTCTACTGGTCCATGTTCCTGTCTGTGAATGTATGTCTACATGCCCATGTTTCTGTCTGTGAATGTATGTCTACTGGTCCATGTTCCTGTCTGTGAATGTATGTCTACATGTCCATGTTCCTGTCTGTGAATGTATGTCTACATGCCCATGTTCCTGTCTGTGAATGTATGTCTACTGGTCCATGTTCCTGTCTGTGAATGTATGTCTACTGGTCCATGTTCCTGTCTGTGAATGTATGTCTACATGCCCATGTTTCTGTCTGTGAATGTATGTCTACATGCCCATGTTCCTGTCTGTGAATGTATGTCTACTGGTCCATGTTCCTGTCTGTGAATGTATGTCTACATGCCCATGTTTCTGTCTGTGAATGTATGTCTACTGGTCCATGTTCCTGTCTGTGAATGTATGTCTACATGCCCATGTTCCTGTCTGTGAATGTATGTCTACTGGTCCATGTTCCTGTCTGTGAATGTATGTCTACTGGTCCATGTTTCTGTCTGTGAATGTATGTCTACTGGTCCATGTTCCTGTCTGTGAATGTATGTCTACATGCCCATGTTTCTGTCTGTGAATGTATGTCTACATGCCCATGTTCCTGTCTGTGAATGTATGTCTACTGGTCCATGTTCCTGTCTGTGAATGTATGTCTACTGGTCCATGTTCCTGTCTGTGAATGTATGTCTACTGGTCCATGTTCCTGTCTATGAATGTATGCCTACATGTCCATGTTCCTGTCTGTGAATGTATGTCTACATGCCCATGTTTCTGTCTGTGAATGTATGTCTACTGGTCCATGTTCCTGTCTGTGAATGTATGTCTACATGCCCATGTTCCTGTCTGTGAATGTATCTCTACTGGTCCATGTTCCTGTCTGTGAATGTATGTCTACTGGTCCATGTTCCTGTCTGTGAATGTATGTCTACATGTCCATGTTCCTGAGTGTGAATGTATGTCTACATGTCCATATTCCTGTCTGTGAATTTATGTCTACTTGTCCATGTTCCTGTCTGTGAGTGTATGTCTACTGGTCCATGTTCCTGTCTGTGAATGTATGACTACATGGCCAGGAAATCGACAATAATCGTGTGACATCTTGAATGTTGATGTTCGTAATAAACTTGAATGTTGATGATTGTAATAAACCTAAATTTTGATGAGTGCAATAAACTGGACTGTTGATGTTTATAATAAACCCTAGGTTTACTCACTCAATGAAACATTCAGCCGTGGCAGACACTTGTAGGCGGTAGTGAGCACGCACTCCAAGGCATGCAGGTACCCTGGTACTGCCAGGTAGCCACAGCCGCCAGAACTCAGGTAATCAGTGTTAAAATAACGCAGGTAGGGGATCTAGCAGATCCACTGATATAGGAGTGCCGCGGCCGGCCGACGCTCGGCGTGCTCGGGGAATCAAGCACCCCGACTATCCTGCAAATGTGCCGGAGGAGAGGAAAGCGCGCCACCACACGGCCAAGTTTGTTGAAGCAAACAATCACCACTGAAGCCAATGGATTGCTAATCTCAATACACAAGACATTTCAGGTGATCAGTTTTCCCAGACAGGCAATTGTTCTCCCAAACGTGCAGTTCATGAATTCTTATTCGCTTCTGGAAATTGCTTCCACAGGATGGAGCCATTTACGACATGAGTACTCCAGTTAGCAACTCTTTGAGCATGTGTGTAAACATATACAACTGAAGTTTGTGTAGCCAGCAACTCTTGGAGCATGTGTGAAAACATACAACTGAAGTCTGTGTAGCCAGCATTTCCAGGTTTGATGAGAGATTGCAGGGACACCTGCCAGCTGCCGCGCTACAGACCCGCACCCGCCGTCAACTGTGAGTGCTTATGTTTGGTTGTGCTTCTTTCTTCTTGTTGCTGATGTTATCAACTTTATCTTTATACGGCGTATGTGGTTATGATACAGCCTGTGTCTGTACGTGTATGCGTGTATCTGTGTGTACTTTATAGCCGTGTTACAATGATATGAAATATGTGTGTGTGTGTGTGTGTGTGTGTGTGTGTGTGTGTGTGTGTTCTATACACTCGGTGTATATAAGGTATAGCATGTGAGTATTTATCTACCAAATACAGTCAGTGTTATTGGAATATAGTGCGGGCGTGTGCGTGTTTGTGTACTATGTAAAGCATTTACTATGACTTAGAGCGCACGTGTGTGTACTATATACAGTCTGTACTATATCTTAGAATGAGTGTTTGTGCTATATAAAGTCTGTACTATACCTTAGAATGAGTGTTTACAAGTTGAGAGAATACAAATGAGAGAATACAAGTTTGCAGAGCACGCGTCTACCTCAGAGTTAACGCAAACACACAGCATCCACTGCATAGTGAAGTTAGGAAGGTGAAGGGCAGCAGGTTAAAAAGAGGACGGTCGTGGATGGGTCAAGCCAAAGACATTCTTCAACAGGTGTGTTCACTTGAGGACTTAGAACTTGGCGAGTAGTGGGTGCAAGTGCCAACAGACTTCTGCACATCCTTTTCAGTTTGCATCCAACTAGATAGGAAATGCAGACAAGAAAATCCGGCTGCTGTGGAGGCTGAAGTACAAGCGTTGATTTTCGAGAATTCGCTAGACGGTGACGCGGTCATCTACACAGATGGGTCGGTCGTCCGACATGTGAGAAGCTCATGGGCATTTACAGCTCGGGCCGGGGGTAGAATTGTGAAGGAGGACTCTGGTGCTTTCACTGAAACCACAAGTAGCCTGACCATGGAAGTCATGGCAGTAAGTAAAGCAATAACATGGCTCGAGACACAGACATTCACTAGGGCTTGTTTCCTTAGCGACTCAATGAACATGATCAAGAGGATAGAGGTGGGGTGGATCCGAAGAAATGGTTGCTGCCTCTGGAGCGGTCTCGGCTGGCAAAGATTAGTTTCATCTTCGTGCCAGGGCATGCGGGAGTACAAGGGAATGTGCGGGCTGACAAGCTCGCAGGTGAGGCTACTGTGGAGGGCGGACGCGCCATGGACCAGGCTGACATTCTGAATGCTCTACGAGAAGTGAGACTTTTGCGAGAACCTAGTGATGACTGTAAATCTACAACAATGGCCAGACTGCGAGATCAGCAAATTAAAAGAGGGGTGGCCAAACAAGAACACTACGCAGGAAGCCAAAGAAGATTGATAAACCAACACAGAACTGGCGTCGTTAGCCGCTACACGCTGCGGGATTTGCTGAGGAGGGGATCCGAGCACTTATGGACTGAATGGTTCGATGTGCAATGAGGATGATCTGTCGACTAACTAACTAACTAGAATGAGTTTTTGTGCTATATAAAGTCGGTACTATACCTTAGAATGAGTGTTTGTGCCATTATGCACATGTGCATTCATAGACAACGAACGAGGGGACGGAGCACATATGGGAATGTCCTGAGTGCAGTGATGTCGGTTCCTAACTTAATTCAACTCAACAACTCATACACAACAACACCAACCACAACCGTAGAACAGCAACCACAACTATAGAACATCAACCACAACTGTAGAACATCAACCACAACTGTAGAACATCAACCACAACTATAGAACACAACCACAACTATAGAACACAACTACAACTGTAGAACATCAACCACAACTATAGAACACAACCACAACTATAGAACATCAACCACAACTGTAGAACATCAACCACAACTGTAGAACATCAACCACAACTATAGAACACAACCACAACTGTCAGGGTCTTAAACCTGGCTCGTTTTTCCTAACACATGTGAGACAGTACAAGTACAACGTGATTTGACTTGAGACTCAACGACACAACGTTCAATGGATCTATTTACGAATCAGATACGATACGATGATCATTACAAGATATAAGTTATACTTCAATACACTTACATACACAATACAGCTCACAGTCTATCTCTCAAGATGAACAGACACTCGACTTTCGGGCACAGAAACCACACAACGCCTTTCTCTCATCATACGTCCAGTCGAGTCCACGTCCCAGAGCTGTCTGTCTATAGCTCGCAATGTGCCTCCCCACCTGAAGTGGCTTCACGAGGCATGCGTGCGTCTTGCTTCGTCCTTGCCTGACCGCTGGCCGTCTCGTCAGCCAGCAACCTGCAGGCAGGTAACTACTACTCGCCTGGCGGGCGTAACGAAGTTACGGCATCCCGGCTGGGGAACTAAGTCGCCTGGCGGGCGTAACGATGTTACTGCATCACTGCACTACTCTAGACTCTGACATGCTCCCCCGGGCAGCTCCATGAAAGATGTCATCTTTCATGTATACTATATGTACATACTGGGTTAATAGTTTAACCTTGTCAGAGTCGACCCTTCTGTTGTTATATACATTGGAATCAGAATACATAGACATACACATTTTGACATAGAAACATATAAGAAATGGAAGTTGTATTCAACGACATGTGGTGTTCAACCTTTAACACTTGTCAAGTTTCATCCTCTCGATGGCTGATTACCTCAATTGCATTATTGACCCAGTCAGATCGGCAGTACCAGCTCCAAGCATCTACCTCGCAGCCTTTCAAAAAAAAGTAATAATATGGTTTCTGAAACAAAAACCATCTGGCTAGACCGAAATACGGCTTTACATTAGTCGCATTAAACGCTCAAACCCTGACCTTATTTGGCCAGGAGCTCTCATGTTGGTCTGCAATGTCGGTGACACTCTACCATGCCCAGTAGATGGCTTCTTGGTGTGTTAACAATCTGGCAACAACATGGTTATTTATACACAACACATACTCGTATACATTTCACATTATAGCCCTTTGGTGTAATGATGTAGTAACAACTAAATGAAAGGGGAATAACTTCAAAATTTCTGAAATATAATATTTTACAATAATTATTCTATTTCTTAGCGTCATCGCTTGATGTTTCTTCATACTAGCGAGAAAAAGCCGGTAGTATGAATACCTTAATCAAGATATGATTCTAAGATTACACTACATAAAAATATAAATACACAATTCGTGTATTCAAACTTGTTGATTCCTAAAGATTTTAGAATCGTCATACCTTTTTAAACTTTTGTTTGTCGTCTGCTAATTTTGAACTAACTTTCTAACTAATCCGGAAGTACACACGAACATTAAACATCTGATGTTGAAACTTGTAGAACACACTTGTTCCGGTCTGATGTAGTTACGGAATGTACAATGTTCTAATCGTTCATGTGTTGGGTGTTTCCCTGGAAAAACTTCTGGATTTCGATTGACTGCAGTGGTGTAGATGTCAATGTTCAGGTCACACTTTCACACACGGATTTAAAATATCACTGGAATGCTCCACACGCAGATACCACTGTCAAATTGGATAGTTCGCTTACGGTAAGTTTTGAGCGAATGTGGCACTGTTCTTGTTTCGTAATATATACAATTAATAAAGTTTGCTTTCTACCACACACTACACAATTATACACGACAATCACTACATAAATTAGTAAAATAAGAACACTATATATATTGGGAGTAAACCCTATCACATCACATCGTAGACATTACACAGCTTTCGTGAATGAAAAAAAATTATTCACTGATGGATGCCTGTGTTGATCTGAGTGTATTTTACACACTGCACTCAGACATTGGTGCTCACTGGGTCGGTCGGACAACGGGACAAGAGATCGGCAATAGTGTTGGTTCTGCCTGGGATATGTCGAACCTCGAAGCTGTAATCTTGGAGCTTAAGAGACCAGCGCGCTACCATTTGGTTTGAAGGTACACCTGAATTGATAAATCGCAGTGGACTACTGTCGGATTCGACAATAAAATGACGTCCTAGGAGGAATCTGGACAATTTAGTTATACCCACCACTAGAGCAAGGGCTTCCAACTGGGGTATTGACCAAGCCCGTTCTCTCGGTTTCAATTTTCTGGAGACGAAGTACACAGGATGAAGGATGTTGTTATGCTCCTGCAACAAGACTGCTCCAATCGCCACGGAGCTCGCGTCTGTACGCAATCTGAAAGGGACATGTAATTTGGGCAACTTCAGAATAGGATTATTTAAACTATTATTAGAAAAACAAGATAATACTTTTTGGAATGCAAATTTTAGGCATTCATTGCTTACAATTTTCTCCGGTTTATCTTTTGTTAGTAAGTTAGTAAATACTTCGGTCAGTTCGGAAAAATCAGGAATGAACTGCCTGTAATAATTTATCAGTCCCAACAAACTTCTGACTTGCTTTTTCGTAGTCGGAAGTGAGAGTTTTAGTATCTTGGACACGATGTTATCGTCTGTCGTGACAAAGCCATTGGATATTTTGTACCCCAAGAAGGATATTTCCTGGTAGGCTATGTCTACTTTTGCAGGCTTTACCGTCAGTCCGTGCTGTCTAATGCGTTCAAATGTCTGTTCTAATGTCTTTATGTGGTCTGTCATCGTCTTTGTGTGAACACAAATGTCGTCTATATAGCAAATTATGTTTGTCCTGGGTTGTTGGAGAAGATGGTGTTGTACTGTTGTATAAGATGTTTGCAACTGTCTGTTTCTGCTTGAGTTAACTTTGGGTTGATCTTAATTTCCTTCAAGCAGTTTGTCGTGTCTAATGCAGGTGTTGGAATTTCGTCACTAGCCTCGTCATCTTCATGGTCTATTATCACTGTACAAGCTGTTGTATCGTCATGTTCGTTGTCTCTGTTGTAATATGGTCTTAGCATATTGATGTGGAATATTTTGTGTTTGTCTTTTATTTGGATCTCGTAGTCTACAGGTGAAATTTGTCTCGTCACTTTAAAAGGTCCTTGCCAAGAATCAGTCAATAAGTGTCTGTCACTAGGTAGTAGAAGAAGAACGTCCTGTCCAGGTGTCAACGTTATTGTCCTGTTACCTTTGTCAGCATATCGTCTATAAGTAGCACCAGATAATTTTAGTGCATCCTTTGCAATTATACAAGATTTGATGATTCTTTCACGCAATGATGTAACGTATACGTATGATGATATGGGTTTAAGTACTGGAGTGGAGTCAGTTAACATTTGGTGATAAATAGTCAATGGGCCACGTGGTTTGGCACCATAGATAAGTTCAAAAGCAGAGAAACCTGTACTAGAATGTGGTACCTCGCGATAAGCAAAGAGAATAGCAGGTAAATATACGTCCCAGTTCTTGGGATGCTCTTGAGTGACTTTAGCAAGCGTGTGTTTTAAATCGCCGTTAAATTTTTCTATTATCCCACTCGAGTGAGGATGGTACGGGGAATTGAAACATTGCTTCACTTCCAACATTTTGGTGAAAGCTTGAGTAGATGCGGCGATAAACTGAGTTCCCCTATCTGATTGGATAGTGTCTGGAAATCCTATCCGAGAAAATATATGGAAGAAAACTTCCATTATATCATTGGCAGTTATGTTCTTTAGCGGAATCGCTTCCGGCCAGCGGCTACATTGATCAATGACAGTTAGAATATATTTATTCCCTCTAGTTGTTGTCTGATTAAGAGGGCCCACTATGTCGACAGATATTTTCTCAAAAGGTCGACTGGCTAAGTCAGTAACTTGTAACTTTGCCTGTGGGTGTTTACCTTTCTTTACCAGTTTTTGGCAGATGTCACAACTTCTGCAATATTGTTTAATGTCATTGCAAAATTTGGGCCAATGAAACTGTGTTAATAATCTTGATCTGGTCTTAGCGTATGCCATATGCCCTGCAAGAGGTATATCATGGGCAAGATGTAAGGCTTGCTTGCGATACTCACTTGGCAAAACAGTTTGCTCTGTTGTGCTGTCACCTCTGGTATAATACCTAGTGAGGATACAATTTTTCAAAGCAAAATGCCATCTTGCATTCTTGGTTACCTCTGGCTTTTGGCCGATCAGATTAAAATATTTCGACAATGAAGGATCAGCCTTTTGAGCTGTTACAAACGTTTCCTTCATGGTTTCAGAAGGTAGTGATACTGGGCTAAGCATTTGTATAGCCTCAGTTTGGTTACTTTCATCTTGCACTCTAGCAGTAGCTCTGGTTACTGCGTTCACACATTCAATGATATCAGATGGTGATGAAACAGTGTTATCAATGATGTCATGAGATCTTAGTGCTACATTAGCTACCATACATTCATTAGGTGGTGTAACATTATCAATGATGACATTTGATGGTGATGTTATGATATCATCAATGCAAAGAGATGTTATGTCATGAGGCATATCATTCACCTCTGGTAAATTTCCAATTATAATATCGCACACCGGGTTTGTTAATGCTGCGCATTTTACTTTACCAGTGAGGAAAGGTGTTTGAATATATGCCCATGCTAGTGGGTACTTTTCAATATTGCCAGAGAATGTTCTGCATGTTACGTGCCTGCCTGTATAGTCTGTAGGCATTATGAACGTTCTCTTTAGACCAATAAGTGAGCTTCCCGTGTCCAGAAGGACTGTAGCAGACTTGCCATTCACGTATCCTTGATGGACGTTTATTCTGCCTTTGGAATCTACTACCAAATTAGCTTCTTCATTGGCAATAGGAATGGAGTGGCCGCATGTTAAAATGCCATCTTCATAAAAGGTATTACAAACAGTACATTTATTTGCGTTAAACATATCAAAAGCCTGTGCTGAGTTCACAGGATGTTTCTCTGATTGTTCTTCATCTGACGATGAACTGTCAAACAAGGCGGCATTTGCATTGTTGGTCATTTGCCTACCTTTACAATCATGGCGATAATGTCCATACGCCTTACAGAGGAAACATTTACGCAAATTTCTAAAGGATCTACGCTCCTTATCTTGTCTGTTTACCATGTTTTGTAGATAAGTATGATATGCGGGGTTCTTGTCACACATCTCACCTTGATGGTGTGAAATTTTACAATATCTACAGTGATTATACTTCTCAGATGTAGGCTTATGAGGTTTCTGCCTACTATAGGGTTTGTCATAGTTAGCCGATGCTACAAAATTTATGTCAGTAGCTTCACTGGCAAAACAATGTTTGTTGGCTGTGTAATACGCCGAACCACGTCTCTCAATCTCATCTACACTAGTGCATTCATTCTCTTGCAAAAATTTTGAAAATGCTGATGGAATGACTTTATCTCTGATGATCAGATCTTCTAATCTTTGATAGTTTTTATCAATTTTAGCTGCTGAAGTCCATTTGGTAAATATATCTCGGACTAAGCAGAGGTAGTCAGAGAACGTTTGAGTCGGTTTTGGGCTCAACTTGCTGAATTGTTCTCTGTAACCTGCCTCATCTAACATAAAATGTGCCATAATCTTTGATTTTAGATAATGTTAATCTTTTCTGAGGTCTTTGGGGATGGTCTCAATGACTTTAAGAGGCTCCCCTGATAAACTCCTCATATAAATAATATTCCATTCAGACAGTGGAACCTGGTAATGGTCCATTAACGTCTCAAAATTTTGGGTAAAGGCTGCAATGCAGTCACCCGAGGTATAATTACGTACTATACCTTGGTATTTCTTGTACTGGTTTTCTTTCTCCAGTCTCTCAGATTTCTTAGACTCTTTGTTAATGGCAGTCTCAGTATCAAGTTGTTTGATTTTAAGTTGTAATTCCAGCTCTTCCCGTTTACTCTGAGCTGCTATTTCAGCTTTCTTCAGCTCACTATCTATCTCAGCTTGTTTTGTCTTTGCAGACAGTTCTGCTTGTTTTGCTGCGGTTGCTGCCTCTGCTTGCTTTAAGGCTGTTTCTGCCTCTACTTGCTTGGCAGCTCTTTCAGCCGCTCTTTCTTCACGCTCGTGGTATTCAGAGTAGTTCTTCTCACTCCACTTCGTTAACTCATCACCTGTTAACTTTAACTTCAACCCCATATCGATGAAATCATTTAATGACGACATGATGGAAAATGCCAATGAAATACCAGCCACACAATTTGTTACAAGTGGTTAGTAAAGTAAACAATTTACAATTATGTTCTATTGACAATACGTGCCTAAATTTGCATCCTAAAGTATATGAAAATAAAAATATACTCAAGTGCACCGGATGCGGTGAAGAACGGTTGGAAATCGGCCTAGGAACTGTAGGGTCGCTACTTCAAACACAAATGACCTCTACGGGCAAGGGTTTCAGATGGCACAGAAAACCTGCTTTGTTTTTGGAGGAAATAAATTAGCGTCTATTTGATGTGGTGTGCCTGCTTGTCACTAAGTTTTGATTAGGTTTGTATGGCGTTGAGTGTAATTGTAGGTCGTAATTTTGTCAGTCAACAATTTTTTTTTTCAAATCACAAGTCACTTTCTTTCCAAAACTTTCTGCTTTCCACAACTTACTTTACAAAAACACTCTAAATATATTTCAACACGCTACAACATTGATGACACATCACTTACATCAAGATGACATTCAGTAAGGACATAGACATCAAGTTTACAAGATGGCGACAAGGTCACAATGGCGACAACTTCACAATGTCGACAAGGTCAAAACGGTGACAAGTTTCACAATTACAAATGTTTCACACGTTTACAAGATCAAACAATATGTATGCACTGTACAATCACATTTAGTCTCCATGTTTAAATAATGTAATAATATCTATCAAAATGAGCCTTCAACGATCACATTTACATGTACAATAAAGTTGGACAAAAATTCTAAGTTCACAACTCTAAGTTTAAATGTTAAATTATCTAAACTACGTTCATTTCAAAGCCGGACGAATGCCACCACGTCCACACATGTCAGGGTCTTAAACCTGGCTCGTTTTTCCTAACACATGTGAGACAGTACAAGTACAACGTGATTTGACTTGAGACTCAACGACACAACGTTCAATGGATTTATTTACGAATCAGATACGATACGATGATCATTACAAGATATAAGTTATACTTCAATACACTTACATACACAATACAGCTCACAGTCTATCTCTCAAGATGAACAGACACTCGACTTTCGGGCACAGAAACCACACAACGCCTTTCTCTCATCATACGTCCAGTCGAGTCCACGTCCCAGAGCTGTCTGTCTATAGCTCGCAATGTGCCTCCCCACCTGAAGTGGCTTCACGAGGCATGCGTGCGTCTTGCTTCGTCCTTGCCTGACCGCTGGCCGTCTCGTCAGCCAGCAACCTGCAGGCAGGTAACTACTACTCGCCTGGCGGGCGTAACGAAGTTACGGCATCCCGGCTGGGGAACTAAGTCGCCTGGCGGGCGTAACGATGTTACTGCATCACTGCACTACTCTAGACTCTGACAACAACTATAGAACACAACCACAACTATAGAACATCAACCACAACTGTAGAACATCAACCACAACTATAGAACACAACCACAACTATAGAACATCAACCACAACTGTAGAACATCAACCACAACTATAGAACACAACCACAACTATAGAACATCAACCACAACTGTAGAACATCAACCACAACTATAGAACACAACCACAACTATAGAACATCAACCACAACTGTAGAACATCAACCACAACTATAGAACATCAACCACAACTATAGAACATCGACCATGTGTCACCCATACTGAAATATCCACATATACTTAAGTCCGCAACACCACAGATAATAAACAGCATATTCACACCAACCCTATGTCAAACTTGGACATTATCCAAATCACACTTACTCAAAATCAACACCTGCGAGATGAGATGCTTGCGGAGAGCTGCCAACGTAACTATCCGAGAGCGAGTAAGAAATGATATCAGACAGACAGTGCGATCAACACCTTGTGCCACATTTACTGAAAGGCAGGAGATCAAATGGTTTGGCCATCTCGTTAGACTTTAACACCATCAACTACCAGAACTGGCCCTACATCAAAGAACATCTGATACGAGCGAGAGCAAGAGGACGCCCGCGAAAATGGATTGACGACATCAAAAACATTGTCCAATCACACGAAATGACACTATCCAGTGCCATCCATCAAAGACATTGTCCAATCACACGAAATGACACTATCCAGTGTCATCCATCAAAGACATTGTACAATCACACGAAATGACACTATCCAGTGTCATCCATCAAAGAAATTGTACAATCACACGAAATGACACTATCCAGTGTCATCCATCAAAGACATTGTACAATCACACGAAATGACACTATCCAGTGTCACCCATCAAAGACATTGCACAACCTCACGGCATATACACACACACACACACACACACACACATTGGCACCTTGCCGTCTTGACAGACGATAGTTTGTGCTTTAAAAAGGCATAATAACTTTTAACTATGGCGGTAGCGAGTGTGACTGATACGGCCAATTTGCGCTGTAAATGTCCGTTCACAGTGGGTGCATGTGAACACATGGTAATTTCCACCATCATGCACCATCTTACGTCTCAAACGCTTGGTGTGTGACTTTTCTGCAATAATTTTCTCCTTTGACTTTATTCCATTTCTGATATTTGCCCTCCATGCAATACGTTCAGCGGCAACTTGCTCCCAATGTGCATTATCAATGCCTGTATCAATCATGTCCCGCTTACACACATCTTTGTATCGTAGTAGAGGCCGACCCTGAGATCTCTTACCCATCTGTAATTCACCAAAAAAGATATCCTTTGGTATTCTACCATCATCCATCCGCCTAAGATGTCCTATCCATCTAAGTCTACGAAGACTGAGCATGGAATAAACTGTCACACAACCTGATCTTTCCAATACTTCAGTATTTGTGATTTTGTCTTGCCACTTAATACCAAGAATTCTTCGCAGACACCGCATATGAAAGCTGTTTAAATTGTTCTCTTGGTGTGAGTAAGTTGTCCAGGTTTCACTGCCATAGAGAAGAGTACTAAGGACACAGGCTTGATAGACAAGGACTTTTGTTTTGGCAGTAAGCTTCCTGTTCTCCCAGACTCTTTTTCTTAACCTGTTCATTGTTGTTGCTGCCTTACCAATCCGGATGTTGATTTCCTGATCTAGGGATAATTTGCTATTTACCACCGATCCTAGATATGTAAAATGGTCTACTATCTCTAGTTCGGCGTCGTCAATAAAGATTGATGGTACCCCATGTGCACCTTGTGACATAATCTGTGTCTTCTTTTTGCTAATTGTTAAACCAAATTCAGAACAAGCATTGGAGAATGCAGATAGTAGACATTGCAATTCTTCCTCAGAGTGGGTCGTAACTGCAGCATCATCTGCAAAAAGCAACTCTCCTAATTTTGGTCTTAGCCTTCAATCTCTGAGCATTGTAGAGGCCGCCATCTGAGCGTGAGTGAATGTATATACCACCATCCTGATCACGAAATGCATATTTCAGTAGAAGTGAAAAGTATATTCCAAAGAGGGTGGGAGCTAGTACACAACCTTGCTTAACTCCACTCTTGATTTCAAATTCTTCAGAAGTTGCACCATCAAACTTGATTATACCCTTCATGCCTGTGTGGAACGATTCCACAATGGACAGAAGAGTTGGTGGGCAGCCAATCTTCTTTAGTGCCTTGAACAGACCCTCACGACTGACCAAATCAAATGCCTTTGTGAGGTCGATGAAGGCAATAAACAGTGGTTGATTCTGTTCACGGCATTTTTCTTGCATTTGTCGCAATGAGAATATCATATCGGTGGTAGATCGGTTCTGTCGAAAGCCACACTGTGATTCGGGGTAGATTTGATCTCCTAGGACTTGAAGTCTGCGCAGAACAATTCTGGCAAATACTTTTCCAACAATACACAGAAGTGAGATACCCCTATAGTTGTTGCAGTCGCTCCGATCGCCCTTGTTCTTGTACAGTGTTATGATGCTTGAATCTTTGAAATCCTGCATATACACACATACATAATATACACTAAAGTCTGTGAGGGTACACATATAAATACGTTTCACGAAACTACAGTGTCACACTAACTATCATCTGTCAAGATGTGCCAGGAAGTCAGGTTGCTAGTACACACAGATTGCATGGTGTCAACATGTCAGGTTGCTTGTACACATAGATTGCATGGTACCAACAAGTAAGGTTGCTTGTACACACAGATTGCATGGTACCAACAAGTCAGGTTGCTTGTACATACTGATTAGTTAGTTAGTTAGTTAGTTAGTCGCGGTTCCAACTTCACAGCAACGGGTCGTCCCCATTATGCTCCGTTCCTGTGCCAGTGAATATCACATAAAATGCTCCTCACTGCCCAATGTGAAAATTGGAAAAGACAGGAGTCTCGACAAACAACAGCCCGCACAGATACACTGTGCATAATTCAGCTGCCTGATTGTGTACACAGTAGCCCCCCACAAAACATCCAGTTCATCTCTGATGGAATCGGCAGTCATTTTCCCATCTGGATGTTTCCTAGATGTTCACCTACACAGTCCATGAAAATACAGTTCATCGTCGATGGTAGTGGCAATCAACCAGAAGCCCAGCAGCCACGCATTTCTGCATAAGGCAAGAACCAGTCAACTCTGAGACATAGCCAGCTGCCATCGCTCCGAACATGCAGTCACGTTCCAAAACTCGGGCAGATTCAAAATCATTTCACACGAAGCTCACAGCTCACAGTGTCGCGCCACGCACTCACTCAGTAGCAGGGCGACGGAACCATCAAGCCTCCTTAGTCGCCTCTTACGACATGCGTGGTAGGCTACAGTGTTGCTATTCTTTGCTTCCCTTATGGGCCCCGGCAACACACGGGAGTACACACAGGAGTACACACAGATTGCATAGTGCCAACATGTCAGGTTGCTTGTACACACAGATTGCATAGTGCCAACATGTCAGGTTGCTAATACACACAGATTGCATGGTGACAACAAGTCAGGTTGCTAGTACACACAGATTGCATGGTGCCAACATGTAAGGTTGCTAGTACACACAGATTGCATGGTGACAACAAGTCAGGTTGCTAGTACACACAGATTGCATGGTGACAACAAGTCAGGTTGCTAGTACACACAGATTGCATGGTTCTAGTAAGTCAGGTTGCTAGTACACACAGATTGCATGGTGACAACAAGTCAGGTTGCTAGTACACACAGATTGCATGGTGACAACAAGTCAGGTTGCTAGTACACACAGATTGCATGGTGACAACATGTCAGGTTGCTTGTACACACAGATTGCATAGTGACAACAAGTCAGGTTGCTAGTACACACAGATTGCATGGTGACAACAAGTCAGGTTGCTAGTACACACAGATTGGATGGTGCCAACATGTAAGGTTGCTAGTACACACATATTGCATGGTGACAAGTCAGGTTGCTAGTACACACAGATTGCATGGTGACAACAAGTCAGGTTGCTAGTACACACAGATTGCATGGTGCTAGTAAGTCAGGTTGCTAGTACACACAGATTGCATGGTGACAACAAGTCAGGTTGCTAGTACACACAGATTGCATGGTGACAACAAGTCAGGTTGCTAGTACACACAGATTGCATGGTGCCAACAAGTCAGGTTGCTAGTACACACAGATTGCATGGTGCTAGTAAGTCAGGTTGCTAGTACACACAGATTGCATGGTGACAACAAGTCAGGTTGCTAGTACGCACAGATTGCATGGTGACAACAAGTCAGGTTGCTAGTACACACAGATTGCATGGTGACAACAAGTCAGGTTGCTAGTACACACAGATTGCATGGTGCTAGTAAGTCAGGTTGCTAGTATACACAGATTGCATGGTGACAACATGTCAGGTTGCTAGTACACACAGATTGCATGGTGACAACAAGTCAGGTTGCTAGTACACACAGATTGCATGGTGCTAGTAAGTCAGGTTGCTAGTACACACAGATTGCATGGTGACAACAAGTCAGGTTGCTAGTACACACAGATTGCATGGTGATAGTAAGTCAGGTTGCTAGTACACACAGATTGCATGGTGACAACATGTCAGGTTGCTAGTACACACAGATTGCATGGTGCCAACAAGTGAGGTTGCTAGTACACACAGATTGCATGGTGCCAACAAGTGAGGTTGCTAGTACACACAGATTACATGGTGCCAACAAGTGAGGTTGCTAGTACACACAGATTGCATGGTGCCAACAAGTGAGGTTGCTAGTACACACAGATTGCATGGTGCCAACAGGTGAGGTTGCTAGTACACACAGATTGCATGGTGCCAACATGTAAGGTTGCTAGTACACACAGATTGCATGGTGACAACAAGTCAGGTTGCTAGTACACACAGATTGCATGGTGACAACAAGTCAGGTTGCTAGTACACACAGATTGCATGGTGACAACAAGTCAGGTTGCTAGTACACACAGATTGCATGGTGACAACAAGTCAGGTTGCTAGTACACACAGGTTGCATGGTGACAACAAGTCAGGTTGCTAGTACACACAGATTGCATGGTGACAACAAGTCAGGTTGCTAGTACACACAGATTGCATGGTGACAACAAGTCAGGTTGCTAGTACACACGGATTGCATGGTGTCAACAAGTCAGGTTGCTAGTACACACAGATTGCATGGTGACAACATGTCAGGTTGCTTGTACATACAGATTGCATGGTGCTAGTAAGTCAGGTTGCTAGTACACACAGATTGCATGGTGCTAGTAAGTCAGGTTGCTAGTACACACAGATTGCAAGGTGCCAACAAGTCAGGTTGCTAGTGAGTGGTTCAACAGATAGTGTGTGGTACAACAGATAGTGAGTGGTACAACAGATAGTGTGTGGTACAACAAATAGTGAGTTGTACAACAGATAGTGTGTGGTACAACAGATAGTGTGTGGTACAACAGATAGCGAGTGGTACAACAGATAGTGTGTGGTACAACAGATAGTGTGTGGTACAACAGATAGTGTGTGGTACAACAGATAGTGTGTGGTACAACAGATAGTGTATGGTACAACAGATAGCGAGTGGTACAACAGATAGTGTGTGGTACAACAGATAGTGTGTGGTACAACAGATAGTGTGTGGTACAACAGATAGCGAGTGGTACAACAGATAGTGTGTGGTACAACAGATAGTGAGTGGTACATTAAATAGTGAGTTGTACAACAGATAGTGTGTGGTACAACAGATAGTGTGTGGTACAACAGATAGTGTGTGGTACAACAGATAGTGAGTGGTACAACAGATAGTGAGTGGTACAACAAATAGTGAGTTGTACAACAGATAGTGTGTGGTACAACAGATAGTGTGTGGTACAACAGATAGTGTGTGGTACAACAGATAGTGAGTGGTACGACAGATAGTGTGTGGTACAACAGATAGTGAGTGGTACAACATATAATGTGTGGTACAACAGATAGTGAGTGGTACAACAGATAGTGAGTGGTACAACAGATAGTGAGTGGTACAACAGATAGTGAGTGGTACAACAAATAGTGTGTGGTAAACAGATAGTGTGTGGTACAACAAATAGTGAGTGGTACAACAGATAGTGTGTGGTACAACAGATAGTGTGTGGTACAACAGATAGTGAGTGGTACAACAGATAGTGTGTGGTACAACAGATAGTTTCTGGTACAACAGATAGTAAGTGGTACAACAAATAGTGTGTGGTACAACAGATAGTGAGTGGTACAACAGATAGTGTGTGGTACAACAGATAGTGTGTGGTACGACAGATAGTGTGTGGTACAACAGATAGTGAGTGGTACAACAGATAATGTGTGGTACAACAGATAGTGAGTGGTACAACAGATAGTGAGTGGTACAACAGATAGTGAGTGGTACAACAGATAGTGAGTGGTACAACAAATAGTGTGTGGTAAACAGATAGTGTGTGGTACAACAAATAGTGAGTGGTACAACAGATAGTGTGTGGTACAACAGATAGTGTGTGGTACAACAGATAGTGAGTGGTACAACAGATAATGTGTGGTACAACAGATAGTAAGTGGTACAACAGATAGTGTGTGGTACAACAGATAGTGAGTGGTACAACAGATAGTGTGTGGTACAACAGATAGTGTGTGGTACAACAGATAGTGAGTGGTACAACAGATAGTGAGTGGTACAACAGATAGTGTGTGGTACAACAGATAGTGAGTGGTACAACAGATAGTGAGTGGTACAACAGATAGTGTGTGGTACAACAGATAGTGAGTGGTACAACAGATAGTGTGTGGTACAACAGATAGTGTATGGTACAACATATAGTGAGTTGAACAACAGATAGTGTGTGGTACAACAGATAGTGTGTGGTACAGCAGATAGCGAGTGGTACAACAGATAGTGTGTGGTACAACAGATAGTGAGTGGTACAACAGATAGTGAGTGGTACAACAGATAGTGAGTGGTACAAGAGATAGTGAGTGGTACAACAAATAGTGAGTTGTACAACAGATAGTGTGTGGTACAACAGATAGTGTGTGGTACAACAGATAGTGTGTGGTACAACAGATAGTGTGTGGTACAACAGATAGTGAGTGGTACAACAGATAGTGTGTGGTACAACAGATAGTGAGTGGTACAACAGATAGTGTGTGGTACAACAGATAGTGTGTGGTACAACAGATAGTGTGTGGTACAACAGATAGTGAGTGGTACAACAGATAGTGAGTGGTACAACAGATAGTGAGTGGTACAACAGATAGTGTGTGGTACAACAGATAGTGAGTGGTACAACAGATAGTGTGTGGTACAACAGATAGTGTGTGGTACAACAGATAGTGTGTGGTACAACAGATAGTGTGTGGTACAACAGATAGTGAGTGGTACAACAGATAGTGTGTGGTACAACAGATAGTGTGTGGTTCAACAGATAGTGAGTGGTACAACAGATAGTGAGTGGTACAACAGATAGTGAGTTGTACAACAGATAGTGTGTGGTACAACAAATAATGAGTTGTACAACAGATAGTGTGTGGTACAACAAATAGTGAGTGGTACAACAGATAGTGAGAGGTTCAACAGAGAGTGAGTGTTACAACAGATAGGGAGTGGTACACACAGATAGGGAGTGGTATAACAGATAGTGAGTGGTACAACAGATAGGGAGTGGTACAACAGATAGGGAGTGGTACAACAGATCTTGATTGTCACACACAGATAGATAATGGTACAACAGATAGTGAGTGGTACAACAGATAGTGAGTGGTACAACAGATAGGGAGTGGTACAACAGATAGAGAGTGACACACACAGATAGGGAGTGGTACACACAGATAGTGAGTGGTACACACAGATAGATAATGGTACAACAAGTAATTAGTGGTACAACAAATAGTGAGTGGTACAACAAATAGTGAGTGGTACACACAGATAGTGAGTACAAGACAGAGACTACTATAAACAAAGGAGAATTATAAATAGACCTGAGGGTTTATATACAAACCACTACTGTAAACAAACAACTAGTACTACAAACAGACGAGTACTACAAGCAGACGAGTACTACAAACAGACGAGTACTACAAACAGACGAGTACTACAAACAGACGAGTACTACAAACAGACGAGTACTATAAACGGACGAGTACTATAAAGAAACATACTACGATCACTACAAGCAGCCTTTGAGGAGGAGTATAAATAGACAAGTGCTACAAACAAACAACAAATATAACATACAGATATCGAGTGCTACACCCAAGCAACAAATACAACATACAGCTTTAAACAGTGAAGAAGTACTGTAAACAGATAACAAGTGCTATAAATGAACGACCAGTATGATAAACAGGCAAGTACTTTAAATAGATTAGTACTATAAACGTACAGTGAGTATTATAAATAGCAAGTACTATACACAGACAACAATTATCATAGAGAGACGGCGAGTACTATAAATAGTCACACAGTACTATAACAGACAGCGAGTGCTATAAACAAATAAACAAGTGCTATAAACAGTGAAGTTCTGTAAACAAAGGTTGACATCAATAGACAATGGACAGACCGCGATGACAACAAAGGTTGACATCAATAGACAATGGACAGACCGCGATGACAACAAAGGTTGACATCAATAGACAATGGACAGACCGCGATGACAACAAAGGTTGACATCAATAGACAATGGACAGACCGCGATGACAACAAAGTAACACCAGAATTGCTGGAGTGTTCCGATGTCACTCATGGCATTGAGGTGAAGGTTTCATGATGTCACTCATGGCATTGAGGTGAAGGTTTCATGATGTCACTCATGGCATTGAGGTGAAGGTTTCATGATGTCACTCATGGCATTAAGGTGAAGGTTTCATGATGTCACTCATGGCATTAAGGTGAAGGTTTCATGATGTCACTCATGGCATTAAGGTGAAGGTTTCATGATGTCACTCATGGCATTAAGGTGAAGGTTTCATGATGTCACTCATGGCATTAAGGTGAAGGTTTCATGATGTCACTCATGGCATTAAGGTGAAGGTTTTATGATGTCACTCATGGCATTAAGGTGAAGGTTTCATGATGTCACTCATGGCATTAAGGTGAAGGTTTCATGATGTCACTCATGGCATAGAGGTGAAGGTTTCATGATGTCACTCATGGCATTGAGGTGAAGGTTTCATGATGTCACTCATGGCATTAAGGTGAAGGTTTCATGATGTCACTCATGGCATTAAGGTGAAGGTTTCATGATGTCACTCATGGCATTAAGGTGAAGGTTTCATGATGTCACTCATGGCATTAAGGTGAAGGTTTCATGATGTCACTCATGGCATTAAGGTGAAGGTTTCATGATGTCACTCATGGCATAGAGGTGAAGGTTTCATGATGTCACTCATGGCATTAAGGTGAAGGTTTCATGATGTCACTCATGGCATTAAGGTGAAGGTTTCATGATGTCACTCATGGCATTAAGGTGAAGGTTTCATGATGTCACTCATGGCATTAAGGTGAAGGTTTCATGATGTCACTCATGGCATTAAGGTGAAGGTTTCATGATGTCACTCATGGCATAGAGGTGAAGGTTTCATGATGTCACTCATGGCATTGAGGTGAAGGTTTCATGATGTCACTCATGGCATTGAGGTGAAGGTTTCATGATGTCACTCATGGCATTAAGGTGAAGGTTTCATGATGTCACTCATGGCATTGAGGTGAAGGTTTCATGATGTCACTCATGACATTGAGGTGAAGGTTTCATGATGTCACTCATGGCATTAAGGTGAAGGTTTCATGATGTCACTCATGGCATTAAGGTGAAGGTTTCATGATGTTACTCATGGCATAGAGGTGAAGGTTTCATGATGTCACTCATGACATTGAGGTGAAGGTTTCATGATGTCACTCATGGCATTGAGGTGAAGGTTTCATGATGTCACTCATGGCATTAAGGTGAAGGTTTCATGATGTCACTCATGGCATTAAGGTGAAGGTTTCATGATGTCACTCATGGCATTAAGGTGAAGGTTTCATGATGTCACTCATGGCATTAAGGTGAAGGTTTCATGATGTCACTCATGGCATTAAGGTGAAGGTTTCATGATGTCACTCATGGCATTGAGGTGAAGGTTTCATGATGTCACTCATGGCATTGAGGTGAAGGTTTCATGATGTCACTCATGGCATTGAGGTGAAGGTTTCATGATGTCACTCATGGCATTCAGGTGAAGGTTTCATGATGTCACTCATGGCATTGAGGTGAAGGTTTCATGATGTCACTCATGGCATTGAGGTGAAGGTTTCATGATGTCACTCATGGCATTAAGGTGAAGGTTTCATGATGTCACTCATGGCATTGAGGTGAAGGTTTCATGATGTCACTCATGGCATTAAGGTGAAGGTTTCATGATGTCACTCATGGCATTAAGGTGAAGGTTTCATGATGTCACTCATGGCATTGAGGTGAAGGTTTCATGATGTCACTCATGGCATTAAGGTGAAGGTTTCATGATGTCACTCATGGCATTGAGGTGAAGGTTTCATGATGTCACTCATGGCATTAAGGTGAAGGTTTCATGATGTCACTCATGGCATTAAGGTGAAGGTTTCATGATGTCACTCATGGCATTAAGGTGAAGGTTTCATGATGTCACTCATGGCATTGAGGTGAAGGTTTCATGATGTCACTCATGGCATTGAAGTGAAGGTGTCATGATGTCACTCATGGCATTAAGGTGAAGGTTTCATGATGTCACTCATGGCATAGAGGTGAAGGTTTCATGATGTCACTCATGGCATTAAGGTGAAGGTTTCATGATGTCACTCATGGCATTGAAGTGAAGGTTTCATGATGTCACTCATGGCATTAAGGTGAAGGTTTCATGATGTCACTCATGGCATAGAGGTGAAGGTTTCATGATGTCACTCATGACATTGAGGTGAAGGTTTCATGATGTCACTCATGGCATTGAGGTGAAGGTTTCATGATGTCACTCATGGCATTAAGGTGAAGGTTTCATGATGTCACTCATGGCATTGAGGTGAAGGTTTCATGATGTCACTCATGGCATTGAGGTGAAGGTTTCATGTCCTAGGTGACGCCAAGGGATGCACGCGCTGTTGTCATAATCCATCTGCAATAGATACACTCCATCTACACTAGATACAATCCATCTGCAATAGATACACTCCGTCTACACTAGATACAATCCATCTGCAATAGATACACTCCATCTACACTAGATACAATCCATCTACAATAGATACAATCCATCTACACTAGATACAATCCATCTACAATAGATACAATCCATCTACATTAGATACAATCCATCTACAATAGATTCAATCCATCTGCAATAGATACAATCCATCTACAATAGACACAATCCATCTACAATAGATACAATCCATCTACACTAGATACAATCCATCTACAATAGATACAATCCATCTGCAATAGATACAATCCATCTACGATAGATACAATCCATCTACGATAGATACAATCCATCTACACTAGATACAATCCATCTACGATAGATACAATCCATCTACGATAGATACAATCCATCTACCATAGACACAATCCATCTACAATAGATACAATCCATCTACACTAGATACAATCCATCTACAATAGATACAATCCATCTACAATAGATACAATCCATCTACGATAGATACAATCCATCTACGATAGACACAATCCATCTACGATAGATACAATCCATCTACAATAGATACAATCCATCTACAATAGATACAATCCATCTACAATAGATACAATCCATCTACGATAGATACAATCCATCTACGATAGATACAATCCATCTACGATAGATACAATCCATCTACAATAGACACAATCCATCTACAATAGATACAATCCATCTACACTAGATACAATCCATCTACAATAGATACAATCCATCTACGATAGATACAATCCATTTACACTAGATACAATCCATCTACAATAGACACAATCCATCTACAATAGATACAATCCATCTACACTAGATACAATCCATCTACAATAGATACAATCCATCTACAATAGATACAATCCATCTACACTAGATACAATCCATCTACAATAGACACAATCCATCTACGATAGATACAATCCATCTACAATAGATACAATCCATCTGCAATAGATACAATCCATCTACGATAGATACAATCCATCTACACTAGATACAATCCATCTACAATAGACACAATCCATCTACACTAGATACAATCCATCTACAATAGATACAATCCATCTACACTAGATACAATCCATCTACAATAGATACAATCCATCTACAATAGACACAATCCATCTACGATAGATACAATCCATCTACACTAGATACAATCCATCTGCAATAGATACACTCCATCTACAATAGATACAATACATCTACGATAGATACAATCCATCTACAATAGACACAATCCATCTACACTAGATACAATCCATCTACACTAGATACAATCCATCTACAATAGATACACTCCATCTACACTAGATACAATACATCTACGATAGATACAATCCATCTACAATAGACACAATCCATCTACACTAGATACAATCCATCTACACTAGATACAATCCATCTACGCTAGATACAATCCATCTACACTAGATACAATCCATCTACGATAGATACAATCCATCTGCAATAGACACAATCCATCTACAATAGACACAATCCATCTACAATAGATACAATTCATCTACACTAGATACAATCCATCTACGATAGATACAATCCATCTACACTAGATACAATCCATCTACACTAGATACAATCCATCTACACTAGATACAATCCATCTACTATAGATACAATCCATCTACACTAGATACAATCGATCTACACTAGATACAATCCATCTACTATAGATACAATCCATCTACACTAGATACAATCCATCTACACTAGATACAATCCATCTACAATAGATACAATCCATCTACGATAGATACAATCCATCTACACTAGATACAATCCATCTACACTAGATACAATCCATCTACACTAGATACAATCCATCTACAATAGATACAATCCATCTACGATAGATACAATCCATCTACACTAGATACAATCCATCTACACTAGATACAATCCATCTACACTAGATACAATCCATCTACAATAGATGCAATCATATGCTTCGCCTAAGTTCAAATCCTTTCATCTCAGATTTGAGGACTTGGCTTCTGAACCCCTGGGCCACCGGCTGCATGGTCAATTGAAGAAGACTATCTATGTCCAGTCTGTGAGCACACAAAGGTCATCTATGTCCAGTCTGTGAGCACACAAAGGTCATCTATGTCCAGTCTGTGAGCACACAAAGATCATCTATGTCCAGTCTGTGAGCACACAAAGGTCATCTATGTCCAGTCTGTGAGCACACAAAGATCATCTATGTCCAGTCTGTGAGCACACAAAGGTCATCTATGTCCAGTCTGTGAGCACACAAAGATCATCTATGTCCAGTCTGTGAGCACACAAAGATCATCTATGTCTAGTCTGTGAGCACACAAAGGTCATCTATGTCCAGTCTGTGAGTACACAAAGGTCATATATGTCCAGTCTGTGAGTACACAAAGGTCATCTATGTCCAGTCTGTAAGCACAACACAAATCATGGCACGGAGAACTCACTCACGTCTCCCGGACTACAGACTGACCTCTGACCTTAGCCAGCAGCCTGGTAGATTCTCAATATCATCATCATCATTATCATCATCATCATCACCCGTGCTTACGTCAAGGACGTCATCGCCCTCATCATTGACGTCTTACAGGCTGGCCACTCACTCTTCAATCACCGCTCCAGCAAGCAGACCGTTGCTGGGCTCCCCAAGAAGCTTCAGAGACGCTACCAGTGATGAACGTGACGCTGGTGCAGTCAGTGAGAGTCGTCTGTCGCCCAAACCCAACATCAGGAAGTACGGACGAACCACGCATTCCCAGGCATTCGCATCCAGCTCCGCAGAATCATCGTCTGCCGCAAGTGTGACCACACGCCAACAGCGAGCGCCGCCGGCCACTCCATCAGTCCAGACCCGACCCCTGGACAGCGGAGCCATCATGGAGAAGAATGGAGAGGATACATTGGGGACTTTCGTGCATGAACGACGGAGGCTGGGCGCTACAGAGATGGAGTTTGGGGCCATGACTCCAAGGAGGATTCGACGCGTGGGTAAGCAGGCCGGGGCAGACGACCAGACCCCGGGAGTAGTTGCAGTAGATGAGGAGGCCAGGACAGGAGGGAGGTTGGAGGGTGAGAGCTCTTGTACCAACAGTTCTTCAGATGGCGCACTTGGAGGAGGGGACGAGATCGCCGACAGCGAGAGAAGACTCCGTCGCCTGCGGCGCTCACTGAGGCTGGAAGGGAAGGACATACCTCAGCCAGCCTCAACCACCTGTCAGAGAGCCCCAGTTTCTGACAGCAAGAACGAGAGTGGACTGACAGATGCAGACACCGTCAGCAAGAGATCTGATTCTCCCACAGGAGTTGATGTGAAAGTGTCACGTGACAGACGGAGTGTAGTCAACAAACTGACAGATGCAGACACCGTCAGCAAGAGATCTGATTCTCCCACAGGAGTTGATGTGAAAGTGTCACGTGATACACGGAGTGTAGTCAACAAACTGACAGATGCAGACACCGTCAGCAAGAGATCTGATTCTCCCACAGGAGTTGATGTGAAAGTGTCACGTGATAGTCGGAGTGTAGTCAACAAACTGACAGATGCAGACACCGTCAGCAAGAGATCTGATTCTCCCACAGGAGTTGATGTGAAAGTGTCACGTGATACACGGAGTGTAGTCAACAAACTGACAGATGCAGACACCGTCAGCAAGAGATCTGATTCTCCCACAGGAGTTGATGTGAAAGTGTCACGTGATAGTCGGAGTGTAGTCAACAAACTGACAGATGCAGACACCGTCAGCAAGAGATCTGATTCTCCCACAGGAGTTGATGTGAAAGTGTCACGTGATACACGGAGTGTAGTCAACAAACTGACAGATGCAGACACCGTCAGCAAGAGATCTGATTCTCCCACAGGAGTTGATGTGAAAGTGTCACGTGACAGACGGAGTGTAGTCAACAAACTGACAGATGCAGACAGTATCAGGAATATCGCACAAGTCTCAGCTGAGGTGAAAATATTCGTAGTGGCACCTGATGATGCTGACAGCAGCCAGCACTCGGTAAGTAGACGATACATTATAGCGCCGTATGTATGTCTTCATTGTCCCTAATTATATACATGTATCATCTGTATGTTTACAGTTGTGTCTACGTAGAAATATTGAAGATATGGAAGGAATCATTGGCACCTTGCCGTCTTGACAAACGATAGTTTATGCTTTAAAAAGACATAATAACTTTTATCTTTGGCGGTAGCGAATGTGACTGATAAGGCCAATTTGCGCTGTAAACGTCCGTTCACAGTGGGTGCATGTGAACACGTGGTCATTTCCACCATCATACACCATCTTACGTCTCACACGCTCGGTGTGTGACTTATCTGCAATAATTTTCTCCTTTGTCTTTATTCCATTTCTGATTTTTGCCCTCCATGCAACACGTTCAGCGGCGACTTGCTCCCAATGTGCATTATCAATGCTTGCATCAATCATGTCCCGCTTACACACATCTTTGAATCGTAGTAGAGGCCGACCCTGAGATCTCTTACCCATCTGTAATTCACCAAAAAAGATGTCCTTTGGTATTCTACCATCATCCAACCTCCTAAGATGTCCTATCCATCTAAGTCTACGAAGACTGAGCATGGAATACACCGTCACACAACCTGATCTTTCCAATACTTCAGTATTTGTGATTTTGTCTTGCCACTTAATACCAAGAATTCTTCGCAGACACCGCATATGAAAGCTGTTTAAATTGTTCTCTTGGTGTGAGTAAGTTGTCCAGGTTTCACTGCCATAAAGAAGAGTACTAAGGTCACAGACTTGATAGACAAGGACTTTTGTTTTGGCAGTAAGCTTCCTGTTCTCCCAGACTCTATTTCTTAACCTGTTCATTGTTGTTGCTGCATTACCAATCCGGATGTTGATTTCCTGATCTAGGGATAATTTGCTATTTACCGCTGATCCTAGATATGTAAAATGGTCTACCATCTCTAGTTCGGCGTCGTCAATAAAGATTGATGGTACCCCATGTGCACCTTGTGACAAAATCTGTGTCTTCTTTTTGCTAATTGTTAAACCAAATTCAGAACAAGCATTGGAGAATGCAGATAGTAGACATTGCAATTCTTCCTCAGAGTGGATCGTAACTGCAGCATCATCTGCAAAAAGTAACTCTCTGATCAGTACCCTCCTCGGAAGTCACGGATGACAAGCATCGTCTGGATCTTTTCTCGGGGGCATGCTGGTGTGCTGGGGAATGAACAGGCGGACAGATTGGCTGGCTCGGCAGAACTGGTGGAGTATTGATGTATGACAAGGCAGACGTGGTTGCGACCTTGTGGGAGCATGTGTACACATCTGAGGAGCAAATGGATCACCATGGTCTGGCAAGAATGCGACAGCGAGGGGTGACGAGGGGATATGGCCGGCGATCAACGTTCAGAGGAAAGGCGAGACGGACATATAATCAGATTGCCACTGGTACTATTAGTGTTGGAACTCTTCGCTGGCTGCTGAGGATGGGGACGGAGCGCTTATGGGAATGCCCCGAATGCTGTGATGTTGGTTCCTAAATCAATCAATCAATCATCTCTGAGCATTGTAGAGGCCGCCATCTGAGCGTGAGTGAATGTATATACCACCGTCCTGATCAGTAGAGGAAGGAATCAACATTGGGGGAAAATACATCAATACCATTATATATACAGATGATACAGTCTTGATTGCAGACAATGAGCAGGACCTGCAACATTTAGTAGATACTGTTGTTGCACACAGTGAACAACTAAGGATAGAATTGAATAGTAAGAAGACACAGATTATGGTCGTCACTAGGAAGTAGAAAATACCACAGTGTATATACAAGTAAATGGGAATATTCTTTAACAAGTGAATCGGTACAGCCATCTCGGAACAGTCATAACATCTGATGGGAGATGCCTTGAAGAGATTAGAACAAGAATTGCCATGGCGAAAGTAGCCATTTGCAAGATGAAAAACATACTAACCAATAAAAATATATCAATTGAAACGAGAAAAAGAGTGTTGAGGGGATACATAGAACCTGTTCTTTTAAACAGATGTGAAGCGTGGACAATGAGCAGTCAAGCTGAAAAACATCTGATGGCTGTGGAAATGTGGTTTCTGAGGAAAATGCAAAGAATAATCATGGACAGCCAGAAAAACCAATGAACAAGTCCTTCAAGAAACAAATGAAGATCGTAAACTGATTAGAGACATTAGACGTAGACAGTCAACATTTTTGGGGCATGTTATGAAAAGAAATTATTTGGAGAACTTGGTGACAACTGACAAGATAGAAGGGAAGAGACCAAGGGGAAGACCGAGAAGTAAATACCTGGATGGATTGGCCACCTGGCATGGTTGAGACATGAGCACGGTGCTGATCCACGACTCTGGTGATCGAGTGAGATGACAAAACATGACCGCCCACGTTTATCGGCATGGCACATGATGGATGGATGGTGTCTATATACCTATATGGATAATTATATACATACAGTTGTGTCTACATAGCCTTTTTTATGTTGCATATCCCTTAAAGGACGTTGCAGTCAACACCAGCATCTTTTAGTTGCTGTTGATGTACTAGGCAAGTTTTACGTTCTGTAGTTAGCCATTGATTACTGAACGACCGGCGCACATACCTCCCGTACATTACCAGCGCGGCGCGATCTGCTACCGAATCTCACGCAGCTGTTTTCCCCACGTGGATATACGGGATTACGAACAACGTCGTTAACACCTTAGCCAGGGAGACCGGCCTATGTTCCTATGTTTTTTTTGTTCGCATATCCTTTTACAGGACATCGCTGTCAACATCAGCATCTTTCAGCTGATTGTTGATTTCTCTACAAGATCACGCTCAGTAGTTTGCCATTGCTTTCTGAGCGGCCGGCTCACATACCCCGTAAGTCACCAACGCGGCGAGACCGGCCTATATACCTACAGGGATAATTATTTGCCTACAGTTGTGTCTACCTATCTACACGTATAATTATTTGCGTACAGTTGTGTCTACCTATCTACATGGATAATTATTTGCGTACAGTTGTGTCTACCTATCTAAATGGATAATTATTTGCCTACAGTTGTGTATGCCTACCTACATGGATACTTGTTTGACTACAGTTGTGTCTACCTAAATAGACGGATAAATATTTGCTTACAGTTGTTTCTACCTAACTACACGGATAATTATTTCCCTACAGTTGTGTCTACCTACATACATGGATAATTATTTGCTTACAGTTGTGTATGCCTGCCTACACGTATAAGTATTTGCCTACAGTTGTATCTACCTGCCTACACAGATAATTGTTTTCCTACAGTTGTGCCCACCTATCTATACACAGATACTTATTTGTTTACAGCTGTGTGCCACTTGCTATACGTGACATTTGTTTACAAAAGAATGAGCTTTATTTTCTAAAGATTAAAATTTTGGCACACACTTCTAACATTTTGCCCTTGTTGTCTCTCATCTTTCATACTTATTTTTATCTCTCACCTTTCATACATTCATGCCTCTCACATTTCATAGATATTTTTATCTCTCACCTTTCATACATTCTTGCCTCTCACCTTTCATACATTCTTGCCTCTCACCTTTCATACATTCTTGCCTCTCACCTTTCCTACATTCTTGTCTCTCACCTTTCATACATTCTTGTCTCTCACCTTTCATACATATATTTTCTCTCACCTTTCATACATTCTTGCCTCTCACCTTTAATACATTCTTGTCTCTCACATTTCATACATTCTTGTCTCTCACCTTTCATGCATTCTTGTCTCTCACCTTTCCTACATTCTTGTCTCTCACCTTTCATACATTCTTGTCTCTCATCCTTCATACATTCTTGCCTCTCACCTTTCATACATTCTTGTCTCTCACCTTTCATACATTCTTGTCTCTCACCTTTCATACATTCTTGTCTCTCACCTTTCCTACATTCTTGTCTCTCACCTTTCATACATTCTTGTCTCTCACCTTTCATACATATTTTTTCTCTCACCTTTCATACATTCTTGCCTCTCACCTTTCATACATATTTTCTCTCTCACATTTCATACATTCTTGCCTCTCACCTTTCATACATTCTTGTCTCTCACCTTTCATACATTCTTGTCTCTTACATTTCATACATTCTTGCCTCTCACCTTTCATACATTCTTGCCTCTCACCTTTCATACATTCTTGCCTCTCACCTTTCATACATTCTTGCTTCTCACCTTTCCTACATTCTTGTCTCTCACCTTTCATACATTCTTGTCTCTCACCTTTCATACATATATTTTCTCTCACCTTTCATACATTCTTGCCTCTCACCTTTAATACATTCTTGTCTCTCACATTTCATACATTCTTGTCTCTCACCTTTCATGCATTCTTGTCTCTCACCTTTCCTACATTCTTGTCTCTCACCTTTCATACATTCTTGTCTCTCATCCTTCATACATTCTTGCCTCTCACCTTTCATACATTCTTGTCTCTCACCTTTCATACATTCTTGTCTCTCACCTTTCATACATTCTTGTCTCTCACCTTTCCTACATTCTTGTCTCTCACCTTTCATACATTCTTGTCTCTCACCTTTCATACATATTTTTTCTCTCACCTATCATACATTCTTGCCTCTCACCTTTCATACATATTTTCTCTCTCACATTTCATACATTCTTGCCTCTCACCTTTCATACATTCTTGTCTATCACCTTTCATACATTCTTGTCTCTCACCTTTCATACATTCTTGTCTCTCACCTTTCCTACATTCTTGTCTCTCACCTTTCATACATTCTTGTCTCTCACCTTTCCTACATTCTTGCCTCTCACCTTTCATACATTCTTGTCTCTCACCTTTCCTACATTCTTGTCTCTCACCTTTCCTACATTCTTGTCTCTCACCTTTCATACATATTGTTTCTCTCACCTTTCATACATTCTTGCCTCTCACCTTTCCTACATTCTTGTCTCTCACCTTTCATACAAATTATTTCTCTCACCGTTCATACATTCTTGTCTCTCACCTTTCATACAAATTATTTCTCTCACCTTTATGCATTCTTGTCTCTCACCTGTCATAAATTGTTTAATCTCTGACGTTTCATACATTCCTGTCTCTCTCACCTTTCATACATTCTTGGCTTTTACTTCTCATACATATTCGTATTTCTCCCCTTTCGCACAGCTCACATGAGGCTATTTGTTACACAAAAGTCAAGATTCTATTATAGTCAAGAGAACAATATTAAAACATCAGGTCTGTATGATGAAATAATCAAGTGAACAATATTGAAACATAAGGTTCGCGTCTGGCGTTCGTTGTCTCGGATGACTGTGTGAGGTGCACCCATTCGGGAACTTCCCAGCCTACGCAAGTTAACGGGGCAGGAGTTTCGAGAATGTGACCGCAACGTGAAGCCGGAGTCGCTGTGTAAGCGTGCGAACGAGTAATTTTTGCTCTGGCAATGGTCTGCCCCTGCCTTCCCTTGAGGGCCGACCGGGATATCACCGGCCGTTCTAATTAGACCAGCCGGGATGTAGGTGACTAGGTGACACCACAAAAGTGAGAGCCGAATGTATTTCGAAACACTCTGGAAGGTTAACCCGGTCAACTTAATCCCGCAGAAGTAGAATGTGTCGGTCTAAAGGCGCAGGTATCGCAGCTCCGCTGTAAACAGGCACAACGCAATCACGTCCTAGTGGGTGTCGAAAAGTCTTTCGAAACACCCGGGAAGGTTAACCCGGTCAACAAACGCCCGCAAAAGTAGGATGCATAGGCGCAAATATCGCAGCTCCGCTGTACATAGGCCCATTGAAATCTTGTTTTTTTAAACATTGCATATCCCAAACAGGACGTTGCAGTCAACATCAGCATTTTCAGCTGCTGTTGATATACTAGGCAAGATTAAGCTCAGTAGTTTGCCATTGCTTTCTGAGCGACCAGCTCACATACCCCTAAGTTACCAACGCGACGGGAACCGCTACCGATTCTCGAGCAGTTTACGTTACTCACGAGAATATACGGGATTACGGAGAAAGACATTAACCCATAGGCCAGGGAGCCCGGTGCATCGCAATCACGTCAAAAAAAAAAGGACCGGGAACAAGGGCAAGGGTAAGAGGAACAAGGACAGAGGAAACGAGAACAGTGGAAACAGGACAAGAGGAGCAAGGACAAGGGGAAGAATGTCTAGGAGAACAGGAAAAGGGGAACAAGGACAAGGGGAAGAATGTCTAGGAGAACAGGAAAAGGGGAACAAGGACAAGGGGAAGAATGTCTAGGGGAAACAAGAACAGTGGAAACAGGACAAGAGGAGCAAGGACAGAGGAAACGAGAATAGTGGAAACAGGACAAGAGGAGCAAGGAAAAGGGGAAGAATGTCCAGGGGAACATGACAAGAGGAGCAATGACAAGGGGAAGAATGTCCAGGGGAACAGGACAAGAGGAGCAATGACAAGGGGAAGAATGTCCAGGGGAACAGGACAAGAGGATCAAGGACAAGGGGAAGAATGTCCAGGGGAACAGGACAAGAGGAGCAATGACAAGGGGAAGAATGTCCAGGGGAACAGGACAAGAGGAGCAATGACAAGGGGAAGAATGTCCAGGGGAACAGGACAAGAGGAGCAATGACAAGGGGAAGAATGTCCAGGGGAACAGGACAAGAGGATCAAGGACAAGGGGAAGAATGTCCAGGGGAAACAAGAACAATGGAAACAGACAAGGGAAACAAGGACAAGGGAAACAAGGGCAAGGGAAACAAGGACAAGGGAAACAAGGACAAGGGAAACATGGACAATGGAAACAAGGACAAGGGAAACAAGAACAATGGAAACAGGACAAGGGAAACAAGGACAAGGGAAACAAGGGCAAGAGGAACGAACGAACAAACAAACGTTATTTTCAAACGGATAAGATTTGGGCACGCAGGCCCGTCTGACATTCTGCTCTTCTTCTTTATTTCATCACATACATTATTTCATTAATCACCACTTATGACGCTAATCTTAGACAACAACAGAACAATGTACATTAAAATGTATGAAAAAATAATCAATAATACATGACTCACTGAGGTAATGTGTAACATGGGCATTATAAATACCCAGGGAAGGTGTAACGTACCATAAATATGGGAGTGCTTATTAGCTAGTTGTCGTTTGAAATAATTTTCAATTCTTTTTGATTTTTTTTTTGGAAAGGGGGGAGGGGGGGGGGAGTAGTCTGTACTGAGATAGTGTTCAAGGTTGCAGATCATCACGATATCTCGGGCGGTGTGGTCGAGGACAGGGCGCCTTCCGTGGGTGTTCTCATGAGCTGGCAAAAACATGTTTCATAACGTTTATCTAAAATGTTACATCATGGTTTCCTAAAATGTTACATGACGTTTATCTTACATGTTACACCACGTTTCTCTAATATTTTATATAACTTTTCTCTAATATTTTACATCAAGTTCCTCTAAAATGTTACATCACGGTTCCCTAACATGTTACATGACGTTTCTCTAACATGTTACATGAAGTTTCTCTAACATGTTACATGAAGTTTCTCTAACATGTTACATAACGTTTCTCTAATATTTTACATCACGTTTCTCTAATATTTTATTTCACGTATCTGTAATATTTTACATCACGTTTCTCTAATATTTTACATCACCTTTCTCTAATATTTTACATCACGTTTCTGTAATATTTTACATCACGTTTCTCTAATATTTTACATCACGTTTCTGTAATATTTTACATCACGTTTCTCTAATATTTTACATCACGTTTCTCTAATATTTTACATCACGTTTCTCTAATATTTTACATCACGTTTCTGTAATATGTTACATCACGTTTCTCTAATATTTTACATCACGTTTCTCTAATATTTTACATCACGTTTCTCTAATATTTTACATCACGTTTCTCTAATATTTTACATCACGTTTCTCTAATGTGGAAGCGTGGTTTGCAGGGAGGAATGGAAGTGGTTGAACTATACCATAAACGGACTTGCTGTATGAATTATATGTGGCAGTGGTCAGCCCTACTCGCTGTATGAATTATATGTGGTAGTGTTCAGGGGAAGACCGAGAAGTAAATACCTGGATGGTTTGGCCACGTGGCATGGTCGAGACAGGAACACAGAGCTCATCCACGACTCTGGTGATCCAGTGAAATGGCAGTACATGACCGCCCACACTTATCGGCATGGCACATGATGGATAGATGTCAGCCCTACGACAGTACGTGTCTCCCAACCCCACGTGTCTGTTGCCTGCCAGGTTTCATTGCTCAATAAAAAAACAACATGATCATAGCGCGTGATGCCTGCGGCAGGTGGTGGCTAGAACGGCAGTCATCAGCTCCAGCTATTTCTGTAAGCTACCGACTGATGTTTCTGGCTGTTTCCTGCTTTTACTTTCACAAACTACACAGAAAAAATATCTCAGTTGGGAGAAACAGTTGCAGAGAAATAAACCTCGTGTTTACAATCAGGGAAAGGGAGGCACCTGTTTTTGGTAACTTCTTTCGGACTAATTTCTATTTTAGTCTTCACAGCAGTTAAACCTGGCCACCTAAGAGCTGTCTATATATCTGTCTGTCTGTCTCTTTATATATCTCCATGTCTATCTGTCTCTTTATATATCTCCATGTCTATCTGTCTCTTTATATATCTGTATGTCTGTCTTTCAGTCTTTCTATATATCTGTCTGTCTGTCTGTTTATATATCTCCATGTCTATCTGTCTCTTTATATATCTGTATGTCTGTCTTTCAGTCTTTCTATATAAATCTGCCTGTCTCATAACATGGTAATATGCATTGTTTATGTTTACAACATTTATTTGACAATGTTTTGGTTTTCCCCATGAATGTAACATGCACAATAGTTAATTTATATACGAAAGAAAAGTAATTGGGAGGGCTGAATACAAGACGGGTTTGCTTGCTAAATTTGTCACCTTTGAAAATAAGGTTCGTTCGTTCTGCCTGCCTGCCTGCCTCCATGGCACGTCCGCCCTCCACAGTATCCTTACCTGCGAGCTTGTCAGCCCGCTCATTTCCTTGTACTCCCGCATGCCCTGGCACGAAGATGAAACTAATCTTTGACAGCCGAGACCGCTCCAGAGACAGCAACCACTCTCTTCGGATCCAACCCGTCTCTATCCGCTTGAGCATGCTCATTGAGTCACTAAGGAAACATGCCCTCGTGAATGTCTGTGTCTCGAGCCATGTTATTGCTTTACTTACTGCCATGACTTCCATAGTCAGGCTACTTGTGGTCTCCACAAAAGCACCAGAGTCTCCCTTCACAATTCTCCCTCCGGCCCGCGTTGTGAAGGCCCATGAGCTTCTCACATATCGGACGACCGACCCATATGTGTAAATGACAGTTATCAGTTATCAGTTCAGTTATCAGTTATCAGTTGGGGTATCTTCATTGAACTCCGGACAGGTCTATGTGCATCAGTGTCCAGTGGCTAATAGTGCCAGTTCTGTGTTGGTTAACGAGGCACCTCGTTTTCCCAATGTACCTCTCGTGACTGGCCGTGCCAATTTTTACTCCTAAGTCTTTCATCTTGGACAGCGATGTGGATTCACTGACGTCAAAGTCCTCTGTTCTCGCCATATCTTTGAGGACGTTAATAACATCGGCACGATCCATGGGCTGGCCATCTAGAGGGGGTGCAGAGCAAGCCAGTTTATCAGCTCGTTCATTTCCCTCGACTCCCGCATGTCCCGGGACGAAGATGAAGGTGACTTTACGGACAACAAACTTCCGCAGCGATTCAGTCCACTGTCTACGTACAGATCCAGCTTCGACCTTCCGAATCATGCTCATTGAATCACTTAGTACACACACGTTGGTATAATGCTGTGATTCCAGCCATATGAAAGCCTGTGTAACTGCCATCACCTCCATCGTCATGCTGCTCGTGGTCATAGAGTGGGCACCACTGGATTCTTGAACGATTCGGCTCCTGAACGGGCTGTAAATGCACACGCACTTCTCTGCTGCTTTACAACAGATCCATCTGTATAGATGAGCACTTCGGGGCTATCTGAGTGTTCATAGATGAGCGCGTTGACCTCTGCATTGACAGCGGCAGGGTTCTGCTCTCTGCACCGTCTGTCGAGTGTGATAATGCAGGAGAAAGTGCACTTAAAAGCAGGAGGTACCGGCACCCATTCCTTGCCGGGGTTGATACTGGTAAGACTGCAGACCTGTCTGACGACATCTTCCGCCCGACCCATCCATGATTTGCCCCTCTTTAGCCCGTCGCCCTTTTCTCTGAATATAGCTTGATGCAGAGGGTGCTGCTCATCTGCACTTATTTTTAAGTATGCACGAGCTCTCCAGATCTTGATCCTGTGTTCCATTGTCGGGAAGTCAAGGAGGTATCTCATTGCTACACAGCTGGTGTCTCTCGTGCAGCCCAAAATGATGCGTATGGCTTCGCTTTGTACCTTTTCAAGTCTTCCAATCTGTGCAGGGCTGACAGTGAGGATGACCAGGGCATACTCGATGGGTGAAAGAACCAGTCCTTGGAACAGAAGTATTAGCAGTCTTTGCTCGATATTGGCAGTCGCCATGATTCTCATTGCTGACAAACCTTTTCGAGCTTTCGTTATGACATAATCGACATGATCTCTGAAGGACAGGCTACGATCAAGTCTCACGCCAAGATATGTCATTGACTGGGTTCTACTCATAATGGTCCCATACATTCTCACTGCCGGCAGGTCTGTGTCCACAATATGGTTGTTTAGGGAGAACCATGTAACCGATGCCTTTGCAGGGTTGACAAGGGCATCGGCATCAGCGCACCATGAGGAAATTCGATCTAGTTCGCCCTGCATATCATCGCCTGTCTATCTCGACCCTGTCGATACACGAGAATGTCGTCAGCAAATGACAGAGTCCTACCTCTCCCGTCTAACTGTTGTTCAGTGATCGGCACCGTATACACGTTGAATAGTACTGGTGACTTTATCACCGTCTAGCGAATTCTCGAAAATCAACACTTGTACTTCAGCCTCCACAGCAGCCGGATTTTCTTGTCTGCATTTTCTATCTAGTTTTATGCAAACAGAAAAAGACGTACAGAAATCTGTTGGCACTTGTACCCATTCCTCGCCAGGTTCTAAGTCCTCAAGTGAACACACCTTTTGAAGATTGTCTTCGGCTTGACCCATCCACGACCTTCCTCTTTTTAACCTGCTGATCTTCACCTTCCTAATTTCACTATGCAGTGGATGTTGTGTGTTTGCGTTAGCTCTGAGGTAGGCACGTGCTCTGCACATTTGTATTCTGTCCCCCATGGTTGGGAAATCAAGAAGGTAGCGCATCGCCCTTCATGCTGTATGTCTTGTACATCCAAGAATAATGCGCATAGCTTCGTTCTGTATCTTTTCCATCCTTTCTATCTACTTACGGCTGAGAGTCAGGATCGCCATCGCATATTCCAAAACAGACATGACCAGCCCCTCGTATAGAAGATATAGGTGGCGCTGCTCACAGTTCTCTGCCGCCATCACCCGCATCGCAGCCAAACTCCGCTTGGCCTTTGTTATCACTGATCTATGTGCTCATTATAAGCAAGGCTTCGATCAAAACGTATCACCAGGTAATTCATTGCCTGCGTTCTTTACACAGTCTCTGAACACAGATTTACAGTTGCTGTTGGAGTGTAGACAATATGGTTATTCAAAGTGAACCATGTCACTGTTGCCTTTGTTGGGTTTACCTTTGCCGCAGCTTCAATACACTAAGTACTTATGCGATTGAGTTCGGTTTGTAGTTCCACAGCAACCTGATCTCTATCATTACCCTGGCGATATACTAAAACGTCGTCGGTATATGATAGTGCCCTCCCCGGTCCAGTGATCTGCTCGCTGGTGATTCTCATAGTGTAGGCGTTGAACTGCACCGGGGATAATGGTGATCCCTGTGGTAGGCCAGGATATATTGTTGTTGGTTCCGAAGCCGCTCTGCCACATCTGAAAACTACTTTCCGTTACAAGAGGGTTGCAGCGATCCTACTAAGGAGGAAAGGACTTATCTTGAGTTCAAGAAGCTGAAGCATAAAAAAAAATCCAATGGTACTCTGTTGTACGCATCCTCAAGATCAATCGCTGCAGCAAAGTATTCAATGCCTGAGTGGAAACCTTCATAGATGTCTTGGGCAAAAACTTCTGCATTGGTCAAGTTGTCTCTTTTTGGATGGTACGCACCCAGGGTAGGTGGGAAAACAACCTTACCTCTCTAGCTGGCTTGATATTTGTCTGACAATTAACTTCTCCAGCAGCCTGTCTATTGTATTCACACACACACACACACACACACACACACACACACACACACACACACACACACACACACACACACACACACACACACACACACACACACACACACACACACACACACACACACACACACACACACACACACACACACACACACACACACACACACACACACACACACACACACACACACACACACACACACACACACACACACACACACACACACACACACACACACACACACACACACACACACACACACACACACACACACACACACACACACACACACACACACACACACACACACACACACACACACACACACACACACACACACACACACACACACACACACACACACACACACACACACACACACACACACACACACACACACACACACACACACACACACACACACACACACACACACACACACACACACACACACACACACACACACACACACACACACACACACACACACACACACGCACACACGCACACACGCACACACACCCACACACCCACACACCCACCCACCCACCCACCCACCCACCCACACACGCACACATCAAATCAAATCAAATCAAATCAATTTTATTTTAAAAGGGTAACAAATTGGGCACGCTGGCCCGTCTTACATTCGGCCCTTCCAATCACTCGTCTTTCGTTCATCAAGAGCATTATACATTTACATAGGAAGAAAACTAAACATTGTGACATGAATGTTGTAAACATAAACAAGACAAATTACCATGTTATGAGGCCCATCTCCCACCTACCCATACATCACCCCACCCATACACACAACCCCACCTACCCACACACATACACACCAAGGGACACATACATACCCCACCAACCAACCCATCCCCCTCCCGCATATCCCCCACCCACACACACACTGCCCTCACCTGTTCCCCCAACCAAAACACATTCGCCACCCACAAACACCCCCACCAACCCACACATTCCACGCCCACCCACATACACATCCTAACCCACATATCCTCTCCCACACCCACACCTCCAACCACCCATCCCCCAGCCACATCTCCATCGACCACATATTCCCCACCCACACACACACATCCCCCACCAACCCCCCACCCCCACACACATATATATATGTCTCCACTGAACATGGAGGGCAACTATCAGAAATAAAATAAAGACGAAGGAGAAAATGATTGCTGATAAAGCACACACAGAGCGTGAGAGACGTAAGATGATGCATGATGGTGGAAATTACCATGTTTTCACATGCATCCACTGTGAACGAACATTTACAGCACGAATTGGCCTTATCAGTCACACTCTCCACCGCCTTGGGTTGCAGTTATTAAGCCTTTTTGAAGCACAATGAATCAAACTATCGTCTGTCAAGACGGAAAGGTGCCAATGATATATATTTGTCTATATATGATATATCTGTCTGTCAGCCCCGTGCACCCGACTATCTGTTGTTCTATCAGATTGACTGTCTGTTGTTCTATCAGATTGACTGTCTATTGTTCTATCAGATTGACTGTCTGTTGTTCTCTCAGATTGACTGTCTGTTGTTCTGTCAGATTGACTGTCTATTGTTCTATCAGATTGACTGTCTGTTGTTCTATCAGATTGACTGTCAATTTAAATATTGAGCACAACCCACTACTGGCAACGCTGATCGCATTCTGGTATGAACCTAAGGCCTATCCACGTCAATATGGAAGCACTATACTCGAGTTTCGCCCTCATTTGAGCTCGTCAGTAGTGCATATCCCTGACCGGATCCGGAAACAGTCCCGGATCACGCGTGTGAAGCGGGTGTGTAACCACGCGGCACACACTGGACACACCAAATTATCACAACAGAACATCACAACGCTACCCATCGTAGGCTATGCTCATCGTAGGCTATGCTAGGCTACACTGTCTATTGTTCTATCAGATTGACTGTCTGTTGTTCGATCAGATTGACTGTCTGTCTCTCCATATAGTTGTCGATTCCTCCTCCGTCAGTCCGCCGTTCGGTCGGTCTGTCTGTTGGACTGTGCTTCTGTCCGTGCGTATGTCAGTGATGCTATTATTGAGACATTGATGTTAGTTTTGGGGCAGTGATGTTATTACTGAGACAGTGATGTTATTACCGAGACAGTGATGTTATTACTGAGACAGTGATGTTATTATTAGACAGAGATGTTACTTTTGGGGCAGTGGTGTTATTATATTATAGTCAGTAGTGGCATTACTGGGACAGTGGTGTTATTATATTATAGTCAGTGGTGGCATTACTGGGACAGTGGTGTTATTATATTATAGTCAGTGGTGGCATTACTGGGATAGTGGTGTTATTATATTATAGTCAGTTGTGGCATTACTGGGACAGTGGTGTTATTATATTATAGTCAGTGGTGGCATTACTGGGACAGTGGTGTTATTATATTATAGTCAGTGGTGGCATTACTGGGACAGTGGTGTTATTATATTAGAATCAGTGGTGGCATTACTGGGACAGTGGAGTTATTATATTATAGTCAGTGGTGGCATTACTGGGACAGTGGAGTTATTATATTATAGTCAGTGGTGGCATTACTGGGACAGTGGTGTTATTATATTATATTCAGTGGTGGCATTACTAGGACAGCGGTGTTATTATATTATATAGTCAGTGGTGGCATTACTGGGACAGTGGTGTTATTATATTATAGTCAGTGGTGGCATTACTGGGACAGTGGTGTTATTATATTATAGTCAGTGGTGGCATTACTGGGACAGTGGTGTTATTATATTATAGACAGTGGTGACATTACTGGGACAATGGTGTTATTATATTATAGTCAGTGGTGGCATTACTGGGACAATGGTGTTATTATATTATAGTCAGTGGTGGCATTACTGGGACAGTGGTGTTATTATGGACTTAACATCAATGGAAGAATCATAAACAATCTTAGATATGCTGACGATACTGTGTTACTAGCAGAAAGTGAGCAAGAGTTACAAGACCTAGTGGAAGAAGTAAACAGGCACAGTGCAGAATGTGGCTTAGATATTAACAAAAAATAAAAAAAAACGGAAACCATGATAATTAGCAGTGGAAAGGAAAGGTCATCAATTAAATCACAGTAAACAGGGAGATACCAGAACAAGTAACAAGTTTCTCCTCTCTTGGATATATAATAACAGATAATGGCAGAAGCGAAACAGAAATCACAAAGAGAATAGGAATGGCCAAAAATGCTTCCAACGGCATGAAACCAGTATTAACATTAAGAGCAATGATTCTCAACCTTTTCTTTTGGGCCTATGAACCTCTTTACCATATGTTCAGAATGTAATTCCCCCATTTCGTAATTCCTCCCTATAAATCCCCCCTCCCCTACACAGTATACGTGAAAATGGAAGCTAAATTTAATACCACATACTAGAACAAGTCTAGATGTCTACATAAAACGTGATTTGCAGGTCTACTTACGTTATACAACGATTTTCAGAAGAAAAGGGAAGTAAAGAACCGTGAAGTATGGAGGGAAAACATGATCAATAACTGGTTCTTGTATTAACGCGATCTTGAAATAATCTTACCCCCCTCCCCGCCGGAATCCCCCACCCACGCCCTTGGGAGGGGGGGGGGGAGGAATTCCCCACCGGTTAAGACCAACTGATCTAGAGAGATTAACAACGCATTAAAAATGAGAATTGTCAGATGCTACGTTCATTCAACGCTACTGTGTGACGCGGAAGCCTGGACATTGAACAAGCAACTAGAAAGTGGCATAGAGGCCCCGGAGATGTGGATCTCATCTCATCTCATCATGTTCCTCTTGTACCTTGCGGTGTCGAGGTGAAGTATAAGCTTCTTGAGAGTGCCCGATTATGGGCTTCATATATCGATATTCCCATGGACTCTGCTATTCCCTCCGTCCAACGTTTACATGGTCGGCCTATTCCTCTGTTTCCATCTGGTCCGTACATCATTGCTTGTTGTTGGTAACCTACGTGCATGGCCAAACCATTTGACTTGCTGATTTCTAGTGGCGAAGTGGTCAAGCCGTTTGACTCGTGCTCCGAAGGTTGTGGGTTCGATTCCGGGCCGCACCCTTCGGTTTACGAGTTAAAATGTTTCGGAGACTCCTGTGGGTCGTCGCTAAAAGCTACGGAGTTCGTGCTTTGTGCGACGCTTTCTGCGCTGCAGAAAGAGACCGAGCCATATGGGATAAAACCCGGTGCGATGAAGTCGACCCTGTCGACTTTTAAGCGACTTTAAAAAAAAAATAAATAAAATCTAGTGCTGCTTTAACCCCTACTTTAGTCCTGATTTCTTCATTTCTGATCTTATCTCTTCTTGATACGTTGAGTATTCTTCTCAAGAATCTAATTTCTGTTGTTGTGATTTTTCTTTTCTCTTTTTCTGTCATTGTCCAGGTTTGGCATTGGTAACATAGAGTTGGTAGGAAGATTGTTTTGTAAAGTGCTTTCTTAGTAGTTATTGATACATGTTTGTTCTTTAGTATTGGTGCCATTTGTCTAATGAGTTGATTTGCCTTATTGCACCTATTTTCGATCTCGTCTTCTGATCTGCCATTTGATGATATCATACTTTCTAGGTACTTGAAATTCTTTACTTGTTTCAAGGGATGTTCGTTTAGGTGAACTGTTGTTGTTTGTTCTTCTTTAGTTATAGTCATTAATTACCTCTGTTTTGCTTGTGCTAATTTTCATGTTATGTTCCCTACACATTTCATTTACACTATTCATGTGGTCTTGTAATTCAGCTTCTGATTTTGCTATTAGTGCTTGGTCGTCCGCAAACAGGAGTTCTCTAATGGTTAGATTTGCAGATAGTTCTTCTTCTGTGTTCTCGTCATGCGGTATTCTTGCTGTCTCTGCTTGGCTGGTTTCTTTATATATGTTGTCTATATATATTATGAACAAGAGAGGGGACAGAACACAACCTTGCCGTACTCCAGATCTTATGGTGAAGGGTTCTGAGTGGAGATGTGGATATACAGACGAATATGTCGTATTTCGTGGAAACAAAAACAATCAAATGCAGAGGTTCTAGAAAAACTGAGAATGAAGAGAGAGTTGATGAAAGAAATAAAGAGGAGGCATGTGAAATATCTCGGCCACATTAAAATACTTGATTCTCTTATAAAAACCATACGGGGGGGGGGGGGCAAGGTTGAGGGCAAGCGAGCAAGAGGTAGACAACGATACAAGTGGGAAGATAACATCAAGAAATGGACGAACATCAGCCTGACAGAATGTATAGTCAGGGCGAGAGACAGACAGTGTTGGAGATCTATTGCAGCCAACCTTCATTGTGGAGACGCCACCTGATTTATATGTGTATAGTCAGAGGTGTTATTATTTGGACAGTGGTGTTATTTCTGAGACAGGGGTGTTATTATGTGTATAGTCAGAGATATTGCAACTTGGACAGTGGTGCTATTACTTATACAAGGGTGTTATTACGTGTATAGTCAGAGATGTTATTCCAATTCTAATTCCAATTTTCGAAAAAAAAATTCCAAATTCGGTCTCGTCCAACCTGCCTCCTCAGCGTCGGTTATTGTTGAGATCCGTGGTTGTGTGGACTGTTAGTCCTAGTTCCTTCTGGTTTTATTGGTTCCGCTCTGTTCGTCGGATATATTTATTTTGTGCTATCTGGTTGCTTCTTTGTCTTGTGTTGGTCCTGATAAAGACCGGTCCTTGGTCGGGTCTACTGGGGCCCGTATTTTTTCGTTTGTTGACTTCTTTTCTTTATTAGCACTGCTACGTGCTTGTCGCTTCTTGTGTTATTCTCATCGGGGCTGGTCCAGGTCATCAGATGATGAGATGTTCTTACAGATGTTATTACTTGCACAGTGGTATTAATACTGTTATTATATTTATACTCAGAGGTGTTATTATTAGGACAGTGTGTTATTACTGGGACAGTGGTGCTATTTCAGAAACAGTAGGGTTATTACTGAGACAGTCGTGCTATTATGTGTAGTCAGAGGTGTTATTATTGGAACAGTGGTGTTATTACTGAGACAGTGGTGTTATTACTAGGACAGTTGTGTTATTGCTGAGACAGTGGTGTTATTACTAGGGCAGTGTTGTTATTATAGTATAGTCAGAGGTGTTATTACTGAACAGGCAGTGTTCAATGTTGACATCCGGGTTATTGACGGAGGCTAGTCGCTGCTGAAAGTGAAATGTCCATTATCGTCAGATTGTGCCTTGTGTTACACAATGTGTGTCAGATTGTGCGTTGTGTTACACAATGTGTGTCAGATTGTGCGTTGTGTTACACAATGTCTGTCAGATTGTGCGTTGTGTTACACAATGTCTGTCAGATTGTGCGTTGTGTTACACAATGTGTGTCAGATTGTGCGTTGTGTTACACAATGTGTGTCAGATTGTGCGTTGTGTTACACAATGTGTGTCAGATTGTGCGTTGTGTTACACAATGTGCGTCAGATTGTGCGTTGTGTTACACAATGTGTGTCAGATTGTGCGTTGTGTTACACAATGTGTGTCAGATTGTGCGTTGTGTTACACAATGTGTGTCAGATTGTGCGTTGTGTTACACAATGTGTGTCAGATTGTGCGTTGTGTTACACAATGTGTGTCAGATTGTGCGTTGTGTTACACAATGTGTGTCAGATTGTGCGTTGTGTTACACAATGTGTGTCAGATTGTGCGTTGTGTTACACAATGTGTGTCAGATTGTGCGTTGTGTTACACAATGTGTGTCAGATTGTGCTTTGTGTTACACAATGTGTGTCAGATTGTGCGTTGTGTTACACAATGTGTGTCAGATTGTGCGTTGTGTTACACAATGTGTGTCAGATTGTGCGTTGTGTTACACAATGTGTGTCAGATTGTGCGTTGTGTTACACAATGTGTGTCAGATTGTGCGTTGTGTTACACAATGTGTGTCAGATTGTGCGTTGTGTTACACAATGTGTGTCAGATTGTGCGTTGTGTTACACAATGTGTGTCAGATTGTGCTTTGTGTTACACAATGTGTGTCAGATTGTGCGTTGTGTTACACAATGTGTGTCAGATTGTGCGTTGTGTTACACAATGTGTGTCAGATTGTGCCTTGTGTTACACAGTGTGTGTCAGATTGTGCGCTGTGTTACACAGTGTGTGTCAGATTGTGCGTTGTGTTACACAATGTGTGTCAGATTGTGCGTTGTGTTACACAATGTGTGTCAGATTGTGCGTTGTGTTACACAATGTGTGTCAGA